>CM041520.1:30949249-31381749 GCA_023091065.1 Dianthus caryophyllus | reverse complement strand
AATTTTATCATCCTTTAGTTTACATGTTATCCAAATTTATTAGTTTTACTCAATTATTTAAGCATAGATGAAATATTTACTACAAAATACCTTGCATTTGATTAGACAAAATTATCGATTTGTTTTTATTATACTCACAAAAACAAAAGGGAAATATATATACAAATAAGATTACGGTTTATGTAAAATAGACTATTCCATTTAGAATTGTTTACAAGTCTATTCCATTAATTTAAGTTATTTTACTATGACACTTGACTTCACAATTAGACAAATTTGATGAGTTGTCAACATATAATCCAATTCTTAGTAATACAACACTTCAAGATTCAGTTTTAATGTATTATATAAATTTATTTATGCTATTTTGCTTCGTTATTAGATTAGAAATATTTTAATTTAATAAAAAATATCGATATCGATATTTAATCACTTTCAAATGAAGATAGAAAGGCAAACAAAACAATTGAACCAGATAGGTAATTATGAATTTTTTTAAGATGAAAAGATATTTTGTTACTTTTTTTTATTGGTCCAATATGAGCCACAAGGACAATAGATTTTTTGTGACTTTCAAATAGAAGAAGTATTTCATAAATGTCTCCAAAGTGGAGGTGTTACTAAGTGTAAAATGTGAGGTCATGTCGGCATTGTGTTTGTATCAATGTTAAAGTAAATAGGCCACTGTCATTCTGACTCGTTTATATAATCATGCCAGTCGGCTCAACCTTAACCCACCCAATTGATTTTTTCATAACCTGACTTGACTTGTCTCATCCATTTATCCTTTAGCATTTTACTTTTTGAACATTAAATCTGGGACAAATTACAAAAAATCACCACGTATTTACGTATTTTTACAAATTTATCACCATATATTTACAGTTTTACAAATAACCTCTCAACTTCCCCGTACATATCCCAACCACCACCGTATTTTTTATAACATCATTTTTCTTATTTTATGTATTGTAACAACAAAATACCTAAAATACCCTTAGCGCTAGAAATGAGAATTGAACTCCCAATAAACCAACATTAATTTGGAGATGTTGTCATTTTGGTATGAATTTGAAATTTCATTTTCCATTGAGAGTTTGGTTTTTCATTTATAGTATTATAATAAAGTCATTTTGGTATTAAAACTTTACAAGAGAGAAATTCAGACAAAAGATGTTAGGGAACAAAAATATGGTATTGATTTGAATATATACAATAAAGTTAGGGTGGGGAATTTGAATAGCAAGTTAATGGAAGTAATAAATTGGTGGAAAGTTATATATTGAGCTTAGGTGGCATAATGGGATGTGGTGGCATAATAAGAATAAGTTTTTGAGTTTGTTTGAGAGAGAAAGAGCACTCTGACTATCAGCACTTTAAAAAGAGACTTCATTTTTGAGCACTCAGTTCAATTGGACAACAGTCCAGAAGTCATCGGGACGTGGCTTTGAGGATTGATGAATTTGTGTTTAGTCTTTGTTTTTCATCAATTGAAAATCAATTGATTTGAATGATGGCCTTTTGGAATTCCATCTACTTGTTGGGCAGTTAAAGAGTTCTTGGAGTTTTGGTTTGTGATGATGTGGCAAGGGTGATCCTACTTTTTCTGACATGCCAGCATGAGAGGAGGAATTTGGTTTGTTTTTAGTAAGAGTTGTTTTAAGGATTTAGTTTTGAGGTGATCCAATGTCATTAGGTATAAACATACTTGTATAGCTCTAATTCCTACAAAAAAGAATCATGATCCGATGAGTGAGTTCCGACCCATTAGCTTATGCAACGTGATTTACAAACTTATCTCAAAGACTCTAGCTAAGAGATTAAAACGTTTTTTAGGCGAGATTGTATTTAAAAACCAAGAGAGTTTACAGCCGACAAGATGATAACCGACAACGTTTTTGTGGCCTTCGAATTGTTCAATTACACGAAGAATACCAGCAATTAGAAATGCAATCAATGAATTGAAGATTCATTTCATACACCTCGAGTCTCTAAATCAAATGAAATCAAGTTCTCCTCTATCCTCTTGGGATCCCAAGAAGGTAAACAAACATCAGCTTATTTTTTATTTAATTAAAGTAGCTTATTTCTTTAATTAAAGTAGGAAGGTAAACAGTAGCTTCTTTGATAATATGATAATATAGGGGATATTTCGTGGCTTGATTTGTGGCTAAATAGATGTTTTTGTCACATGATTAACTATTTCTGTGGCACAAGTGATTATTTGCCACATAATTGTTTCTCTTGTAGCATAAATGTTATTGTGTCAATCAAATTGTTTTGTTTTTAAGTGGCTAAATAAAATCGTAATTGATCAACTATACCCGACTTTTACTTAGTTGTACCCTTTTTGTTCATTTTTTTTCCACCATTTACCCTTACTAAACCTAATTTCTCTCTTTTCTCATCCAACCCTAAAATAACCTAAAATAATCTAAATTCAACTAATTACTCCTACAATTAATTCAATTTTTAAATTATGGATCATAGTGATGATTTTACTAATAGATCAGATGAGAGTCTAATACAATCTACTGCAATTGTGCCCATGGAAAGTCCAGAGTTGCCCTTTGCGAAGAGCTCCCTTGTATGGGGAGTTATTCAGTCCATGGAAATTTTTAAGCGGATCCCTCAAAAACCTCATTTTTACCTTTGTATAACTGCAAGGAAGAATGTCGTGAAGGATTAGCCATAGGTAGTATGGTCACATTCACCAGTGGTGGTTGTTCCTAGGTGGTGGCTACGGTGGTCAAAATGGAAAAAGGGTCGGGCCGAGTATTGGGTTACAATGGGCTGCCATGGGTCGAGGGTGGGGAATGGTGGTGGGTTGCCGAGTTGGGCTACCATGGGTCGAGGGTGGGTAGTGGTGGTTGTTCCTAGGTGGTGACTACGGTGGTTAAGGGTGGGCGTGGGCTTGGGCGCGGCAACTGGACAGTGGGCCGTGGTGGTTGTCCTTGGTGGGTGGTGGGTAGTGCAGGCGGTGGTCCGTCGGCCTACGTGGTGGTGGTTGTCGGAGATATGAGCAGTTGAGGGTGCGCCGGTGTTGTTGGGTGGTTGACCTCCTAGTGTTTGTTGGGGTGGTAGGGGTGGTTTAAGGGTGGGTGGATTGAATTTAGAGAAAAGAATGAAGATGAAGAGAGGAGAGAAAAGAGAGAATTTGGTAGGTTTTGAAATATGGGAGGAGAAAATGAAAAGGACAGTAAGGTCTTTTTTGGGTATAACTGAGAAAAAGTCGGGTAAAGTTGATCAACACCCAATAAAATTATGCCACATTTTTTGCATTTTTCGTGGCATAATTTGTGCCCAATATCCCAATTCATATGGATTATATTTTCCAGCAACATAAATCAATCCATAACATTTAACTTGAACTAAACCTAATATATCATCATAGACCTTATAAATCAACCCATTTACTAAATTTACTTTGCCTATTATCACAATATGATTGACAAAGTTAATCGCTCCACTATGTCATTATGAAAGTACCCCACCTCTATTTTCCAACTGGAGTCTACCACGACAGATATAAACACCATGTGAACCGCAGAAAAAGTGAGAAACCTAAAAGGCGTGACCACAAAATTCACGATATGGTTGATATAAATAAAATAAAAGAATAAAATTGAATGGATTAATTTGAATATCAACAGATGAAAACCACCAATCGTCTACCAACAAATACTCCATACAAGTCTAAGAATACGATCATTTCATTGAACTTTACAAAAAGTAGAAAGAGATTTTTAGCGACAATGGAAGATTGAATTGGATTAATGCCGGCGAGCATGAACGATGTTAATGTCTGATTCGACGTGAGTCATAAATGTGCAACTGAAGAGGGACTTTTGGTTTTCAATCGATTCGGCGTGTCTTCAATCGATGGATTGAATGGAAAAGAATTGAAGAGGGACTTTTCGTTTTCTCTATGATGATGGAATGCAGGGAAATGAGATGATATTGTGCTTTGTTGTGACGTGGCGGAGGTAGTGTGAATTGGCCTGACGTGGCAGCAAAAGGATTGAAGTTGGGCTTGTTTTTGGAAAAGCTGTTTCAAAGATTCACTTTTGATATAATATAAAAAAGCAAGTTGAGAGGTATACTGAAATGTTGAACATCTCTCGGTGTGCCATGTATATAAATTGTGACATTTATAGTGCCATGTGACAATTTCTTATTGATCGTCATCATTAATTATTACTCCGTACATCTCTCATATTTAAGAATTAGTTTTATCCTCCTTTAATTTACATGTTATCCAAATTTTCAGTAATTCTCCTGTGAGACTAGTCTTACACTAAGTTAATGCGAGACAAGAGTACAAATAGTAGTTAAAAGGCTATAAAAACTTGAAATAAATCTACTAAAGTCACTTTTAGGGGTACTAAAAAAATTTAGTTACAATTAATAATAATTATTACTAAAATGGTACAAAAACTATATAATCAAGTACAAATGATGCTGACTTACAATAACTTACTGTGAGGCTTGACTCACACAAAAATTTGTGCCAAATTTATTAGTTTTACTCAATTATTTAAGCATAGATGAAAAATTTACTACAAAATACCTTGCATTTGATTAGACAAAATTATCGATTTGTTTTTATTATACTCACAAAAACAAAAGGGAAATATATATACAAATAAGATTACGGTTTACTAAAATAAACTATTCCATTTAGAACTGTTTACAGGTTCGTTCCAATAATTTATTTACGGCCTCAATGTTAATAAATGTACCACAATCAAAGAGTAAATAAAAATTTAATTATAAAATAGCTTATATAACCGCAAAATGTGTTAGTTAAAGAGAAAATTAAAAATTTTGTAAACCTATACTCCGTAGTTTATTTTAAAAATTATAATTATACTTTTTTTTAATTAAAACTGTGATTTTTCGCGGGAGATGGAACTAATTTATTATTCAAAAATACTTCAAACCTTATTTTGGGTGTTATTAGCCATATTTTTGCACTTGAACTTGGACAAAACTATAAGAAAGTAATATATAAAACAATTTTGTAAAATCAGTTTTCATATGTAAAATCAGTTTACTACTATTTGAAAACATGCTGAAATTAGTAAAATTGTAAAGACTCCATATGTGATAGAATTTTACAATTAGTTCTCTATATGTATTTGAAAAAAAAAAATTACTCTTACTTTTACCTAAAAAATTAGTCAAATTGTTTATGGTAAGATATATAAATATCATATGAATAGATTTTGTTAAATTAATTAAATTTAACCTATCATAATTTATTTTAAAAAAATAATGACAAATAGTTTCATGACAAATGTTGTTCCTTGGAGCCTCTAGGTACCAATTTATATATAATATTAGATTAGATATATACATGAATTATTTTGCTAATTTTAAGGATGATGATACGTACACTGAAAATAATTATATTTGTAAGATATAAAACACATCAAAATATACGTAATAACTATACATGGAATTGATGTAAAGTAAGCACAATTTTATTATTCAAAAAGACTCTGTACCTTTTTTGGGTGTGTTATTAGCCGTACTTTTGCACTTGAATTTTGATGAAACTTTAAGAGGGTAATATTTGAAACATTATTGTAAAATTAGTTTCCATTTGTAAAATCAGTTTGTTTGATGTTTAAATTAATAAAATTGCAAAAACTCCATATTTGGCAAAATTTCACCATTAGTTTTATCACAAATTCTTGTGTGAGTCAAACCTCACAATAAGTAATTGTAAGTCGGCTTAATTTGTACTCCATTATATAGTTTTTGTAACATTTTAGTGATAATTATTATTAATTGTAACTAATTTTTTTGTACCCTTAAAAGTGTAGGTTTATATCCGTATATAGACCTTAAAATCCACAGGATTATAATGAAAAACTTTATAAGATTTAAAGTCATAAAAGAAATTGCATAATAAAACAATAAGATTTAGAATTAACCTTTTAATCCTTGAAATCGGCCTAAGAACAATACCAAAATTATGGTATCTCCTAATTGAAACACCCAAGACAGTCTAAGATATGCCCTTGAATTGCTAGAAGAATTATAGAGGAAAAACTGATTTTTCTCTCAAAGTTTTGTGTTTTAGTTGTGATGAATAATTAGGAATGAATTGATTAGGAAATTAGAGAGCAATTAGGAAGCTTATATACTCCTCCAATATCCTCTATATGGCCGGCCTCTTTGTGTATATTTGGGGAGATATAGTTCTCCTCAAATACACTAACTTAATGATCAAGAAAGAGTGTATCGGGACACGATGTACCTGGACACTTTTCTCTTGGTCATTTTAGCTTTTTATATATAATGCATTTTATTACTAAATATTATCTGTATGAATTTAATTATAATATATTATAAATATCCTCATATTCATAATTTGCTAATTAATTATAACGGTTTATATTTAATTAGCTTGCATTATACATAACAATTAAATATAACATTTTATATTCAATTCACGAATTACATTTAATTCGCCTCAGCTAAAATTATTTAATCAAGATAAATAAATAGCATTACCATTACAATCGACTAACATTTTAGTCAAGAATATCATCACACTTGACTAACATTTTAGTCACATTTGACTAACCTTTAGTCAACAACACTAACTAACTGCTTAGTTATTAAGTAAGACATCAATATGATTATTTTCTCAAATAATCATATTTCTCAAACACATCCTTTAGGTGTGACTCTTAGGGACCAGTTGATCACCGCCATCCGTATGACAATAACGCCAAACTTATCTAGCAAGCCAACCGTTATCGATAAACGTTAATCAACTGATTAAATACAAAATGTACCTGTGTACCTTTAGAGATTTATTTATGTTATCGCACTCACCGTGCGGGACACTAACCCCAACAATCTCCCACTTGTCCGCATAAGTGTAGATGCGATAACCGATTCTCATATCCATAATAAATTTCTCCCACTCAATGTAAACCAATTTGCAAAGTCCGTACTTTCAAAGGTCGTAGTTCATGTCGATCGATGTCAAGAGTGGTTTCCGAGCTGTAGAGTAACTTAACCGATAAACGAATCAATATTCGAGCATGGCCATGCATTTTCGCCATTCTGACTCCTCGAGTGGCCCCGAGAATAAATATTATAACTCGATAGAAGTTTGGATATTTCCTCAACTCGAATCCTGCAGATGTAAGCGCAGCATTTAAATGACCCAGTGAAAATCATTGGCCTCGTTACTGGCCGACCGTGAGAAAGAAACCAAAGTCACCCAAAATCGCTTTAATCTCAAGAGACAATGATAGTCAAAAGAATCGACTCTAGGAACACTATGGATGTCCTATCCACGACCCTAAGACCTAATGTTCTGAAACATTTAGGACTCCATGTAGTCGTCACAAAATTGTCCTGCGCGATTTCAGTAAACCCGCATCTGTGATCGATCAGTCAACAGTTTGACTTATGGCTCGTTGAACCCACCATCAATCGACGTCACAAAATAATCGCCAGAGTTATCGGCTCGTATAGGCGATCACGGACCAAAACAAAATATAAAGCAATTCAGTTCACTTTGAGGTGTTCAACGTTGTCTGCACAACCCTCATGAAAAACAATATATATAACAAAAACGATGATTTTATTAGAAGTTTTAGGAAATACAAGTGTCAAATCCATACAAACAACTAATACAACTCAGGAACACGCTTAATTCCCATGGACTTAACGTGCCCTTCATGCTTATCTTGTCTCAACGGCTTAGTGAGAGGATCTGCTATGTTATCATCCGTAGCAATCTTGTCAATCACTATCTCCTTCTGCTCCACGTAATCTCGGATCATGTGAGCCTTCCTTTGCACGTGCCGAGACTTGTTGCTGGACTTAGGCTCATTCGCTTGGAAGATGGCACCACTATTATCGCAATAGATGGTGATCGGGTCATTCGAACTCGGAACTACAGTTAGTCCTTGTAAGAACTGACGCATCCATATAGCTTCCTTCGCAGCCTCAAGCAAAGATAAGACTTTCGGACTCGGCCGTTGAATCTGCTATAACAGCTTGTTTCGAGCTTTTCCACCGACCGCAAAGCCATTAAGAGTAAAACCGAACCCAGATTGAGATTTCGAGTCATCTCGATCCGTTTGGAAACTAGCGTCTGCAGAATCGGTTCTTGCGTATAGCTCGCTGTCTCCACCATAAGTCAATACCCAATCTTTAGTCCTCCGTAGGTACTTAAGAATATTCTTTACGGCCATCCAAAGGTGCTTCACCTGGATTGCCTTGTATCGACTTCGTCATACTAATGCATATGCCACGTCCGGACGTGTGCATATCATGGCATACATGATCGATCCTATTGGCGATGCATAAGGAATCCGACTCATGCGCCGACCTCTTCCGATGTCTTTGGTGCTTGAGCTTTACTCAAATGCACCCTCGAGATCATTGGAAGGTTCCCTTCGAGTTCGTCATGCCGAACCTCTCAAGAATCTTATCTATATAAGACTCTGATCGAGGGATAACATCCGTCGTGATCTATCTCTATAGATACGGAGCCCCAAAATACGCCGTGCCTCACCCGGATCTTTCATCCTAAATGGTTCTTTAACCATACTTTTACCGAAGTTAAGAGAGGTATGTCATTCCCAATCAAGAGTATGTCATCGACATACAGTATTAGGAAGACAATCTTGCTCCCACTCGACTTGATATATAGGCATGGTTCCTCGACCGATCGAGTGAATCCATTCTCCTTTATCACTTGGTCGAAGCGATGATTCCAACTCCGTGAAGCTTGCTTAAGTACATAAATGGAACGCTTAAGCTTGCAAACTTTCTTAGGATTTTCAGGATCAATGTAACTTTCGGGTTGTACCATGTACAACTCCTCCTCCAAATAACCGTTTAAGAAGGCGGTTTTCACATCCATTTGCCAAATTTCATAGTCATGAAATGCGGCGATCGCTAAGAGAATCCGAATGGAACGAAGCATGACTACGGGTGCAAAGATCTCATCATAGTGCAACCCTTACACTTGAGTGAAACCCTTTGCCACTAGTCGTGCCTTGTATATATCTGGTTGCCCTTCTGCAGATCGCTTTATCTTGTAAAGCCATTTGCACTGAAGAGGCCTAGCCTTATCAGGTAAGTCAACCAGATCCCATACATTGTTCTCGTACATCGAGTCCATCTCGGATTGCATGGCTTCTTGCCAAAGCTTTGAGTCGGAACATGTCATGGCACCTTTATAGGTTACGGGTTCGTTACTCTCAAGGAGTAAAACGTCGTCTCTCCCATTCTCCTCGACTATACCGATATATCGATCTGGAGGAATGGAGAGTCTACCCGACCTCCTGGGTTACAAAGGGACATTAACCGCAGCAGACGTAGAAGGAACAGCTTCCTCCATTGGTTGCTCGGTTGTTGGTTCAGGAATCTCCGACAGATCGAAGGTTCTATTACCTCTCCTGTCTTCGAGAAACTCTTTCTCTAAGAACTTCGCACTAGCCGCAACAAAAACACGTTGTTCGGTTGGCGAGTAGAAGTAATGACCAAACATTCCTTTTGGATAACCAATAAAGTATGTCTTGACCGATCGCGGGCCGAGCTTATCCTCGTGTCTCCACTTGACATAAGCCTCGCACCCCCAAACCCGAATAAAGGACAAGTTAGGGACCGTTCCTTCCATAACTCAGATGGAGTCTTGTCTACGCCTTTAGACGGACTTCTGCTAAGTATAAGAGCAAATGACAAAGAGCATAGCCCCATAATGAGTCAGGGACTACCGTGTGACTCATCATGGATCGAACCATATCAAGTAATGTTCGATTCCTGCGTTCGGACACACCATTCAGTTGTGGTGTTCCGTGGAGTTAATCGTAATACTATTCCATGGCTTTTTCAGGTGTCGATCAAACTCAGTTGAAAGATATTCGCCACCACGATCTGAACGTAGTGCTTTTATCTTTCTATCCAGTTGGTTCTCAACCTTATTCTGGAATTCTTTGAACTTGTCAAAGGACTCACTTTTATGCTTCATTAAGTAGACATGTCCATATCTACTCAAATCGTCCGTGAAAGTGATAAAATACCTATAGCCAGCTCTAGCGTTGATTGACATAGGGCCGCACACATCAGTATGTACGAGTCCTAATAGGTCGTACAAGCATTCCAACACCTTTGAAGGAAATTCGAGACATTTTGCCTATAAGACATGATTCACACGCGCCAAAAGTTTCATAGTCAAACGGGCGATAGTCCCATTATCAATGAGCTTTTTCACGCCGCTTCTCATTTATGTGTCCCATTCTAAGAATGCCATAAATACGCTTGATCTTTGTCACCAACCTTTGCTTTCTTGTTACTCATATGCATGATTTACGTGGTTTGATCTAAAACATAAATTCCGCTCATGGAAACAACTTTACCATAAATCATATCGCTCAATGAGAAAATACAATATTATTCTTAATTGAAAATGAAAATCCTTCTTTATCAAGAACTGATACGTAAATAATGTTTTTAGATAAACTAGGTACATAGTAACAATTATTCAGAATAACTCAAATCCACTGGGAGTTGGATTACATATGTCCCATCAAACGGCAAAGAACTCTTGCTCCATTCCCCACTCGCAGTTCTACATCACCTCTTACCAGAGTTACGATGCTTCTTAGGCCTGCAAATGATTGCACGTATGAGAACCACATCCAAGATCAAGTACCCAAGTTCAAACTTGCATGGTTAATCTCAATCATATGAATAAAAGAAGACATACCAACAGAGCCGACGCTGCCCGATTTTATGTCCTCAAAGATACACGGACGATTACGCCCAATGCCCAGACTTGTGGCCATGGTGGCACTCCATGCTCTGCTTAGCCTTTGCCTTGCCTTGTGGGCTACCGCTAGACTCACCAGGCCCACTCTTAGCAACCATCGGCTTCTTGAATTTCGCTTCCCTACGCTTAGGTTAAATTTGAGCCTTACCCTTACCCTTCTTGTTCCCAATCATGAGAACATCTTGCTTCGTGCTCCTACTCAACTTCAGATCACTCTCCGTCTGTACGAGGAGTGAATGTAGTTCATGCAGACTTTTCTGCATGTCATTCATGTAATAGTTTGCCCTAAAGAGGGCATACCCATCATGAAGAGAGTGAAGCACTCGATCAATGATGATCTTCTCATCGATCGTGCAACCAAGCTCCTCCAACTTCTCAACGTTCTCGATCATGGCGAGAAGGTGTGGACCAACCGGTTGGCCCTTTTGGAGTCTAGCTTCAAAGAAACGAGTAGTATACTCGTAACTCTTAATTCTCGGAGCTTTCGAGAATTCCTTAGTAAGTGGTGAAAATCTTGTTTGCACCTTGGGTAATGAAACGCCTTTGCAAATCGGGTTCCATTGCATAGATGAGCACGCTCAGAACGCACCCGCTTCCATCATGAAATCGTTATAAGCAAAAGTTTCACTTTCTTCAGATCGGAGCCGGGTAGAGCCCGGTGGCTCGACCAAGTACTTGAGCTACCGTCACCGATGGCAAGATTCCGTAACGCGCCTCCCAATCGTAAAATTGGACCCATCACTTTTCACCGAAGTTGACTGATTCATGGTGCCCATGAAAATTCTAAGCCATGATTCGCGCATTAGTGTGGCACTTGGCATTGGTTCGTCTGTACGGACAGCCATTTGTTATAGTAGTTATATCTGTATATAACGTATTCGAAACTGTGAAAAAGAAAGAAGAAGAGAAAAGATAAGAAATCATGGTTTTAAAAGGTTTAAGTCATAAAGCAATAACGTTTTAATGCAATGACTCGTGCACTCATATAATCGACCTCCCTCGAGAATTATATAAATGATCCCAAGACTCAATTACTTTAAATTGATAAGCCAACCTCTTGGCTAATTCTACCGTTAGAATTCTTGGTCGATAGATTTCAGTAAATCCTATCTTTTAGTCCACCATACCTTCGAGGTATTACTCGAACCATAATGTTGAGATAAACTAAGTCGACAGCCACTACTTACCCAACGTAGAAGGGGTCATATTATGCCTACCGACGAAGAAGGGATTCATAGTGGTTCGACTTATAAAGACTAATTCTCAATTTCAGTTTTAGAGGAAGATCCCATCAACTCATTTTAATTCATTTTAAGTGAACTAATATCTAGCATTTACGTGAATGATTAATTTGAGGTGATAGCCCTAAACAAATGACATCCGTATGTCTATAATCTAGGATGCAACTATATGATCCATTTTCATGCATATTAGGTGGTTTGGTTTAGTTTAGGCGGAATATGATGCTACTATCTAACGTGAATGCAATAAAACGGTAAAGTAAAACGCAAAAAAAAAAAAACCTAGTGTGGCCTATTCCTATGAAAATAAAGACAATTACAAAGTGGAATCCATCCATGGACCCTAAGCAGTCTTCATTCTTCATCTTGGGCTTCAAGTGGGAGTCAATCTTGAATCTTCATCTTGAATCTTCTCAAAATTACATATTTGAATTACAAAATAAACCTATTTACATTCTAATTCAAAATATGCCAAAATTAAAAAAAATTACAAGATGGGAGATTCGAGATCTCAAAATACAACCAAAATTGTGTTTCCTTCATTACGAAAACACAATCTTCTAAGGCCACACTAGTAAATTACAACCGTTTGTACAAAAATTAATGCGTAATATAAACCATTCATTCAAACATAAATAAATAGCATCAACTAAACATAATAATATCAATGCATACAAATTGATTAAATCCAAACCACCCTTTTTAAATGATTAAAATTATGCAACAATTCCTTAATTGTTCATAATATCTTATAATCAAAATAATAATACAAAAGAAATAATTTATATTATCATTATAACATAAATTAGATCACAATAATATTTTAAACTTCTTTAAAATATTAGGTATCATATTTATTATGAACTGCTTCACAATAACACAAAATATATTATCTTTATAATATAATAAAATTTGGTAAAAACAATAATTTCCAAAATTAAGAAAATTTCGGCCAATCAATATAGTTAATTGTTTTTTTTTTTTTTTTTTTTTTTATTAAAACCATACGGCCATACATTAAAATACCAAAAACAAATTTTTTTTTTTTTTTTATTTTAAAATACGGCCAACAAAAAAAAAAATAAAAAAAATAATAAAAAAAAACACAATCTTATTCGGCCAAAACAATGAAATAGGAATTAAACTGTTTTAATTCGATTATGCTAATAATTAGATCAATCCTAATTCAATTTTAATCCGTATTAAACATTGATTTAAGAGATTCAAACTAACTTTTTAGATTAAACATCTTAAACTGATAGATCTAATGATTAAACATCATGATATGTTCGTTAACATACAAAAATGGTCCTTTTAAGTTTTAATTCAATCGGTATTAAATCAAAACTAATGCAAATTCATATGAGATAGTTTTAACATCTTAAAACATCGATAATTATGAATTAACTAGACCAAAACAAAACCAAAAATAATACAAAACATCACGGCCAAAACAGGAATATTAATACATTCAATTCGGCCAACTTGAAAACTTTGTTTAAAATTTACACAAAATCGATTTTTATGAAAACCTTATAAAAATTTCATGTGCCCTAAGGCTCTGATACCACTTGTAGGTTTATATCTGTATATAGACCTTAAAATCCACAGGATTATAATGAAAAACTTTATAAGATTTAAAGTCATAAAAGAAATTGCATAATAAAACAATAAGATTTAGAATTAACCTTTTAATCCTTGAAATCGGCCTAAGAACAATACCAAAATTATGGTATCTCCTAATTGAAACACCCAAGACAGTCTAAGATATGCCCTTGAATTGCTAGAAGAATTATAGAGGAAAAACTGATTTTTCTCTCAAAGTTTTGTGTTTTAGTTGTGATGAATAATTAGGAATGAATTGATTAGGAAATTAGAGAGCAATTAGGAAGCTTATATACTCCTCCAATATCCTCTATATGGCCGGCCTCTTTGTGTATATTTGGGGAGATATAGTTCTCCTCAAATACACTAACTTAATGATCAAGAAAGAGTATATCGGGACACGATGTACCTGGACACTTTTCTCTTGGTCATTTTAGCTTTTTATATATAATGCATTTTATTACTAGTGTCATCTGTATGGACCGACTATAATATATTATAAATATCCTCATATTCATAATTTGCTAATTAATTATAACGGTTTATATTTAATTAGCTTGCATTATACATAACAATTAAATATAACATTTTATATTCAATTCACGAATTACATTTAATTCGCCTCAGCTCAAATTATTTAATCAGTATTAAATAGCCGTACCACCATTACACTGACTAACATTTTAGTCAGTAACATCATCACACTTGACTAACATTTTAGTCACATTTGACTAACCTTTTAGTCAACAACACTAACTAACTGTTTAGTTATTAAGTAAGACATCAATATGATTATTTTCTCAAATAATCATATTTCTCAAACACATCCTTTAGGTGTGACTCTTAGGGACCAGTTGATCACCGCCATCTGTATGACAATAACGTCAAACTTATCTAGCAAGCCAACCGTTATCGATAAACGTTAATCAACTGATTAAATACAAAATGTACCCTGTGTACCTTTAGAGATTTATTTATGTTATTGCACTCACTGTGGAGGACACTAACCCCAACAAAAAGTGACTTTAGTAGATTTGTTTCATGTTTTTATACCCTTTTAACTACAATTTGTACTCTAGTCTCGCATTAACTTATTGTAAGGCTAGTCTTACAGGAGACTTACTTATAGGGTTATTTCACGGGAATAATCCAAACTAAGACCCCCCTTCTCATTTTAATCCACACTAACGTTTAACTCAAAATAATCCCAATTATTGTATCATTTATCTTGTAATGAACTCGGCTTAAAAGTGACCTGCTACAACAAGTTAACTCTAGGTAAAAATATGGTGGGCCCCCTTTTCTTCATCTTCTTCTTCAACTCCCTCGGTTCTTACATTCCTTTCATTACTTTCACCTTCCTTCTACCCCTTCCTCATCTCCCTCTCTTTGCTCTTCACCATCACCATTACAACCACCGCGTCAGGCTATACTTGATCCCCTTCATCCCTTAATTTGGGATGTACGGTATAAAAATTGATGTTAAAAACCACCTCGAGAAGCTCAAATTATGAGATAAATAGATAATTAAGATAGGAACGAAGTTGCTTGAGAAATGAGAAGCAGAGAAACAAGGGGTTTGAGAAGCTACTCCTCTACCACCACAACCACCACCACCACCACCACCGCACAACTCTTCCTCAACACCGACGCTCTTCGTCGTCCTCACCAAATCTGCACCCTCCTCTCCGACTCCTGCAACCTTCTTACGCCGTCACCACCGTCTGTTGTACCTTCGACACCACGTTCGTAGTTGTGTTTGTAGGTGTTAGGGGAGAATACATGCATGGTATGGTGGTTGATTAAAGGTTTTGGCTATTAATAAAAGTAAAAAATTGAATCGAAAAGGCTTTTCACCATTGTCATGGTAGGCCCTGAAATCAATTTCGGTGGAGAGAAATGTAGGGTCTTCATTCTTCATAGATTAAAGGTTGCTTCGTCCTTTTTTTCTTTATTTTTTTCTTTTATTCTAATGGAGGAGATGACAAGTGGGTAAAAAAGAGCTAAGGAAAACCGGTTTTCCAGGTCACCCATCTAAAAGATCAATTTAAGTTAAATGATACAATAGTTTGTATTGTTTTGAGTTAAACGTTAGTATGGATTAAAATGAGAAGAGAGACCTTAATTTGGATTATTCCTATGAAATAACCCTTACTTATATGTATTTGAAAAAAAATCTACTTTGTTTTTACCAAAAAATTTAGTCAAATTGTTTTTGGTAATATACATAAAGATCATATTGAGTATATTTTGTTAATTTAATTAATTTTTTATTTCAAAAAATAATGACCAATAATTTCATGCCAAATGTCGTTCATTGGAGCCTCTGGGTTCTCGTTTATATATATATATAGTATTAGATTAGTCAATGCTAATATTCAATCTTAAAACTTCCAAACTTATGTGACATTGTTTAATGCATTTCGTAAAATGACACAGTATAAAAATAATTATTACATCAAATAATATACACTTTGTATAACTCATATAAAATAAAATTATCGATATAAAAATGATTAAATTTCTAAAATTTAGTAATAAACAACTTAATATTTAATTATTTGACAATAAATCTTTATAGTCAATAGAAAATTTATATAAAATTTTAACACAATTATTTTTTTTAAAATTTTGATTCCAAGCAGATGAGTATGAGTCATACCCACGGCCCCCTAAAGTATGGAAAACCCATATCTGAAGGGTTTGAGGTATGGGTATGAAACTCATCAATTTGTCAACCAAACGTCGGGTATGAGTTTCGCTAATTCTAAACCCATACCTCATACTTTATGGGTGTGAACCAAACACCCCCTAAATGTATCGATCAATGCCCTTAAATTCTTCTACACCACGATATTTATTGCTAACAACAACCAATTATCATCAAATTTGTCCATATAAAACTTAAAGGCGTTCCATAGTTTGACCTGTCAAAATCTGACCCTTCTCGCAAACCCGACCTGACTCAATATTTTAGGGTCAAGGACCCATACTTCTTGGCTCGTGACTCGAAACGACCCGAACTCGTTTGACTCATTAATATAAGAGCCGACCCAATCCGTTGGGTCAAATGTAAGTAACTTTGTGTAAAAAGCTTTTTGAATCTATAAATTAATATAGGATTTTTCTACCGTGTACCCTCGAAATTTTTCGTTTTTTAATTTTCCATTTTTTATTGGGCTAATCCAATGAACACTCCCCTGGCAACAATATAAATGAACAGGTTTAGGCCCTGTTCTTTTCAGCTTAATTTCAGTTCTTATAAGTTCAGCTCAGCTTCTTCAGCTCCTATAAGTTCAGCTCAGCTCTTATAAGTTCAACTCAGCTCCTATAAGTTCACCTCAGCTCCTATAAGTTCAGCTCAGCTCCTATAAGTTCAGCTATTATAAGTTCAGCTCCTATAAATTCTATTATGTTTTATTTTTATATAACTATTATTATTGCATAATATGTTTCTCATATTTTTTTTTTGTGGAATAAAAAAAATTAAGGGTCGAAAATGAAATAAATTGACACCTATAAAACATTTCTACAAAATGCAACACTAAAATTCTCGAGAAAATAAATATAGTATATTAAAATATTTAACCGAGCCAACTTATTTATAATCAACTATATATTGAGATATTTAACTATACTAGATCGCAAAATTGATTTTGAACACTATTGTTTATTATTAGTAAAATTAATCATTTTGAATAAATTAAAAGATTTTAATTATTGTAATCATCATCATCATTACTATAAATATCATTGTTATTATTGTTATTTATTTAATAAATTTTTTCATATTATATTAATATTAATATTAATATTTAAATTATTATTATTATTATTATTATTATTATTATTATTATTATTTAATAAGTTTTAAATTCTAATAAATTTAACTCCAATAAGTTTCAGCTCCTATAAATTCAAATTTCCTATAAGTTAAATTTCATATAAGTTCAAATTTCACCTCTTATAAGTTCAAATTTCACCTCTTATAAGTTCAAATTTCAGTAAATTTCCCTATAAGTTCAAATTTATAAACCGAAAAAGAATGCTGTAGAAAGCTAACGAAAGTGCACGAGGCTTAAAAAATGCAAACGTGGCAAGTCGGTCAGTTGCTAAAAGCTTTCTCAAAATTTCTCTTTCCTGTCTCTTTGTTTGATCACATACTCTCTCATATACACACACACATACACAATATGACACCACACCCCCCTTTATTCATCACCGATCAAAATTAGGGTTTCTCTCAATTTTTAATCCCCAAAATTATCGATGAATTCCTTCGCCTTCCACGACGCTAACATCTCCACTTTGATCGACCACCGCACCATTGACCTACGCCATGTAATTCCTTTTCATTTATTTTTTCTGCGTTTTTTTTTGATGTTTATTGATTAATTCCTTGTTGATTTTATGTTCTAGCTCATTAATTGAGGCGTTTTTCATTTTGTTTTTGATTTTTAATGTTGATGTTGAAGTTTGAGTATTTTTAACTATTCCTTGTTGATGAATATTACAGTAGTTATTAAAGTATTTTTGTTGTTGTTGTTGATGATGATGATGATGTTGTTGCTGTGTTCATTGTGGATATTAGTAAGATTTGATGTTCAATTGTAATTTAGCAGAAATCCTGGCGGTATTATTAGTAGAATTGTTATAGTTGTGTTTGCTGAGATTGCGATCGATTAAATGTTACCAAATGCAGTGAGCAAACTGTTATCGAATTATTATTCGTTGCTAGAAATGAGAAAGCGTGCTTGGAAGTGTCGAGAAGTTGTACTCAAATACTCCGTATTATTTTAAACTCTAATCATAAGTTTTTACACTGTTGACATGGTTAAATAAAATAATTGTTTGATGACCTAGTGTTGTACTGTATAATTGAAGTCTCCATGCTGTACTGGACCTATTTGTATTGGTGTTCTTTGTCGGTGTTTTCTGTCGTTGTCTGCAACGTACATAGTAGTATTCTGCTTTTTTATTTTGTAGAATATCTGATATTTGATAATCGTAGTATTTTAAGTTTTCGCATATCGTATTATATGTTCAGCATATGACACGTTAATGTTGGTGTTGGTGTTGCGTAGGACTCAACTAATAAATTACAAATGCACTCATCAATGGTACAAAGGTTGTCCCTGGAAAGAGAATTGGAGGTTCGTTCTGCTTTGAAACTCCTTGTTAAATAAGTTCGTGTTAATGTGCACAGAATGTAACAGACATATCTGTGTGTACTCGTGTTTGTCTGTATGTACTGCTTGTTACCGTGTTATGTCATCGGTTAATTAATTGTAATTTCAACAGAAAAATTTCAATTGTTCTGGAAAACTCAGTCGGCAAGTTTTTGTATTCCCTTGCACTCTTTGCTGCAAGTCGTTTACCTGTTCAGTCATTATAAATTACAGTATAAAGAGTTTCAAGGCGGATGCAGTAATTTGTCAGTACTAATACAGTAATACTTCGATGTATATGTGGAACTAACAACTCACGTAAATTAAGGCCTCATTGGTTAAGTGTGTTTTTTCTTTGAATCTAATTTTTTCTGGTATATATTGAACATTGAAATAGTAGTAGTAGTAGTTATAGCATATTACTTCTCCAGATGAAATGTTGTGAACCTTGTTTTAGACTTGTGCTTTTTGTTAATTATAGATTATAGATTTTGATAAAAACTGAGATTTTTCCAGCTTCAGAAGTCGATGTGTATGAAAATTAATCAAATGTGGACTTATGTAAATGTGTTAAATACTATGTTTTGCCCTGTGTCTTTGCTCGTAGGGGCACATAGGTTGCGTCAATACTATCGCTTGGAACTCAGCTGGCTCACTCCTGATTTCTGGATCAGATGACACTCGGGTATGTTTTTCTTCGGAGCTTTAAACTTTTTACAGACTATGGCTGTAGTTTCCAAAAGAATTTTTGATATTAATTAGGATATTAAAAGAATACTTAGAATGATGGATGAAATATGTTGGTTTGAATTTTAAATATTAGTTGCACTTCTCTAAGGGACTGAGATTTTAATATTGCATGATCAATTAAAATGTTGAGAAGAGGGACAAATGTTCCAATTAGAGAGTGAATTAACACAAATTCTAGGGTGAGACCGTCTCATAGTATAAGACAATAAATCGATAGTTACTTTTAAAGACAGTTGAGTTGCTTTTCAAATGTAATGTCGTTACGTTTGAACAAAGTAACTGTGCATAGAATGACGACAATATGGTGGATAAGGGATAATATAAAAATTATAGTCAAACAAAATATTGACATGTCATTGATAAGTTTATGGTTAAAACTTATTAGAAATAAGAAAGATAATAAAATTAAGAAAAAAAAAGTGAGAATTAATTTAATTTAATTAATAGTCTGTTATGGTGCGTTTGGGAACAAGGATTTGATTTGAAATGTTGAATTTGGACTAAATTAGGTGTTTGGGAACTTGGAGAATTTGGATTTGTATTTGAGTCAAATCCAACCCAAATTCATCCCTTAAGAAAACTAGCTAACATCAAATGACATCCTAAAGGGTGTCATTTTCAAATCCTAACTCCCACAACTAGTGATATGATTTAAAAACCTTTATTTTAAAATGCCTAATTCTAAATCCTAAATTTGAACTCAAATTTGAGTTCCCAAACGCTACATTACTGGCTTCTGAAAGTTATCTTTGGATTGTAAACAAGAGAAATTAATACTCCGTATAAAGGAAGATTGTGCGAGAAAAGACGATATGGAACAAGATTTTCTCGCTAAATATGGTTAGCCTTCTTCATGTTACATAGAAGGGTCGAATATTGGCAATCAAGGTTGTGGGTTTCTTTGACTCTTTGGGTTCACCACAACCGTGTATCTTAGTAATGGATTTTTAGAAAATGGCAATTGATGAAGAGATGATTCAGTATGAAATAACCTTTCATTTGTTTTTACTCATTTTCATTTAACTCTCACAGCTTAACATTTGGAGATATTCTGATCGTAAGCTCTTGAATTTGGTTGATACGGGCCATTCTTCCAACATATTCTGCACTAAGTTTGTACCTGAGACCTGTGACGAAATTGTTGCATCAGGAGCTGGTGATGCGGAGGTATTATCTTGTGTTAAACTGTTAGGACTTCATTAATATATCAGTTGCTTACAAATTCCTTAATGATAGGTTCGTATGTTCAATATTTCCCGCTTGAGTGGTAGGGGTGAAGAGACCGTTGTACCTCCCACAGCTCATTTTCAATGTCACACAAGACGGGTTAAAAAACTAGCGGTGAGATTTTTCTGCTCTGTCTTCACTGGCTGCAACTTGGTTGCTTTGGTGTATATGCAAGATTTTTCCTTAGACTCCGGAAATGACAATTCCAAAGGTTTCCCTTGTTTTATTTCTATGCTCTTGACGTACTTCTATATTCTCTTCTTTCTACGTTGCAGATTGAAGTTGGAAATCCAAATGTGATTTGGAGTGCTAGTGAAGATGGAACATTGAGGCAACATGATCTCCGTGAAGGCTGTTCTTGCCCTCCTGCTGGAGCTTCAAATCAAGAATGTAAAAATGTGCTCGTAAGTGCAGCACTCTGCTTAATCGCTTGTCTTATATGATATCGAATGGTAATTTGATGATCATAGCTATGAAATCATCTTTAAATCTCACTATTTAATCCTGTACTTTGGCTTTATTTTTCTTAGACGTGTTAAAAAATATATTTGTACACCAGTGTTTCATTAGATATTGTGATTGAAATGTTCAGAAGTGGCACATTGATGTTTTAAAAACTAAAAACTATAGTGCTTTGCTCAAAAAACAATCTCTTTCTTTAATGTTACTACTTGACTGTCGAAATTCCACAAATCTTTTCTTTCTCTTCTGTGTTTCTGACCTAGTATTCCATGTCAGCTTGACTTGCGAAGCGCTGCAAAAAGGTCGTTGGCTGAACCTCCGAAACAGCCTCTTCAGCTTAAGTCTTGTGATATCAGCACAACCAGGCCACATCTACTCCTTGTTGGAGGAAGGTAGTTGTTCAGCTACCTATAACGTGTCTACCTCTTGCACTGGAGTTTCTACTCAGAAATGTATTTTTTTGTTTTTTTTTTTCTACTTTTTTATTTTCAGTATGGCAGTCTGACCGTTTTCTTTTCTTGGTCTATCTTCCCCCAGTGATGCGTTTGCTCGTTTATATGATAGAAGAATGCTGCCACCATTATCATCCTGTAGGAGAAAAAATTCACCACCTCCATGTGTCAGTTATTTCTGCCCTATGCATCTCTCTGAACGGGTAAGTGTACAGCTGAAAGACCTTGTTCTAGTTTTTCTACCCCAATCTTAAAATTTGAGATCATACTCTTATATGACACCAAAATATGTGACATGGATGAAATCAGGGTTCGTTGGCATTGATTATCCATGAATGTAGTGGATTGATGATTTAATGAACTGAAACTGAATAGTGGCAACCATGCAATTTTCCTTTGACAATATCACAATGTTTATGTCTTTCAGGGGCGATCTAGCTTACATCTGACTCATGTAACATTTAGCCCCAATGGAGAAGAAATCCTTATAAATTACAGTGGTGAACATGTATATTTAATGGATGTTAATCGAGGTTTGCATACTCATTTGCCCTTTTATGATTGTATTCTATCTACTTAATTTATTCGTACTGCCACTGTGCTAAATTAATTGGTCCAGAGTCTTAAATAACAGGATGGAGTTGTTGCATTGTTTTTAATGATAGAGAAAATTGGGGATTTGCTTATGCAAGAGTGCGACTTCGCCTTATTTCACAAAATGTGTTTATTTAGTGTTAACAATTAAAACTTCTCAATGCATTGGAAAATGGAAGTTGTATCTAGTGTATTCTTCTGTTAAATGGTAGATGGCGATTGAGAATCTTTGAGGCCGAAAAATACCTGGAAATATATTGGACAGCAGGCTCTATTTCAATTTTCTTACTGGAGTCTGGGCATAGGGTCGTGGTTTAGTTTGGAATTAGGTGTTCGATAAGTTGGTGTCGCTTTTAACTGATGCTTTCTGAAGAGTGGGATGGGGAGCACTTGAACTAGGATTTGGGGTATTTGTAACCGGTGTAGAAACATCTGGTTGTATTGAACATTTGTGAGGCTCACTTTCATATTAGGATGCATTAGAAAACTGTTGAGCTCTTTGTATATCTATGATTTAGAGACAGTATTGACCATTGCTGTAACAATTTGGTTTGAAGGCAGTGGATGTGTTCAATATACATCTGGAGATGTTGCAAAGCTCTCGAGCTTTTCTCCCATTCTTGATGGTGTGAACTTGCCTCATCTAGGAGCTACTAGTATTGGTAGCGATTCAAGTGGTCGGAGCTGTACTACTGTTCAGGTATGTGTTGTAAGGATTATAGCATCTATCTCTTGGTTTCTGCTTTCCTGAGACTCACATTCTGATGAAGATCGTTCAACTCTCGATACAGCTTGACAAGTGCAGAAAACTGGTGAAATTTGCAGAAAAATGCTTGCATGAGGAGTTAGATTATTACTATGGTATTGAAGCATGCAATGAAGTCCTAGATGGAGGTTACGGAATCACTCCAACACTTAAGCATGACTGTCTCTGTGTACGAGCTGCATTACTTCTTAAGGTTCAGCAAAACTCTCTGGTTAACTAACTGGGCACTTTTCTTTTTTTTGTGGTTTAGTCATTATTAATGGCAAGTTATCGTCTCTCAGAGGAAATGGAAAAATGATGCTCACATTGCTGTTAAAGATTTGAACCTAGCTCGAAAAATTGATCCGTCTTCATTGAGAGCACTTTTGTGCATGTCTGAAGCATTATCACAAGTAAGTATGTGGTTACTTTTACTGTCAGAACTTACTAAGATTACGGTTTCTAATGTCAGTGGTGGGCAACGTGTTTGCAAAGTTCTTAAATGTATTGAATAATATATGGTCATGCGGGATCTTGTTTGATACTCCCTCCATACCACTCATTTCTTCCCATTTGCTTTTGGCACGTGGATTAAGACTTTTTTTTTTTTTTTTTAAATTCAGAAAACAAATACAAATAGATTATATGATTAAAATACGGAGTGATACATTTACACTGAAAACTAGAGCCATAAAATAATTTAGTTAATGAAATGGATATAAAAATCAAAAACCAAATGTAAGTGGATCATTTCTTAACAAAAAATCGCCAAAAAAAGGGAAATAGAAAAAATGAAAGAAATTTCACTAAGGCTGCGTTTGGGAACTTGGAATTCATTTGAAATTCTTGAATTCAAATGTGAAATTTGAAATGTTGCATTTCAATTCCAAATCCAATTCCATAATGATGTTTGGTGGCGCATGGAATTGGAATTGGAATTGACAACCTTAATATAAAAAATTTGTTAAAACTTTATAACAAAATGAAATTTAAGACTATTGTATCGACTTTTAAAATAATATTTTAAGATTTTACTCATTTTTAAGTCATACGAAGTAAGTGTGAAAAAACTAAAAGGAGGAGGAATTCAAATGACTACCCAAACCATAGGATTTTTTTTTTGGTCAAATAGGAGGCACTAGGCCATTACAACGGGGAGGGGGGAATCGAACCTGAGACCTACTGCTCAGGGTACCTCAGTCTTGACCACTAGGCCATGGAATTGGGATGGAATTGAGCCAATTCCAATTCCAATTCTTGGAGTTCCCCAAACAATGGAATTGGCTCAATTCCGGAATTGAATTCCAATTCCGGGTTGCCAAACATGCCATAAATGGAAATTGGGAAATAATGAGTGGTATGGAGGGAGTATGTCTTAATGAGTACAACAAAAATATCAAATTTTTATAATTTTTAAAACCATGAAACTCTCTAGTCTACACATTCTAGTGGCTGACTGTCTTTCATCTCTTCTTTCTTTCAAAAACAACTCTTAACAACATTTTCAATTAGAGTGTTCACCACATGTTTGTGCATGCAGTTGGGAAAGCACAAAGAAGCACTAGAGTTTGCTCTTGCAGCCAAATGTCTGGACCCTTCACGCTCTGATGTTCTGGAAATGGTGGAAAGAATACAAAAGCAGATGTCAGCAGGTTTCTTACAATTGCATGACGTTTCTATTTATTCTCATTTCTTTTAATGGTATGTTTGGTAACTTGAATTTTGAATCGAATTTTGGATTGAGCCGATTCTGATGTTTGGGAAAACTTAAGAGTGGAATTGGCTCTTTCCTCTTTGATTCCTTCCTATTTCAGAATATGGTCATTTCAAATTCCAAGCATATAGTAGTCATTTGAAATCACAATTTGCATCACTTTCACAATTCTGATCGAAAATGTAAAATTTTGAAATATATTTGGAAGCTTATGCAATATTCTTAAAAATGTTTTTTTTTGAAGTGGTTGTAATTTTTAACAAAGATTTTATACCACCAAGAGTTGCCAATTATGATTCTAGTTCCAAGAGCTGACAAACAAAGATCATCATGAAGTTGAATTTGGAACTAAAATACAACATTTTAAATCCTAAAATTGAATTTATGGCATGTTTCAGAACTTACATTTGGAATTGAAGTCCGGAATTGATCCAATTCTAGTGTTTTGGAAAACCTTAGGATTTGGAATTGGAAATTGCTCAATTCCTTTCCAATTCCATACTTGTTTAAAAGATGGCCATTTCAAATTCTAGTCATATACTAGTCATTTAAAGTCTTTGTATTTTATCTTTTTGATCGTTTTTGGCGAAAAATGTATAGATTTAACAATTCAAAACAACATTTTCCAAAATAATTTTCTTCTTTTTCTGAGTGGTATAAAATATAACAAAATTCATTATATTGTCAAATATTTTAAAAGTTCAATTCCAATTCTAAGGGTAACTAAATATGATCTTGGATTTGGAACTGAAAGTAGATTATCCAAATTTGAGATTCAAGAATTGAATTTATGTTTTTCAAAGTAATTACTGATTTTCAAACACTACCTTAAGAATTTCAAATCAATTACAAAGTTCCACACACAACCTTAAGCATTTGTTGATTCTTTGTGACATAAAAGAATATTTTGTTGAAACCAATCAGGTTTTATTTTTATTTTATTTATTTATATCAACTCAGCCATATTGCAGCCTGTTTTGATGTCGTTGGCTTGAGGGTAAAACCCATACCCATAGACGCCCTCTACTGATCATGCGTGGGAGCTTCAAATATCATGCACACCCCAACTTATGATGACCTGAAATCATACCTACCCTAGTTACCACAACTTATTTGTTTTGTGGCTTTACCCACTACATCTGTAAGTAAAAGTCATTGACATAATAATATGAAGATAATTTTGAATTTTGAACCATGGTTCAATATTCAAATTGTTTTTCAAAAGGTAAATAAGTATAAAACTTAACAGAACCAGGAGGATGATATCCACCCTTAGCAGTTACTATGATTCTTACTATGATTCTGACCCCGATTCCTGCTCGTTCACATACCTGTTGATTGCAGTTTGTCTGATACTGCTTTTATTTATGCTTTGCTATGCAGTATTATTTATCCTTAGTAAGTGCAGACTATAAAGTGCCTTGCTTGCATTTGTGTGAATTTTGTAGCTGAAGATGAAAAGAAAAAGTCCAATGTTGGTGGACCTAAATCTGATCCACGAGCTGGGAGACTCATATCGCTAAGTGATATACTTTATCGTTCCGAGGCGAATAGTGATGGTTCACAAGACGGTCCTAGATCTGAAAGAGAAGACTCTGATTTTGATGAAGAACTCGAATTGGACTTTGAAACGTCGGTATCTGGTGATGAGGGTCGTGAAGCTGACTCCAATGTTCTTCATGGAAGTTTGAATTTGAGAATTCATAGACGACCTGAATCAGCAAGAGAAGCTATTGGTTCAGATGGCTCATGTGAATCTCCATCCGTTTCCATTCAAAACAATAGACCGATTTATCAGGTTCCTGTAATTATAGTCACGCTCTCGTCTCATTTGATTTTTCTCATTTTTGTTGAATTGAATTGTTAGCTTTTTCTAGATATCCAAGGTCTCAATTCCCGTTACTATTATCTATCTATCTTACCCTTTCCTGATTACAAGAATTATGTCACACCGCAGCCAGAAACTGTCATTGACATGAAACGAAGATACATCGGGCACTGTAATGTAGGAACTGACATAAAACAGGCCAGCTTTCTAGGACAAAATGGTATGGTGTTCTATTTACTCTGTTATGCATCTTAGTTCATAGTAATACAATTTTACATTTTAACGGAGTATTTTACTATGTCTTAAAGGCTTCCTGCAAATGGGGGCGGGTATGGAGGCGCGGATGTGTTCCTGCGTTAATCCATCCTCCTCCCTGCAGTTGGCGGGAGCCTTTGACATGCTTATAATGTAGTCATTTGACTCATTTCACTGTCTATTATGGGCAAATGAGTGTATTGACACCCCTTGCTTGTATGTTGTTGCTTTTCATACTAAAAAAAAGGCCAAATATTTGCCACGAATGCCTTTGTTTATTTTTGGTTTTGTTTTCTAGGAAATTACGTGGCTACTGGAAGTGATGATGGTAGATGGTTCATTTGGGAAAAGAGAACAGGTAGATTGATCAAGATGCTTCTTGGCGATGAAGCTGGTAAAGTTTCAGAAACCTTTTTGTGCTACGGTTTCTCTTTAGTTTAGATAAAATTGAGAAACAAAACATGGTATTTTCTTTTAGTGCTCATCTGAGTTTTAACCCTTCGGATCTTCCTTCCATTTCTTTGCAGTGGTCAACTGTATCCAGTGCCATCCGTTTGACTCTGTTGTGGCTACTAGCGGAATAGATAGCACAATTAAGGTAAATATGTCAGAAAGAATCTATTTTGAGACAATTATCTTTTTTGTTTTATTTTTTTTTACACTTTTTTTTTGTCCTTGTGTGTCGTAACTGATGATGATTGGTTACTTTTCAACTGGGTTTAGATATGGACTCCAACTGCCCCAGTCCCGTCAATGGTAGCGGGTGGGTCTACAGGCCCTGATACAGCCAACTTCTTGGAAGCCATGGAAGGCAATCAGCAACGACTATGCCGGACACGTGAAGCTATTCTGTAAGTAACATACTTTTTTGACCATTGCCTCGATTCTCTGTAACATCTCAAGGAGTACCTGTAGATTGTAGATTAATTGTCAGATTAACACCCTTTACCTTGCGATTTCGTAATTCTTATTCCAATATTTCACATAGGCCATTTGAGCTACTGGAGAGATTTCGAATGCATGATTTCGCAGAAGGGAGTACGCATCCTTTCGAGTGTGCTCAGAGTTAGTTTGCTTCCTGATTTGTCAAGGTCAGTCTCTCTCTTCTTTCGTGCTTACCTTGCCACAAAACCGTAAGAGTACCTTATTTACTGATTAGGTAGGGTACCAAATGAAATAAGTATAAAATTAGTTTGCGAATTTCGACGAAAGTCAGCAAAGACGGGTGCAAGTTTCTAGACTACAAATTTGAGTTGGGACGGAGTATAGCTGTTACCAACTATGGAGTATAGCTGAATCCTTTTGGCTGGTGCTGCAGGCTGCTGCAGTTGACCCTCGTGATAATCAAAAGAAGCTCAAATATTCCCTGATAGTCCGTCCGTCCGTCAAATTTTAGAAACCACACACGTCATATGAGAGGCCTGATTTTTATTTTATTTTTGCATCTGGAGTTGTGTAGTTCATTTGGAGAGATCTTCTTTTCACTTGGTGTAAATGTTGAAGTCGGGGCGTCTTTTGTAAATAATCTTGTCGGTTTGGAACAGTAAGGCCAGTCAAGTATAGGAAGTTCTTAGGGGTTTGATGTATATGCATCGCTGAACATTGTTTTTTTTTATTGAGAAAATAAAGGAATGGATTGGATATAATTTAACGGTTACAGTCGTGTAAATCAGATATACTGCGTTTGTTGAAGCACTTTCTTTGTCTCCCCTCTTAAAAATTGAAATTAGTTAAAACATTGATGATGCGAAGATACACGGTCTTTGAGCATGAGCATGAGCATGAGCATGAGCATGAGCATGAGCATGAGCATGAGCATGAGCATGAGCATGAGCATGAGAGGGGTTACTTAGACTAACTACTATACGACGGACGACCCTCGACCCTCAGAAATTGCCACGTTTAACTTCTCGCTGTGGTTCATGTTGATTGAGCTTCCTTGTATTTTTATCGCACGATGCACAGAAATATTCTGTTGGTTCGATCTACTGATAGTTTTGTGGTATTGTTGTCCTGTATATAGCTTGCACTATAGCACAAACGTGTAAAGTTCGTCTCATAGGTTGAATTCGCTCTCGCTAAGTTTGAACAATCCTTCATGAGATATTCCGAGTGTTGGGGTAAGATATTGTTCGACAAGGACACTTCTGACTTCAAATTGTTCATGACAAGATTGAAACCATTCACTTCTAAATTCTTTTCCTCTTTTCGAAACACTGATTACCATGTTTGTTATTTCTTTTTGGTGTTTATATATACATATATATTCTCTCGTGTAGATTTGCGGATTACAAAGAATCGCTCTTTTTTATATCTCCTTTAGTGCAATCGCTTTAGGCCGTATAAGGTAATAAAAGGTTCGAATCCCGCTTTTAGGTCTATCGATCGCATTTGTGTGGTGCACAAGCGTTACGCAGGAGAATAATGCGTGAATTAGGTAACAAAAAGGACAATTAAATGAAGCGTGGTAGATCAATCTTAGGAAATGCAAATTCTACACCGAAATATACTAAAAATAAGTCTTCAAAAATGATTGATTTTGACGTTTCCTTATTATAATTATATAGGCAATACGTGATTGAAAGAAAAAGAAAAAGAAAAGATGGATGCTTTCAAGGTTTTGTCTTTTTTTTTTTTTTTTTTTTTTTTTTTTTTTTTTTTTGCAATATGCTAATCTTGATTCAGTACTTTTTAACGGTAATTACCATGGGGAGCATCTTGGAATATCATTTGCTCAAAAGGTGATGTAGGTGTACATTTTTTTTAATCCAATGGTATCTATGTAGTCATGTACGGAGTATAAATTATCGAGACTGTTACACGTGTATGACAAATTACCTGAGTCCAAACTTTGATTATTATAGTAGCTGTTACTGCGTTTTATTGTCAAGTAAATTGTGACTATTTTTTACTTATCAAAATAGTTCCACACGTATTTTACTTCTTCCTTTTTAATCAATGTTAGCGGATGTTTTAATCAAATATATACAACAGTAACTCTCCTATAAAACCGTCTCACCATAACTTATGGTGAGACGAACCCAATAGCAGTGGCGGACCCAGGATTTTGGGTTAGGGGGGGCACGATTCAAGTATGAAAAATACAAAAAAATTGCCATCGGTTTTTTAAAATTGTAGTCCTTCAAAACATCAAAATTATCACAATCACTCTAAGTATAATTTCTTTATTATGTAAATCTACGTGTGTATAATTTATAAGTTATACCAAGATATAGAAAATTTAATTAAAAAATTGGACAAAAAATAAATTAACTAACATATTACGAGATAAAATATAACGAAAACTTTGGTTTAAACATAGTTTTGGTTTAGATGAGCCCTGATTTTCATAAATTAAGGTTAAAAGCTTAGAAATAACAAATTTAAAGATAAATTTTAGGTCTTAGATATAATTTCTTTATCGTGTGTATTGATCTCTGCATTTCTAGCATTAGGTAATCTCAACGTATAAAGAAAAATACCACCAAAAAAAAAAAATTAAATGTCTAGTTTAAACATATTTAAGGTTCAAATCATTTTATAAAATTATTTATAAATTTATTAAATGAACTCAAATTTTATACGCTAACCTTAATAGCCTACCAAAATAAAAGACAAAATTTTATCCATTCATTTAAAAGAATTATATGTAAGGTAATTAAATAAATTATGTATTTCATAAATCAACATTAAGAGTTTAGGTATAACAAAAAAAACTGAAAATAAATTGTATATAAACTCTAAAATTCATAAACATAATAAATAGCCTACAGAAAACAAAAATAAAAAAATAAAATGAAAATGCTACTAATGGGGAATCGAACCCATCTCCTCCCGCAGACTAATTTAAAGCCCATACCAACTCTGCTACATTCATTTGTTTGTCATTGAATGTCTCTTTTAATACTTATTTAGATTTTTCACAGAAGGACTAGGGGGGCACGTGCCCCCCCTGGCCCCCCCCTAGGACCGCCCCTGCCCAATAGGAGATGGTTTAATAACATTTACATTAAAAAAAAAAAAAAAAAAACTAAATAGTGAAATATATAAAACTGTTATAGTAGTAGCAATCAACAAAATAATGTCCATGTAGCTGCCCTAGAAAAAAAAATTGAAAATCAGGTCAAAAAATAAATTATTGAGTTTGTTTTTTCATTTGAAAAATTTATTTTCTTCTTTGAAACTCTACGTTTTAACTATAGAACATTACGTTTTAACTTTAAAACCTAATTTTTTAAATTCAGAGCTTGACTTTTGGAATCTTATGTTTTAACTTTACAATTTCACATTTTAATTGGGCTATTACCTTAAATGGGTTTGTCTCAACATTTTAATTAACTAGAACAAATAAAGTAAACAGCATCAGCTATATGTTTTTTTAAATCACATCTACAAAATTATTATTTATATATATATATATACATTAATTTCATACGAAAGTTCCTGGGATCAAACTTTGGAAGGGAATGGAAAGACATTACTATACTTATTAAAGGCCTCAAAGTCAAAGTGGTTTTGGGTTAGAAGTGAGATGGAGGGTATTGTTTTGTTTACGTTTGAGTTTAAAATTAAGGACGTCTGAGACACGTTGTCGGCCAATATGTTTTCCCTTCTTTTTTATTTTCCTCCTCTGTTTACTTGATATGAGAATCCCATCCATTTTCTGTCAACGTCTACATACTAGTTACTTCCCCCATTCCGTTTGATTCTATACGTTTTATCAAAACACGGTAATTAAGGTAGAAGAAAATCAAGTGGGGTAGATAATGGAATTACTTAAATACCCCTACTTTATTGTTTGCAAGTGGGTTGAGTGGGTATTAGTGAAGGGTATATTGGTCTTTTAGTTTAATAAAGTAGAGACTAAAATAGAAATGTATAGAATTGATTGGAATTTCCGAAAAAGGAATATGTATAGAATCAAATGGAATGGAGGAAGTATATTTTACTCTGTCTCAATTATTTGTTTACACGTCTCTCAAATCTTTCTCACAAAAAAGTCAAATTGTAAACAATTCACTAAAATGAAGGGAGTATATTAGTATGCACACTAATTTAATTTTTTATATTGTTTATTAAGTTATGGTCCTATATTCCAAGAATTTGTTCCTAGTTATGTTGATGACTTTGTTGATTTTGGGTAATATGGACATATGGTAGCATAAAAAAATTAACGTTCTTTCTCGTAAAATGAGTTACAAAATATAAAAGGAATAAATAGGTCTACTAAATACTCCGTATCGTACTTCCTCCATTTCTATTTAGACTCGATATGATGTCATGCAGACACATTTTGAAACGATAATATTTATAGTTACATGGTTAAAAAAGAAAAAAAAAAAAAAAAAAAAAAAAAAAAAAAAACCTCCAGTCCAATCTTCTCATTTTACTTTTCACTTTTGTCGAGATACAGTTTCCAACGTGAATATTTTTTGTTACTCGTTATAATAAATTATAAAAATTTAATATTCTTATTATACTCACAAAGACGGATCAACAAGATTCAACATGACTATATTTTCTCTTATATATTTCGACAAATTCTCAAAGTTCCTTACACACATGCATGAATAGGGTAAAAAAAAAAGACGGGTCAATTAGATTGGAAGACGGGTCGATTAGATTGGATTGGAGGGAGGGAGTATAGTACAAATTTGATAATAGTATTGTGTTTAAAAAGATGCATTAAACAATATGACTATATTATACTGATTAATTACCTGTATATTAAATGAATTTCATAAATTCTTCAAGTTCATAAATAATGTCGAAAAGCGAAAAGCAAAATTTTAATTTTAATTGAGGGATTTGTAGAATTGTAGGTACGCATCTAAAAGTATCATTGAGTTAATATTTTTAATCTTCTCATTTAACGTCTAAGACAATCTTTTCATATTACGGAGTATCTTTATACATTTATATATGACTATAAGTATTATTTTCACATTATTTGGTGAAAAGAGAAAAATAAATTTAATACTTTTTCCTTGCCTTTCAGATGTATAAGTTTTTATTATTCATTGGTGAGAAACTGAGAATTATTTCAATCATACGCATATTGTTGGATGAAACGAAGCCATCCATATGCAGACATTTTAATTTATTGTTAACTTTAGTTATATCTATAAAATACGGGGTACATATACATATATTTGTACAATTTAGACTCTAAAATATCAAATAAGAAATTAAAATATAAAACCAAATTGATGGAGTATACAAGTTTCAGAATTACGTACATGACGGATTTATTAAAGAAGAGTCTTGATGAACAAGTGTTGGATTACTTGAATTATTGAGAGACTTTATAAGGCAATGTCTATGTCTCTCCTAATTACGTCCTCCCTTTATTAAGCATTAAACGTCAAAAATAGGTACGATATAACACGCTAAAAACCAATGCAAACTTGATGCTACGTATGTACGTGTATAATAATATTTCAAAAATGTTGAAAAATAATTTAATAAATAAAAGAGTGTAATGTTGACCTTGTATGTTGTATGTTGTATGTTGTATGTGAATGTCTATTCATGTAACCACCAACAAATTTCCAATCAATTTCATACGACGTTCTGTTCTGTTGATGATAATGTTGCAATCACTCTATGCACCTTTCACTACGTTACCTATTTTCTTTGCCTCTCATTAAAACATGATTACCAATATTATACGGAGTAGTACTTTTGAATACTTTTATTAAACTCTTTATATTTCAGTGAATTGATAACCTTTGCTTTATTTTATAAGAGGAAATTAAAATAAATGTTAATAATTGACTGGAACAAGAGGAATAGTAAAAAAAATACTTTCACCGTTCCAATCAATTGTTTACCTTTTTCTTTTTGGGTGTATCAATCATTTGTTTACATTTCTTTTTAAGGGAAAAGGCTACAATTACCCTAAGGGTAACCAATCTAAGTTACCCTAAGAATCATATTTGGCCACATGGCAGCAAGTAATATTTGATTAGTTGACTTAATTGATGTTATGAGAATTACTAATTAATTTTTTTAATTTAATTTTTAAAAACGATTTCATTCTCACCTTTTTTATCAAAATACTCGTTCAAATCAAAATTTAGCATTTTTTTAACATAAAATTAATCAAACGTTACACTTTATTTCAGTAAATTAATCAAACGTTAAAAAGTATTTATTTTGAAAATATAATATATTGTAAATTAAGGAGAATTTTTAGAACTGTAATCTTTTTGAAAATATTTGATTTTATACCATCTTTTTACCCAGAACATGTAGAGATCCTCTAGAGTAGTAAAATAACTCTATCGGTAGAGTTCTTTAATTTTTGCCATTTTACTTGCATAAAAAAAAAAAATCTTTTAACTAATTTCCCAAACGGGTTCACTAATTTCATGTTTGGTGTCTTTTGGTTCGGATTCGGCGGCGAAGCCGCCGAAACATCCTGAAAAAGGGTTTAGGGTACGATTTTATGGTGCCGCGTAGCAAAATAAATTATTGGAACGGGAGGAGTATTTTATTTGTGATGATATGAGGTACAATTAAATATCCGACTTAACCTATGGAGCTAAATGATTAGTACTCCCTCCGTCTCGGTGATTTGTTTACGTTTACTTTATACACATATATCGATGTGAGGAGAGAGGTAGAGAAAAAACTAATAAAATAATAATATAAGTACAAATGGGGTCCCGCTTGCTTAAAATTATCAAAGGTAATTGGTTAGAAGAGTAAGGGAACACCTCCCACATTGGTCAACCATGATCATTTATGGAAAGTATAAACAAATGACCCGTACGTCCCAAAATAAAAAGTGTAAACAAATAACCGGGACGGAGGGAGTACAATTAATAAGGCCACTCACTCTATAAACACCCTTCATGGACCAAGGTAAATGGTGTTAAATTGATTCTCACCTACCCTGTATATTACATACGAGTAGACCTGTCAAAATACGACTCGGCCCGCAAACTCGACCCGACCCAATCCGATCTGTTAGGGTATGTGACTTGTGACTCAAAATAACTTGCTAATTTAGGGTCAAGACCCTACCCGACTCATTCAACCCGATGGGTCAAGTGTAATTTTATATAAAAAGACTTTTTAAACTTAAAAATGAATATATCATCACAATTGATTATTTAATAATTATGATAACTATTTAAACTATAAAGTTAATAGCTTAAATATTAAAATAATATCAAAAATAAAGATTAAAATATTATTACATCCATAAAGATATTATATTAATTCTACAAATTACTAAAATGAATAAATATTAGTTTTAACTCGTTTTCTTCGGACTTTTTAAATTAATCAATCAATCAATCGAGCTAAATCGAATCAATCGAATGAATCGAACTAAATGAAATGAAATCGAATCGAATCGAATGGAGTTGAATCGAATCGAATCGAATCGAATGAAGTTCAATTAAATAACATATTGTCTTTGAATAGTGGTGAATGGAATCGAACTAAAGCGAATGGAGTTAGGCCCAGGCGAATCGAAGTGAGGTGAACTAAAGCGAAATGTCTTGAAAATAAAATTTGGAAAGAAACGGAGTTCTTAGTAGTATACATACAAAATAATATTTGTTTATATGTAAAATACTATTAAATATAGCTTATACATTAAAAATAATATTTTTTTAATTAAAATTTTTTAAAGTAAAAGGCACTAAAAAGGTATTTTTGACCCGTACTTCGACCCGAACTTGACCAGTGACCCGTATGACCCCGACCCGTATTCTGACCCGGCCCGTATAAACGGAACCCGAACCCGATCTGCCCGACCCGTTTGACAGGTCTACATACGAGTAATACATACCACTTAAATGGTTAAATAATCTACTGATGACTTGGGTGTTGGAAGCCATACGAGAGCACACCCCTCGAGCCCAAGGTTCACCTTACAGGCTGCACTCGGAGCAAACTTACCAGTCAAAGGTCATCTGTGAGTCTGTGACATCACCATCAGGGTCAAGCATGCCATGTGTTTGAAATTCCATTTGTGCTTAAACTATCGTAAACAAAAGCTAATTTAGGTGATGATTGATTGTCACTTATCATTAACCTTATTATTTATTATGCGAATGATTTAGCATAATTTTTTAGTCGACTAATTATAAAATTAAAAGCATCTAAATATAAATCCCTTATAATAAAAGGGAAATTTCCCATGGTACCCGAAATGAGAGAGATCGCCGAGATACTCACTTCCGAGACCTAGAGTTGATGTTCTGGAATGGTCGCTACCTCTCCCATGACCGGAATGAGTATCCGAGAACGAGGAGGCGAGCTCCCCTATCTTCCGCATATTGGGGCCGTGCTCGAAAGCCATGCCGTAAAGCGGCTTTTTCTTCGACTGAACGGAGTCATTTCGTCTGATGCTTCTTCTTCGACTCGTCCCTCGCTCCCACCGGCCGGCTGATGGAAATAGAAATAGACTGACCCCTGCCTCTAGGGACATTGATCTGAAGTAGGGGTTCGAGGATCTTCCTTTTTTCCCAAAAGCCGGCTAACGGAGGTATTCCTGCGAGCGAGGACCGCTGTCCGTGAATAGAATGCGGTTGGTGGCTAAAAAGGGGTCGTGCTCGAAAGCCATGCCGTAAAGCGGCTTTCGGCTCGGCCCGTGAAAGCGCTGGCAACAACAGAAAGGTAATAACTGGTGTGAGACCCAGCCTCCCTTCCTTCGAAGCCCTCAAGCGGAAGCATTCTCAGTTGCGCTATGTTTGACACATTTCTGATGGTACCCAAGTTTTTAAGTTTGTGTCTATGGTACCCTCGAACTTTGAATTTGGCATTTCCTGTGACCTTTTCGCTAACGTCCGTTAAAAAGTGCTAACATGAAAATATTAACAAAAGAAAATTTCTCGTACCCATATTTTTAAGTTCAAACTTAAAAAAAAAATTCATATAAGATGTTGCCTCCGACGGCGATATATAAGTAAGAAGGGAAGGAAAGAAGAGGTTGCCCCCAATGGCTGCCTTGCTTGCTTGATTTGGTGAGAAAGATAAAGAGGGGATAATGGTAGTTTGTTTTGGGAGGAAGGAGTGACCTGCAAATTCAGGTCACCAACAAGTTAAAATTGGGGCGAGTTTAGTTAGGGAAAAGTTATATGAAAGTTCGGTTTATTATGAGATTAATTAAAGTATGGTTTATTTATGGAAGACCATGAATATGATGGATTATTCTTGTTAAATTTCTTATTTTCATTTCAGCGTTTTTTTAACGAACGTTAGCTAAAAGGTCATGGTAAGTATTAAATTCAAAGTCAGAGGGTACCATGGGCACAAACTTAAAAACTTGGGTACCATTGGAGATGTGTCAAAAACCTCGAGGGTACTATGAGAAACTTCCCCAAAAAAAAAAAGTTACTCCCACATGAGATTCATTTTAAAGAAAAATAAAAGATAGGTAAGTTCCATGGTGTATCCCTTTATTTTTCCGTTTTCCATGATATACTCTTACATTTAAAATTTTTTATGGTATACCCTTAAGTTTTAAATTTTATATCTAATATGACCTTTATTTTACTTTTTTTTTTTTTGGTTAATTTAACTTATTAAACAACTAATTATACTTGATAAGTTATCATTTTTTCTTCTCCGACTTACTTTTTATTGATGTTAAGGAAATGAGTGATGGTGTTTAAATTGAAGTTGATGATAATGTTTGCTACGGATTATAAATATTGAAATTAAGAATGAACGAATTTGATGATAATTAGTTGTTGTTAACGTTAAAGTGCGTAATATAATACATATTAATGGTTTAAAATGATAAACATTGGTTAAATGAAAAATTTAAGAGCACCGATTTGTACATTTATAGGTTATATATATAGATGGTTCAAATTTATGTACCGCTGAAAATAGTTATATTAGAAACAAAACTAAAAACTTAGGGTTATATTCGAGAAAAGTTAAGAATATTAAGGTTATACCATAGAATTATAAAACAGTGAGGGTACTAAGTGGAAATCAGAAAAACAAAAAGGTACAAGCGAAATTCCTAAAAGATAAAATTCAACTACAAGGGTATTAACTATAAAAGACCATTAAACACAACTTAGCTTCTTGCTGTAATAAATAACAAAGAATTTAAACTTTTAACTGGTTGTTCTTCCATACAAAATAACAACATTTTAGATTTAGTAATGTTACATACATCATACACTAAATATAAATCTAAATAATTTTGCAGAGACCGGTATGCAACCTATCAAATTAAATCTTTTATAATTAAGGATTAATTGTCAGGAATAATCCAAACTGGTCATCTTATTGCATAAATAATTCGAACTCGAATTAATCCACGAATAATCTCAACTATTGAACAAACATTTCAATAATGTACTTTGGCCAATTTTAACCTGCTTTAATCGATAAAAAAAAAAAAGATGAAATCGGTTTGAATTTTACTTAAAATAAGAGTGAGGTAAATTTAGAGTCAATTTTACCATTTTTTTACGTGTTAGAGTCGGTTGAAAAAGGAAAAAATACATTATTGGAATGGTTTTTCAATAGTTAGGATTATTCGTGCATTAATTCGAATTCAGATTATTTATGGAATAAGAGGATCAGTTCGAATTATTCATGCCAATTATTCTTTTTTTTTAGGGAAAGATTAATTTCATTAATAATAAATTATATCACGCATACAAATAATTGCAAAATTAACCGAAAACATAATTATCAAAATTACAATGATTTTCTTCCACTACTACAAATCTGAGCAAAAACAACGGAGCAAAAACAACACAAATTAGCCTTGCCGTTGTTTATAATATTATAAACAACGACAAAAAAATTTCCGTTGTTTAATCTATAGGCGCCAAATCTAACTCATAACTAAAAACAACGGAAAAACAATTATAAACAACGGTTATACTAAAAAAAACGGTTATTAACAAAAATGTGTTGTTTTTAGTTAGACTTTAAATAACGGTTTCGTAATTAAAAAAGCGTTATATTTAATTAACATTATAAAAAACGGTTTTTTCCTAAAACCGTTATTTTTAATAATTAAAAAAAAAAAAGTTTTTTTAAAAAACCGTTTTTTTTAATAACTAAAAAAAACGGTTTTTTTAAAAAACCGTTTTTTTTAATAATTAAAAACAACGGTTTTTTTTTAAAAAAAACCGTTTTTTTTAATGTAAACTCTGAAATTTTTAGAAAATCTTATTTTTAATATAAATAACGGTTTCGTATATTTTTTTTGGCGTTGTTTTTGATTATAAACAACGGCCATGGAAACAACGGGTGCATTTGTTATAAAAAACGGGGTTTTTGCGTTTTTTTTGCTTAATTTTGTGCTAGTGTTCTCATTCAAACAAAGACTTATAGTGATAAAATATACCGTTTCTGCACACCCGCCTCTATCACATTGCTGCCTATTGACGCAGCCTTCCACGAGGGGCTCTTTGGATCTGATATTGTTTTGAAGAGAGCGAATTTCATTGGATTTTGTAAATTGTTGTCGAAAACTTGAAATAATTTGTAACATCCCATTAATCTTTCTCATTATCATCTGCAATAAGTCAATAACAAAGAAAAAAAAAACTCTAACAAAGTAGAGAACAAACCCACCAAATTGTGGGGACGAATCTCTCATAAAGAGAGAACTATTTTATTGTAATTGTAATTATAATAGATTTAAAGATGATTAAGATGAATTTTGGGGCTTATATAATAGCCCCCTTGAAAAGAGTTTAAGAGGGTTTCTTGAGGATTTTTTTTAGAGAGAGAAAAAAGAGAGGCTAGAGTTTTTTTAAGATAAACTAATTATTCTTTTAATTAAAGCTCAATATACTAATTTCATACCTTAAATCTAAAAGTGAAACAAAATAAACTATAAAGAGAAAGACTGTACTTTTCATAAACGAGTCATTGATAATGATCCATAATAATAAAGTATACGGAGTAATTAACTTTATAATAGAGTAATTATAATTATTTCCTGAAAAAAAAAAAAAAAACTAATAAAATGAGGCAATAAAAAGCCAAGCGTGGGGGCATTAATACATGTCTTGTGTGGTGGATTGCCTACCCACTTGACTCTCCTCTCCTCTCCTCTCCTCTCTCTCTTTCTTCTCTCTTTGTTTCTCTCTATCTCTTCTCTTAATAATACTATTATCATCATACTATATTATTATTATTATTACTATTATTATTACTACTATTATTGTTATTATTATAAACATTTGAAAACAAAAATAAAAGAAGAAGAAATAAACAAAAAGAATGACAAGTATTAATACTACAACACAACAACAGTATAAATGTTGCATGTGCGGAGATCCTGGTCTTTCCCATGAACTCTTTCGTTGCAAAGTTTGTCATTTCAGATCTCAACACAGGTTTCTTTTTTTTCCTTTTATTATTCCCTATTTTTTTAAATATATAAATACTAGTAAATATCATTTAATTTGATTATGTGTATATATATCATAAGTACCAAGTTTTGAAACTATAATTTTCGGGAGACGAACAACGTCACAGATTTTATAGCAAATTTCGGACACTCGTGTTTGATTATTTCGGTATGGTACGAAATCAATTGGATAACTCCTACTTTACTTTTCTCATCCGTAAGTATTAAAACTCTAATGGGTTTGTATTAATGTATTCTTTTGAATTGATTCGTGTAACAAATCAGCCAATGTAAATCTTAACCACTAGGTCAAAACCCGTCTTTTTTTTTATTAAACTACCATTTTTGATATCAACTTTTTAATAATTTAGGTATATATCGAGCAAACGTTATTTTTATTGATCCAATCATCTTTAAATTTTCTTATAATGAAATCATAAAAACTCTTACATAAAATATTACTCCGTACAACAAATAATATTTTCTCAGTTCCATTCAATTGTATAAATTTTTATTCCTTTTATGTTAGGAATATTTCAATCAAACGTATACAATTTAACGAAAGAATTGAGTAATACTATTGTATAAATAGGTATTTTATTATTATTATTTTTTTATAAATTTCAGGTATTGTAGCAATTTATACCCAAAAGCAGAATCATATAACGTATGTAATTGGTGCATAATACAAAAAGATGATGATGATATTCACACCACAACTACCACTACAATATTCTCAAACAATAGCTCTTCTAACTCATCTTCACCATCATCAAAAAATAAGACCCTTCTTGGTGGGCCCAAGTTTGGTCCTAGGCCCAAGGGCTTGCAGCCCATTAGCCCAATCAAGAAGCCCAAGCCCACAGCCCACTCGCCGGAGGCCCGATCACCGACAGTCCGAAAGCGCATCACGGCCGCTCATAGCCCGCCGTCCCAAGCCCAAGCCCAAGCCCGGGCCCGTGATGAAAGGCTAAGGAGGACCAAGTCATCAATAGAGATGACAAGTAATTATTCAAGTAATAATAGTAGTAGTAGTGGGGGCCCACCTGTTATAAAGCATGTGTTTAGAAATAAGGTGAGGAGGTATAAGTTATTGGATGAGGTCTCGGGTTAATGTTATCGTTATATCGTAGTCTCTCTCTGTTCTGGTTAATAGTTACCGAGTAATGTTTTTTACTCGAAATAACGTAGAAAGGAGATATCGATAGATAATTATTAATCGGAATGGAGGATGTAACAATAAATGTTTAATCATAGTACGTACTCCGTACTATGTATCGTATATATATAATGTATGTGTATTTGACATGTCGCACATGAATGAATGTATAAATGTGGGACATTTTTGGTTTATGACGTGTGGTTTCATTTTTCCATCTTTTGAAGCTTTCATGGGCCCAAACCCCCGAAATAATTAAATGAAACTTTTAAGTGAATGTGGGGTTTAATGTATTGAACTTTTCGACCGTATGTGACTATATATATATGCACACATATACTTAGTACAAGTATGATAAGAAGATAAATTAAAGCAAGTTTTGAATGAAGTACGTACGTAATTGTTTAGATTATACGGAGTACAATATAAATTTTTTGTTTGTGTTGTTATGTGATATGTTGTGATCAATTTGAATAATATATAATCCGTACATGTTATATACTTGTATGTAGACGGCTTATGAGTGTACAAGTTATTAGATTATCGTGTCTAGATGATAATTAAGCTCAAGAGTAGTACTTTACTACAAGTAGTCTATTTTATCTACTCCCTCCGTCTCGGTGATTTGTTTACATTTACTTTATCAATGTGAGGAAAGAGGTAGAAAAAAAAAGTAATAAAATAATAATATAAATACAAAGGGGGTCCCGCTTGCTTAAAATTATGAAATGTAATTGGTTAAGGGAGTAGGGGTCCACCTCCCACATGGGTCACCCATGACCATTTATGGAAAGTGTAAACAAATGACCCGTACCCTCCAAATTAGAAAGTGTAAACAAATAACCGGGACGGAGGGAGTAGAAACAATTTTATTTAGGAAAATATTTAGTACTTGGGTGTTTTTGTAGAAACTTCCTACTTAATTACTCTCTTCAAGCATGTCCAACAGTCTTAGCGCGAAACAATAACAATATTGTCAATACATATACTCTGTACTTCATATTAGAATAACCAATAACAATATTGTCAATACATATACTCTGTACTTCATATTAGAATAATATAACATGTTGCTTAAGATGTCTATATACTTTGTACTTCGTATTAGAACTAATATATTGTGTTACTTAAAATGTTAGTTGTGTTAAGTAAATGATTTATGAAGTCCGTGTATTCACATCTTTATTTTGGTATTTACGTTTATGAAATGCTAATATCGGTCAGAATACATTATACATGGAATCAATAATTACGTATGTAGGATGACTTGTAGGGTTGTAGTGATACACACATATAAAGTTGAGTGACAGTTTATGAGAAAACCGTATACGCATGTGATTGATAGCATCTTTTATCACGGAAGACATTGATAAGTATTTATAATTTAAATTTTTTTTTGATATAATAAAGTCAATGAAATGAAATGAAATGTTAGTTTCAACTTTCAAGTGGTGGACGTAGGTTATCGTGATATATGAGCATGCATGCAATGCATGCGTTTTATACGTTCCCGCAAATCCTACTCTTTCTTGGTTGTTTGTTGATAATATCTTGATCCTTTATCAATTAAATATGCATGTACGTCTTTATATTTGTTTAAGTGTGTTCCTTGTAGAGAGTATTTCAATTAATTTTATTTATATATCTTATTTAATATGAAGTACATTTTTTGATAAAAGATACGGAGTATATAGATAAATAATTAAGAGAAAAAGGTGTTCTTCCCTCCGTTTCAGTGAGTTGTTTACACTTTTTATATTCTGTGAAGAAAAAATAAGGTAAGTGTAAACAAATGATTGAGACAGGGGGAGTACTAATCTGAGTAATTAAAATATAGCTCTACTCGTAATGTCATGAGTATATATTATTCGGATGTGATGTGGGTTAAAATAACATTGATCACGAAAGTAAATGATACGTACTATGTAGAGATGTAGAGTACAACATTTGTTTTCTTGATATTCTTAAAGATAACCTTTTTTTAAAAAAAAAAAAAAAAAAAAAATAAACAGTCACTCGGACATATATATATATATATGTGGAAAATACACTAATGCTACCTTTAGGATGTGTATGGTTATACTCCCGTTATTCCAATTAATTGTTTACACTTTAATTTTTTTGTGAGAATAATTTGAGGGAGAAATGAGAGAATGGTCGGGGAAAAAGAGTAAAGAGAGAGAAAGAAAAAATATTGATCAATTACTTTTGGTTATAAACACAAATTTTCACATAGACGATTTCACGTAATGGGTGGTGTCATATATTGTAGTGAAGGTGGTGTTCAAGTACATTTTTGTGTCCAAACTTCAAATATTATGTTTGAGAAGATTTCAAAAAAAAAATACAAAATTTCTTTAAACGCTTCAAAGTTTCGGGTTGTACGTCATCTCGGATTGGGTTAGATATCTGGTCGACTCAATTACGAGTCATCTCGGTTCAGTTGTGGGTTACATTTTATAGAGTCGTGTTAGTTACAAGTTATCATCGAGTCGGTTCGGGTTGGTTTCGAGTCACATTAATGTTGAGTCCTGTTGGGTCAGGTTTGCTCGAGTTTGGGTCGAGTCAACCTTGCAAGCTCTACCCGTCGTAGGCTTGAAACATTCTCATTTAGACTTTGCCGTTTGATATAAAGTTTACATAATTTTCCGGATAAAACATTTTAACATGATACTCCATATACGATAAGAGTAACCCTACTTATAAAAAGGTGCCAAAAAAAAAAATATTACTCTGTAAGGTTTAATTTCTTTAATAATTATAATTATTAGAAAATTTATTACTATAAATTTGTCTTAACAGAAAACCATACGAAAAAAATTGCAACAACTCTTATATAAAACTGTCATATTGTATGGAACGAGCTAAGAAGAGAAAAATCAACTTTAAACATGATACGAAATTATGAATAGTTTTTAATTAAAATCAAAAGTTGTTAAGTATATATAATCGTTATGGTTCATCATATATTCAACGACAAACTGGAACAGTGTCATACAAAAAAGGTAATCATAGACTATACAAAGGCTCGTTTCTTTTCTACGGAGTAGTTAATTTAAGCTTGTTTCAATTGATCTCAACTCCAGGAAGTTCAGCCTAGCTCTAATAATTTCGGCATAATATAAGCTCCAAAAAGTTCACCTTGAGTCCTAGCTTGACTCTTACTCCGTATAATTTTCGTTCAGCTCCAAAACGTTCTACTCGACACCAACAAACACAAATTTGCAAAACTAAAAAGTTCACTTCAACTCAAATAAGTTCAACTCAATTTATACTAATTCAACTCCAATAAATTTTGCTACCATAATTTTAGCTTTAGTTAGCTAAAAAGAACTTGGCCAAACACCGCGTATGGACAGTGACTTGAGCGATGTCCTTTCTAAAATGAATACTCCGTAGTCTTTTAAGTCAAACAATTAGAAATTACCAACTTGACTATATAAGGTGGTGTGGTCTATGTATTTAATAAGTATTTCTTCCCATTTTGTTTGTTCTTCCCGCATTTTTTTTGGGGGGACAATTTTCTTTGTTCTTCCCATTTCCTTTTATGTCTATAATGTGTAGTTTTCATTCTTTCAAACCCTACATTTTTTTCTCAACTATTGCTTTCAACCATTGATTTTTACCTTTTTAATTTTTGCTTAAAAAACAAATGGGAAGATTAAACAAAATGGGGAGGAAGTAATAATTATTTGCGTGAGATTTGGCAATTTTTTTGGGAGATCATTTGTTATTGAATACATTTAAATGGACCTTTTTTCTCCCGTAACGATATTAGCTATAGTTATTATGGTTTTCGTCAGGCCAATAAAGTCATCGACTTTATTACTAATTTTAGGCCAATAAAGGATTTGGCTTTCGCTTTCCTCACTCAACCAAAAATATGAGATAGGTTAGTCCTATACTCCTACCCTAGAGGATAAATCTAGTTTCCATTCATTAAAAAAAAGGGATATTTAAGTAGTCTGACTTTCACAGTTACATGATTCTGATGCATGTGTGAAGTTTGTTCACATGGTACCCCAAAACTTTGTGAATATGTGCCCAATATGTCCATTTTGTGACGGAAAACTTGACGACGTTAAGTTTATGGAAGAAGACGCCAATTATGAGTTTAGGATACATTTAGACCAACATTATTCCTCAATTAAATGCTATTATTTGTACTCTAATCGACAAAATTTACACTAAATAATCAACTCATAATAGCATTTAATTGAGGAATAATGTGGGTTTAAGTTGTACCCTAAACTCATAATTGATGTCTTCTTCCTTAAACTTAACGTCGTTAAGTTTTCCGTCACAAAATGGGCATATTGGGCACATATTCACAAAGTTTAGGGGTACCATGTGAACAAACTTCACACACTACAGTAATCACAAAGTCAAGTGCACTGAGAAATATCCCTTAAAAAAAAGTCGCTTATGAGTAATATAGGCCAAGTATTTTTTTTTTTTTTTTTTTTTTTGGTGTATATATCATCATGTCTAGTTCGGATTCGAGCCGATAGGATCACAAAGGACGTTAAAGGTCTCTCTCACGAATTTCAACACGATGCCTTGAGAATGGCGGTGAATTGGGCTATTAATTATGGCTTACTACATGTAGCTTTCTCGATGGATTGTCTTCCGGCAGTGCTCCAGGTCTCAGATCTAGTGGTCAGATCGCATACGGCTGAAGTAATTATTCAGGATGTTTTATCTCTTGTTCCTTTCTTTCATTGTTATTCTATTAGTTTTATTCCTAGATTTCTCAATAGGAAAGCTCATAATTTAGCCAATCGGACTAAACGAATGTAAACTTTTCTGCAACTCGTCACCAGTTTATTTAAGTCGAAAACTTTTATGGGGTAGTGATGTTAGTTTAGGATTGTGAAGGTTTAAGCCCCACTCGAGTAAATGGGCTGAGAGTAGTCCGTATAATTTTAAAATTTTCAGTTTACCCACCCAAATCTTAATTGAGGCCAAGACCCACCTACCCTACTACGGAGTCCTCCGTATCATCATCATCATCCTGTCAACATCCTAGAAAAAGCAAGGAATAACTCTTTCCTAATTTTCTACAATAGCATAGCAAATTTAGAATGAACACCAAATTACCAAAACACCCCTTGCAACAGAGCCCCGTAAATAATCGGGATGTACTTTACGCAGTCGGCTTATTACTTTACGCAGTCGACTAATTATTTCGCGCAGTTAATTTTTATTTTCACTAATTACACTTAAGGATTTTAATGAATAATTATTTATTAAGGTTATTAATATCAATTATTAAGTTTCAATTATTATTTTGAAAATTTTAAAACTTTTACGAAAAATCGTGTAATTTTAAACATGGTATTAACGAAATAGTAAAAATACGATATAACCTTATTTTTTCACCCACCACTCATTTACACTTCAAAAAATCCACTCACTATCCAAAAACTCTAAAAACTTATTTTTTTAAAAAATGTCCGACAAATTAAACGATGAGAGCGAGGTAATTTTTATACGTTTATACGGAGTATATATTTGTGTTTTTTTATAGAGTAATTAATAATAAAAAGTTTTAAATTTCGACACTCGAAAAACGATAAAAATTTTTATAGAAATTGAGAATCTAAAAAAAAAAAAAAAAAACCTGAATATGGGACATGGCGTGGGGGCGGGTGGGGTAGACCTAGGACATCCCCAAAGGTCTTCGCGCTTAAAACGTTGACATCCCCAAGGGTCTTCACGCCTAAAACCAAAGGCGGATTTAGGTGGGGTTATTGGGGTTCATGGAGTGCATATGCACCCCCAAAGATTTATTAGACAAATAATTTTTAGCGACAAAATCAGTTATGAATGATGCTGTGGTTCATTGGTACTTGGTGCTAATTTTCATGGCAATGGCTGGGGTTCAAGCCCACGATCTTCATTTTGTTTCCTCTTTTTAGTTTGATTAATTTGAACAATTTTTTCTCTTATTAGTAAAATATATAATAATATGGGTTATTTCATAGGAATAATCTAAACTAAGGCTTTTCTTCTCATTTTAATCTAAACTAACGTTTAACTCAAAATAATTCAAACTATTGTACTCCCTCTATTTCTTTTTGTTCTTCCCATTTCAATATGGAACAAATATTAAGGTGGAGAGGTTGTGTGGGTGAGATTAAAGTAGAAAAATAATAAAGTAAATTGTGTGGATGAGATTGGTTAAAAGTTGACAAAAATAGAAATGGGAAGAAGATAGTGGAATTTCCTTTTTGGGAAAGTGGGAAGAAGATAGTGGAATGGAGGGAGTATCATTTAACTTCTGATGAACCCATCCGAAAAGTGACCTTCTATTGTCGGTTTCTAAACAAGTCATATTGTGGGCCACTTTTTTTTTCTATTTTTTTTTTTTTAATGATTTCATTTTAATTACTGCAATTTGTTTTACTTTGCCTTTTTTCATTTGTGTTTCCTTTTTTTCATTTCTTCATTTACCATTTTTCATTCCTTCATCCACCATTTTTTATGCTTCTTGTTCCTTCTTCACTTCTTCATTGTCTCTCTAATTTCATCTTCTACTCCATCTGTTCCACAATGTTAGTCCCGTTTCACTTTTAGAAAGTCAAAATTTCTAAACTTTGACCGTAAATAACTTAAAATATATAAATAATCGTTAAATATAGAAAAATAATCGTTATACGATAATAAGATATTTACATTTGTTGTCAAACTATATTTCACAAAATTTAATTTTCAACAAAAAAAATCGTATTTAAGCGATGAAAAACATGGTTGAAGAGGAGCATTGGAGACCGCGTAAAGTCAAAGCGGGACTAACAATGTGGAACGGAGGGAGTATTTGTTTTTCGTTTTCAAAGTTCCCCTTAATTTTTTTTTTTTTTTTTTCAATGAAAGGTCCATATCATTAATTTTGTTGATTAAAATTTCATGGTTGCGGTTTGAAGATGGTGATGTGGTATTATCATAGAGTGGGATGGCAGAAAGAGTGGCGGCATAGGCAGAGTGAGCAGAGATAGACTATAAGACGGCGGAGGGAGGAGAGGATGAAGCAATGACGCCATCGAGAATGTCACCGATGAGGTTGTTGGAGGAGTTCGGTGCAATGGAAGGCGGGACTGGGGATGACAGGGTAAGGGAGAACGATAGGGGGAGGAGGAAGGACTACTGCGGCGGTGGCGGCAGGGGGCTCGCCCACCAGCCCGAGGTGGGGCATATACCAGTAATACACGATAGTTGGTTTTATATATATATATATATATATATATGAGGATCACATGAATCCCTTATATTTGGTGCATCATTTGTACACCCTTAGAGCCATTGGATCTAATGAAATCAATGGTTGAGATTTCTTTTATTTTTTCTTTTTTTTTCTTTCTTTTTCTTTTTTTTTTTCTTTTTTTTATATTTATTTATTTTTTTTACGTTTTTTTTTGACGTTTTTTTTTTTTTTTTTTTTTTTTTTTTTTTTTGACGATTTTTTTTTTTTTTTTCTACATTTTTCTTTTGACGAATTTTTTTTTTTTTACGTTTTTTTTTAAATTGTTTTAGTTTTTCAGTTATTTAATTATTTCATTGTTTTTGTTATTTTTTTTTTGTTTTTAACGATTTTTGTTATTTTTTAAATTCTTTTAATTTTTCAATTATTTGATTATTTCAATATTTTTGTCATTTGTTTTTTTTATTATATTAAGGTAATAACAAATAAACGTTAAAGTAACAATTGACGAATAATTATATAAAATTTTATTACCATGATTTTGTCAAGTATTATAACTTAAAGTAACATGTACAAGCTATTAGAGTAACAGTTGTTACCCTTTAAAGTAACATTGATTGCACTTTGAAGTAACAATAATATCGTATCAAGAAAATATATGGATTAATAAATGTTTGTTAAAATAACACGTACATGCTATTAGAGTTACAATTGTTACACTTTAAAGTAACATTGGTTTCATGGACCAAAAATGGTCAAGGCTAGCAAAGGCGGTTTTTGTCCAAATCACGGTTTGGGTCCTTGGGCTCGAACCATGGGCTAGACCACGATCCTAAGGTCCACCCAAGCTTATTTTGAGTGAATTACATAATAATATCTTGGTCAAGCTTGGTGGGTCAAAGAGGTCAATGAAAGTCAAGACGGAAAGCAACCGAAAGTCAACAAAAATGCTATTTTGAATGTGATCGCTCGAGTGCACCCATGTGGGTTCGAACCACAAGTCAATTAAGTCAACAAGAGCAAAAATCAAGTGAAGAAAAATCCCAAGTCAGCCGAAAATTAATCAAAGGAAGGATCACATGTTGTTCCTCAATATGTCCCTTTCCCACATGTCACTATCCTCTTTTATGCTTTATGCTTTATGTGTTGTTTGTTAGTCTTCAAATTTTCAGCATGTGTAAGGTCTTTTGGACCATATAATTAATTTGAATTAAGGTGGCTTTAGAGCCCTTAGATCAACTTCAAATTGTAGGGCTTAGATTAGAACAAGGGCTTTATATAAACCCTCACCCTCACAATGTAATTTTCAGATTTTAGTTGAATGATAAAAACCCTAAGTTTGAGAGTTCTCAACTTATTTGAGTGTTCTTCATTATCTCCTTGCTTAGTGCTTGAGGTTAGTGATAGATTAGTTTAGTGGCTTTGTGCTTAAACTAATCACAACACTAAATCTATTACTTTGTGTTTAGATTTAGTGACTATCTTTTATGTTTTCATTTGTTCACAAAATTTCAGAAAATTTCACACAAAAATAGCTTCATTAGGCCGTGTATTTCAAGGGTGTTTGAAATCGATTTTTGTTCATCCTTTGAGTGAAACTTGCTCCACCTAGTTTCACTCCAAATTGGTTATCAAAGCCTAGGTTTGTTCTTGTTTTTCGATTTGTTTTGTTTTCGGTTTGATCCTTGTTATTTTCGGATTACTCTTGTGTTTCCTCTTTTATTTTCGTTTTGTTCTCTCTTATTTTTTCCTTGTGTCTTCCACAAAAATCCACAAACATACTCACAAAATTTTCACAAAATGGTTGAAGATCTACATTTGTGATAGTGTTGATTTCGGTTTTCACACTCAAAGGTCCTTGCTTTACTCAAAAATTTTCAGATTTTTGTTTCTTTGATTATATCAATGGGTGTGTTTCTTCCTTTTGATGTTACTTGTGATACTACTCTTGGTGAGACCATGTATGATTCTATGGAGAAAGCTAGAAGAGAGCTTGAAATCAAAATGAGTCGAATGAGGAGTAGACCTATTCCTAACCCTAACCTTGTGAACTTGAGGGAGTTAGAAGGTAGAATGGCTCGGTTAGGAGGAGAATCACCCCCAGCCAAAGCCGTGTGGTTTGTAGGGGCAAGCTTGCTCAAACCCTAACCCTAAACCTAGAAGAGAATCACCAAGTCGAAGCCTTTAGGTCTAGGTGTACCATTATGGGAAGGGTTTGTAATTTGATTGTTGATGGGGAGAGTTGTTCTAATGTTGCCTCAAGCACCCTCATTGGAAAATTAGCCTTGCCTACACAAGAACACCCTAACCCTTACAAGATGAAGTGGCTAAACAATGGAGCCGAGATGAGTGTAAGTGTGGTTAGACAATGCTTGGTTTCTTTCTCCATTGGTGGGGATTACATGGATGAGGTTTTGTGTGATGTGATTCCCATGGATGCTTGTCATCTCCTCTTGGGGAGACCTTGGAAGTTGGAAAGAAGTGCTCATCATGATGGGAGGGACAATACCTATACTTTCAAGATTGGAGCTAAGAAAATCAAACTTGCACCCTTACCTCCGATTTTGAAGAACCCTAACCCACCCTCCTTGATTATGTCACGCGAAAAAATGGGGATTGATGGGGGACCAGAAATTGAGCTTGGGGTTGGTCATGGGAAGGATGAGATTAATGTCCTTGCTAAGGAGTTCCCCAAAGAGCAATGCAAACCGCCCTCCATATTTGAGTCGTCCAAAGAGGTTATTTTAAGTGAGGAGGCCGAAACAAGTGAGGAAATGAATGTTGGTGAGAAATTGACCATTCACTTTGCTAAAGATAATCCTAACACTCAAGAGGAAAGCATGGGGTACAATGCCAAGCCAAGGGATGAGTATGATCATGAGACGTGTTTGGCTAATGTCGAGAGGAAGGTATTCATGTGGTATGAGAATGTTGATACAAGCCAAGAGTCAAGGGAATTTCTAAAATGGAAATTCAAGGTGAACAATAACAACAAGGAGCCACTATGTGATCATCCTATTCAAGTCTTTCCAAGTGGGTTCATGAAATGGGGATTTAAAGGGGGAACTAAGCTTGAACAAAAGAGCTAAGTGATGATCTTCTACAACCTTCACCTAAGTTCAAGAAAGAAGATGGCTCAATTGGAAGTCCAAGGGTCGATTTGTGGGAGGAACACGGCCCTCAAAGCCACACCGAATTATTCACACTCCTTATGTCGCCTAATCCCACAAGTACCTTCATGATCGAGTGTAGCCCTCCATGTGATCAAAGACAACCCTAGAGCAATAAGGGAAGTCAAGGAGAGGAGCTCAATGAGCTCAAACCGAAAATTTGGGAGCTCAATCAAGTGCAAGGGAAGTGAATCATTTGGAAATGAAAAGGTCGATGTGTTAGAAGGTTCAAGTGAGTCCTTGAAAGGGGAGAAAAACGTGGGGTTTAAACGTGGCAAAGGGTGGCTAATTGACGGTTCTATGCATGAGGAACTTCGAGTTGTGCTAGGGGTTAATTGTGAATCCAAAGAAACCATGAGTAAGGGAGAGAGCAAGTTCAATTCAATGAACCGAGTTTACGAGAATCAACCTCTCATTCAATCTCTAAGCAAGTGGAATTCTTGGAAGTCTAGAGCCATGGAGCCCAAAGTTGGTCATGGGACTCATGGGGCACCCCTCATCATGTTCTACGAATCAAGTCATGAAGCCAACAAGAGTCCGAGTCGAGAAGGAGGCAAAGGATCAAGCCATGAGTCAAGCTATAGTCCAAACCGAGCAAGAGGAAGAGAGACCGAGGATTTGAGGACAAATCCTTTTCAAGGAGAGGAGATTGGACCAAAAATGGTCAAGGCTAGCAAAGGCGGTTTTTGTCCAAATCACGGTTTGGGTCCTTGGGCTCGAACCATGGGCTAGACCACGATCCTAAGGTCCACCCAAGCTTATTTTGAGTGAATTACATAATAATATCTTGGTCAAGCTTGGTGGGTCAAAGAGGTCAATGAAAGTCAAGACGGAAAGCAACCGAAAGTCAACAAAAATGCTATTTTGAATGTGATCGCTCGAGTGCACCCATGTGGGTTCGAACCACAAGTCAATTAAGTCAACAAGAGCAAAAATCAAGTGAAGAAAAATCCCAAGTCAGCCGAAAATTAATCAAAGGAAGGATCACATGTTGTTCCTCAATATGTCCCTTTCCCACATGTCACTATCCTCTTTTATGCTTTATGCTTTATGTGTTGTTTGTTAGTCTTCAAATTTTCAGCATGTGTAAGGTCATTTGGACCATATAATTCGGCTGAATTAAGGTGGCTTTAGAGCCCTTAGATCAACTTCAAATTGTAGGGCTTAGATTAGAACAAGGGCTTTATATAAACCCTCACCCTCACAATGTAATTTTCAGATTTTAGTTGAATGATAAAAACCCTAAGTTTGAGAGTTCTCAACTTATTTGAGTGTTCTTCATTATCTCCTTGCTTAGTGCTTGAGGTTAGTGATAGATTAGTTTAGTGGCTTTGTGCTTAAACTAATCACAACACTAAATCTATTACTTTGTGTTTAGATTTAGTGACTATCTTTTATGTTTTCATTTGTTCACAAAATTTCAGAAAATTTCACACAAAAATAGCTTCATTAGGCCGTGTATTTCAAGGGTGTTTGAAAATCGATTTTTGTTCATCCTTTGAGTGAAACTTGCTCCACCTAGTTTCACTCCATTTCACGTCAAAGAAATAGTAACATCGCATCAAGAAAATAGAAGGATTAATAAAATTTTGTTAAAATAAAACATAAAAGCTATTACAGTAACAATTGTTACACTTTGAAATAACAGGCACATCGTATCAAAAAATAATTAAGGATTAATAAAAATTTGTTAAAATAACACATATAAGCTATTAGAGTAACAGTTGTTATACTTTAAGGTAATATTGAATATCGTATCAAGAAAATATATAAAAATTAATAAAAATTTGTTAAAATAACATGTACTCCGTTTAAGTTATTAGAGTAACAGGAGTTACATTTTAAAGTAACATTAATTGCACTTCGAAGTAACAGTAATATTGTATCAAGTAATATAAGAATTAAAGGCAAAAAAAAAGTAAAAAAAAAAATTATTAGAGTAACATGTGTTACATTTTAAAGTAACATTGATTGCACTTCGAAGTAACAGTAACATTGTATCAAGTAATATAAAAATTAAAGGCAAAAAAATTTGTCATGAAAAAAAAAAAATTAAAAAAAAAAATTAAAAAAAAAATTGTCAAAAAAAAAAAAAGGGAAAAAAAAAAAAAAAAAAAAAAAAAAAACTTAAAAAAGAAGTTGACCAAACAATTTAAGAAAAAAAAAATAAATCGAAGAAAAAATTAGAAGGGAAAAAAAAATCTAAAAATAAATTAGGAGAGATATCATGTGGTAAGATCTCAACCATTAGATCAAGTAGATCTAAGGGTTGAGGAAGGGATGCATGACTCACCAAATTTGAGGGGATTAAATGTGATCACATTTACATATATATATATATATATATATATATATATATATTTATATATATATATATATATATAGAATTAGGATCTTATTCATCCTCCCAACAATTCTCCATCCTCACTCCTAATATCAACCCTAGGATCTTAGAGAACCAATGGCCCAGATTAAATCCCACTAATTAAGTTATAATCCAAGCCTATATAAACCCTTCCCCCAAACTCACCCCCCTCCTTTCGACCTTTTTTTTTCTCTCTCTACCTTTTCTCATCAAATCAAATTCGTTATATTCAACAAATTTCATCAAGAAATTCATCGTTAAATTCATCACCGAATTCATCATCAAATTCATCCGAATTATATAATTTCATCAACTCCTGCAATTCATCATCAAATTCAACACCAAATTCATCGTCAAAATACATTATGTCAGGTCTATTGAGTTCAATTTGGGTTTTAAAATTCGTGATTATAATGTAATTTTCCTTCATATTTGCGTTAATATATGTTTAATTTGTTGTGAAATCATTGAAATCAACTGAAATCATTGACTTATAATTTGCGTTCATATTTTCGTTAATTTTTTCAGTTGAATTCAATTTATCAATGTTTAATTTGTTGATTTTTCATGAAAACGCTTTATTTATGAATGTTTATTTTGTGAAATCATTGATTTTAATCAGTTTAATTTGTTGTGTTCAATATTCTGTTGAACGATGATTTAAAACGAAATTAGGTTTTAATTTCTTTTCGATTATGATGTAATTAGGTCTTCAAATTCTGTTCAACGATGATTTTCATCAAAATCATTGATTATGATGTAATTTCGATCTTAATTTCATTTCGATTTTCATCAGTTGATTTAGTAATTCTCCTCTTTTCGAAGCATGTTTGCCATGTTATTAATAAAGTATCATTACTTATTAAAGTAAGTTTCAAATTGTTACTAAGAAAGTATCATTATGTATTGCAGAAGCTGATGTGGTTTTATGTTCAATCGAAGCACTTAGTTCCTTTATACTCCAGCTTGTTCAAAGAACTTTGTCATTGTTGATAAGGAACACGCACTTTTGTTAAATATTACACCTGGTGGTAGTGAGGATTGGAGAAGGATTGTTTCAAGTGATTCAAAACCTTATATCGGGCAAGCTTTTCCAACTTTAGAGGAAGGTATCGAGTTTTATTACTCTTATGCTTCTGCTTGTGGTTTTGTTCCTAGATTAGAGACGGCTAAAATGTTTCATGATGGCGTAATATATACGAAGCTCATCGTTTGTAATAGGGAAGGATTTAAACCTTCTAAGAAGAATGTTTCACTTATTGGCGATGAAGAAAAGGAGGAAATATCAACCAAACCTTACGAACCTAAGAAAACTAAAATAACCGTAATGGATGTAAAGCTAAGATTAAGTTTCAATTTAAGGATCATTTCTATGTTGTTGTTGTGTTCCATGAGGCCATAACCATCGGCTTTGTTCTTTAAAAAACAAAGAATTCCAGAAAAACTCTAGAAATCTTTCCCTTTTCCATAAACAAACTATAATAGATCATTGTAAGGTTAACATTGGTTCAACCAGGAGTTTTAGAATTTGTAAGGAATATGCTAATGGTTATTCCAACATCGGGGCAACGTTGACTGATTTTAAGAATTTTGGAAGAGACATCAAGTGCTTTATAGGAGATAAAGATGCGCAGATGTTTATAAATCAAGTCTTTCAGAGCTTCGTGAGACTCAAAAAGGCTTCTATTTTGCGTTTGAGGTGGGCCGATGAGTCAAAACTTGTGTCGTGCATTTTGGTCAGATTCGCAGTCACGTAGGGCTTACTCCTTATTTGGTGATGTGATGAGTTTTGACCCTACTTACTCTACTAATAGATATAGTATGGTCTTCACTCCTTTTACGGGTGTGGATCATCATAAGAAATCAGTCACTTTTGCTGCTGCACTCTTGTCAAACGAGGATGAACAATCATTTACTTGGGTTTTTAAGCAGTTTTTAGAGGCTATGGGGAATAAAGAACCTCATTGTGTCCTAACTGACCAGGATCCTGCCATTAAAAATGCATTCCCTAATGTGTTTAAGACTGCTATTCATCGTTTTTGTATGTGGCATATTATGCAGAAGCTGCCTGACAAAGTAGGACAGACTGTGTCAAAGGAGACTGACTTTGTCAGTCGTTTGTGTTCGGTTGTGTGGAATACGGAGTTAGAACCTTTGGAATTTGAAGAAAAGTGGAATGAGGTGATCGCTGAATTCAATATGGAGGATCATTCTTGGTTGTCATATTTGTTTTCAATCAGGAGAAGCTGGATTCCGGCTTATTATCGCGATATCCCTTTTGGTTGTCTTTTAAGAACCACGCAGCGTTCAGAAAGCGAAAACAGTTTTTTCAAACGTTTTGAAAACCACCATGGAACACTTGTTGAGTTCTGGATGCGTTTTGAAAGTGCTATGGACCAACAACGATATACTCAGAAAACACTTGATCGAGACAGCGATTACTCATTACCACAGACTTCTACCCCTCTGAAATTAGAGTCTCATGCTGCTAGAGTTTACACCCACACGATATTCTATGAGTTCCAATTAGAGGTATCAGCCTCCATGTGTTCATGTAGTGTTGGTGCTTACACCAAGAATACATGTTCTGAGACTATTAATGTCGTCGATGCTGTTCTGAATAAAGTATACACTGTTGAGTATACGGCTGCTGATTGTCACATAACCTGCTCTTGCAAATTATTTGAGAGGAAAGGATTTATTTGTCGCCATATTATATGGGTACTCTCTGGGAAGCAAGTCCATAAAATCCCCGAGAAATATGTTTTGAGCAGGTGGTTGAAGAATTCTGTGAGAATCCCAATCGTCTATGATGCACATGGGCAGTTAATTGATGATTTTGATGCAAAAGATCTAACTAATATGGAGATTTCTAAAGTTTGGTCAGAGTTTTATCGACTATTGGTGTCTTGAAAAGCATGCCAAGAATCATATTTCTGAATCGGGCTGATTTGTTGAAGATTTTTAGAGGTAAACTGAAGCCTCTAAATTTGACAAAAGAGCAAGAGTTAGAGACTCTTCTTGGTTGTAGTTCTTCCACAAATGTCACCATTCGACCACCTGTACAATCAAAAAATAAAGGCAGTGGGAAAAGGTTGATTTCGAATAAGCGACAGTGCATTGTCAAGGCTGAAAAACCAAAGCGGCTTTGTAATAATTGCAAACAAATGGCAAATCACGACAAGCGTAATTGCCCTCATCGTGGAGATGTGTTAGGAAGTACAACTACTGAGGTTTGTATTTTTTACACCTTGTGTATTTGAAGTTTCGTTTTCCTTTTCTTGATATCATCGTCTTTTTAAAATGGGGTTTTGTTGTTTCCGTGTGTTACAGGCTGCCTCGGATTCTGATCCTGCTTCGGACTTTTGATTAATTTTAGGTGTTTGCATATCTCTGTGAAGATCAAGTTTTCTGAACCAACATTACATAGTTTTAATCAAGTTTTCTGTGTTTTTTATTTGCTAATACAAAGTACCATTGAATTATGCAAAGTATCACTTTAATACAAATGAAGTTTCAGAGCTAGAAAGTACAACTCCTGAGGTTTGTATTTTTATGCCTTATGTATTTGAAGTTTCGTTTTCCTTGTTTCATATCATTGTCTTTTAAAAATGGGGTTTTGTTGTTTCCGTGTGTTACAGGCTGCCTCGGATTCTGATCCTGCTTCGGAATTTTGATCAATTTTAGGTGTTCAATCAGAAGGCCATATCTCTGTGAAGATCTACTTTTCAGTTTAGCATTACATAGTTTTAATCAAGTTTTCTGTGTTTTTTATTTGCCAATACAAAGTACCATTGAATTGTACAGAAAGTATCACTTTAATACAAATGAAGTTTCAGAGTACTATACTATAATTGATGTGGGAATATTTTTGGGTTCTATTGGGTGATTTAGCTCGACCTCAGGGTGGGCTTAGATGCGTCGGCTCTATGTGGGGACTGGGTTTGGGTTCCACTTATGCTATAATTCATGACCCAACCACGACGATTAAATTGGACTAAAATGGAACTAAGTGACCATTATAGTCCACTCATACGATTATATAGAGTACTCCGTATATACAACGGTTTTATTTTAAAATTTACTACGGATTTACGTCGGTGTCGACATAAACTTGGAACATTTTGGAGTTTATGGTCAGAAAGTGAAAGGTAGACCGACCAAATAATGCCACATTTCATCCATTTGGAATACATTCAAGTATCACAAGACTTTAACAAAGTTATCAATGACAACTAAAGTACCACAGATTAGTATATAAAGTATCACTTGAGATACAAATAAGTACCACAGATTAGTATCACTTGATAAGATTAGTATATAAAGCATGAAGTATCATTTTAGATACTTATAAGTATCATTGACTACTTAACAAAGTACCACATGACTTTAACAAAAATATCATTTCTGTACGTTAATTTTTTACAATGACTACCAGAGTACTTTTTTAGCATTAAACCTAGTTCTTTTTCTTCCCTTCGCTGTTTCTTCGCAAATTGCACGTAAAATCCTGCCTCTCAGACTTATCTCCTTTCTTTTGGAAGTTCCCTTTGGGCTTCACCACTTTTTCTCCTTCATTTGCCCCCAAACTTTCTCCTTTTTCTTTTCAACCTCTGAAACTTTATCAAGCAACTTATCCCGCCATCCATTAATGTCTGCTAGGAGCAATGCCGCAGCAATTTCTGCCCAGTAGTAGCGTCGGTAGACTTTACGTTTCAGTTCTTCGACAAACAATTCACCTTCATACCTTATCATGTGAATCATAAGAAAACAGCCAGATTCTTCATTGTTTGCCTCCTCTTCTTGCCATTCCAAAGGTAAGTTTACCAAATCAAGAATTTCAAGTTCTTTCGCATTGGCACACCCTTTTCATTTAAGTACAATGACATGCATTTAACCTATAAAATAACAGCAAAAATTAGTTTACTATCGATATTATCTATTCAAAATTATCACAGTTTTAGAAGAATTCTAACATACAATAATTTCTGCAATCTTGTAAACTGGTGTGCTTTCCCAATCTTTATAGCGTGTGTTTTCAAGGACTTCAACCTTTCCCTTCTTGAAGTTGAGGCACACGCAAAAATAATGATCTTCGTATACCATTGGTACAAAGACCAATTGTGCCTTCAAGTTGCAAGGGGTACTGTTGAGTTTCACAAATCTATCCCAAACAAGACAAACACTCTTGTACTTTGAATCAAAAACTTGATTTCCTTCTAATTCATTCTGATAAATTGAATAAATTGTATCCTGTGACATAAACAACACAACATAATTTATTTGACATCATAATTTAGGCTTCATGTATATCACATAAAATGTATCACTAAGCAAAACTAAAAGTATCAAAGTGCAATCAATAAAGTATCAAATTATTATCATAATGAAAAGTAACAGCATTATCAATGGAAATAGAAAATATAGTTTAGAACATACCGCATGACGAATACCAAAAAACATTAGAGAGGTTTCCCCTGGCTCACTGTGATCAATTTGATTCATCAATGTGCCCAACATTCAATTACTTCATTGTAACACTCATCGTTGATCTTAATGACATTATATCCTCCTGCTCCAGAAGTCTTGATGTTATAGAATGCTACAGCCTCATTGAAATATAGTTTTCTAAATTGCATACATGTATAAATAAATTAAAACATTTTCAATTTAAACATAAATATTGTAATCATCCAACAAATAAAAGTAAAAAAATATAGAAATACCTGGGTGGCAAATCACAATCATCTACTAAACAGTAATCAACCACTCTTTTCCGTAGGGGCATCATGTTCGAAAACATAGGTTGATTCGATCATATAAAACTCGAAATAAGATGCACGGTTTCAAAGAGGTTCCCAAAATCCAATGTCTTTGCCAAGCCCATCCGATTTCAAGTTTTTGGGCTTCCCAAGACTAAGCATTACATCTTTTTTCCCATCTGATTTCGAAGTTGTTGGTGTTTTCGGATTTTTGCTATGTTGTTTCTTCTCAGAGAATAGTGCAGTACTTGCCAACATCTCTGGTCTGCACTCATTGTAGTCACTCAAAACCAGCGTGGCTGCTATTTCTGCTCTATACAGTATTCTTTTCCTCTTATCATGAAGCTCAGAATCAAACACTTTCCCATCATAAAACAACATGTGGAACATCATAAATACTCCACAGTCCAGGTTCCCTTCATTTGAGGTCCAATTGAAGTTTTGAATCCTCATTGGCTTTGATTCAAGCAACATTCTACCAGTTTCAACATTCTTCGAAATCAAAAACTTTCCAAATTTTACAACCTAAAAAATACTAAAAGTATCAAGAAAAGTACTAAAAGTATCACTAAAATGTAATCAAAGTATCACTAAAAATATAAAAAGTATCAAGAAAAGTACTAAAAGTTTCACTAAACAATACTATAAGTATCAGTAAAAAGTTCTAAAAGTTGCACTACAAAATACTGAAAGCATCACTCATACTATAGTGTAATACTTACTGTTAGTTTAGCAAGGTGGGCATAGGCTGAGGCTTCAAAATCAACATACGATCTAATGTCAAGGTAATCTACAATGTTGTTGATGAAGTTGATGCACACACAAAAGTAGTGCTCACCAATAAATAACGGCAAGAACACCTAATGAAAAAAATTTGTTAGAGCACAAAGATTACAAAAATAATATTTTTCAACATGATGTTGATTTTCATATCTTACCAAGTCTGGCATTGCATCCGCTTCATCATTGTCTTTCTCAAACCAGTCATCAATATTCTTGTTACAAACACCTAACCATTCTTTCCATGAACTGTCAATTTCATCCGTAGTTGCTCAAACTTCTCCATTTTAAGTGCATCAGCTCCAGCTTCAGCTTCATTCATTAAGTCCATGTACTTCTCCAAAGGTGACTATTTTAACATGTAAAGTATCAGTATAAACTACAAAAAGTATCACATTGTAAGACATTAAGTATCAGAAGAATACAGCAAAAGTATCAAAATTACATACCGAATGGCTTAAACCGAAGAAAAGTCGTCTTGGTCTTGGTGCGTCTTTTCGCAACGAAGTTAACTTGTTCAATAATATTGCCCAACAATCTATCACCGCCGAGTCAATCTTGACATCTGGCAATAGTGTTTCTATTACCAAGCTCAAACAAAGACGAGGGCTAAAATCGAATCAAACCATATGACGCAAGTCTTTCTCTGCAATTTTAAAAAAAGTTAAATAAACTTCAGTCTGAAATGTAAAGTATCACAAATTACTAATCTGAGATACGGTTTGAAATGTAACATTAAACATATGAATACTTACGGTTTCACAAGTTTGGCATTCGTAAAAAAACAATAATCCATAACTTGCTTTCGAAGTTTCAAAACTGGATCAAACAGGATTTTGTTGGACTTCAACAGCCCAGAAACAAGTGGCATCCCGACATCAGGCTGCCCACAGTCTATCGTGCACCCAAGCTCCTCAGGTATCAAATGTACACCAGAAGGAACAATGTTAGAGTGCAAAGAAATAGTTCTTGATCATTCTTGGCGCTGTGCTACCGCAACAACTTGATCTTGATTTACGTAATCAACAACTCTTGTTATAACGCTCAAGGTTCACGCCCTCATCCTCTTTATCGTAACCAATATTCACAAATTTCGTTATATTCGATGGTTTGCTCACACTGCTTCGCCATACTTTCTACTCAAAGTTGAGTATTGTGCATCTAACATTTCGTAAAGAATGTCGGTTAGGCATCCCTTGAGCAAAGTCTTTAGTTGCCTTTGCCCTTTCAACTAAACCATCAATATAGCTATGGAATAATCCATCTTTGAATATTGGTTGAGTTGGTGAGAGGATAGGACTTCTTGACTTGGCTTCGCTTGGTTTCTCCCGAGGTTGAGCACGGCCACCTTCGCTTTTTCCATTTTCACTTAAATTCTTCCATATTCTCCGTGATATCTTGCGTAGAATATCTCAGCATCATTCTTCATTCTCAACACAATTTCATGGACATCCTATTCAAGAAAATTGTAACAATTCAATACAGATAAAGTATCAAATAAAACAACATGAAGTATCAGATGAAACAACATAAAGTATCAACAATAATATGTCTGAAGTTTCATTTGAAACAACATAAAGTATCAGATGAAACAACATAAAGTACCAGAAAAACATGTCGAAAGTTTCAGAATAATATCAAGTATAAAAATGTATTATTAACAAAGTTTATATAACAAGTATCAGATGAAACAACATAAAGTATCAATTCAATACAAATGAAGTACCGTAAAAATATATCTAAAGTATCGTAATAAATCAACATGTACTTACATCAACCGCTTGTTCCTTAATTTCTTGTTCGTGATAAAGTTCCAAATTGGTAACTTTATCAGCATGTATCCTTCTGGAACTTGTGGTTCTGGTTGTGTGTGTGGCTGTTTTTGTGGTTGTTGTTGTTGTTTTTGTGGTGGTTGTTTTTGTGGTTCTGGTTGTTGTTGTTTTTGTGGTGGTTGTTGTTGTTGTTTCAGATCTTCAAATTGACCTCATAATTGACACAAATAGGGTATGAAATCTTCGTCACAGACCACACCCCAATGAACCACACTTCAATTCCTCAGCCACTCTTTCTTTAAAAGTCTCAGCATCCCAATACTGAAGAAGAGGGATAGAGTGTGGTGATTCAATCCCTTTGAAAGCAATACGATGAAAGTAGGCTATAATTAGTGCCATGATGCACCCAGAAACCCCTTTTGTTTTGTTTGTTTTAAACTTCTCCAGACTATGGATCAACCTCTGGAAGATATAAGAACTCCAGTCATAGTTCTTAATGGCGTCAACATTTTCAACAAATTTCTAATCTTTATATCCAATGTGTAATTCGATGTTGGTGCCAAAAAACATGACATGGAAACAAGAACGAAGAGTCTCTTGAACTCTTCCCCCGACTCCCCAGACTCCTTGAAGGTTTTCAACGATCAGACAGATGTTGCGATGACAGTTCCTTTTTGTCCACACCAAACATATTCCGCCATTTCGAACGCACAGCTTCAAATTCTTCTTCATCAATATGATTCATTGATTTTTTCTCAACAGGTTCACCACCTCTTGGTACTCCAAAAATGTCATGGATGTCTTCTTTTGTGAGTAAGAACTCCAGCTTTTTAGCGACAAACAAATGGCTTGAAGGGTTAAAAGCATCAAGAATCCATTCAATAATTGTGGTAGGTATTGTTCTCACATTCAAATGCAACATCCCACCAAAACCAGTTTCTCTGATAGCCACCTTCTGGGCGACGTTAAGATCTTTCATAATGTCAACTAGTTGACCTGGCCGACATTTAGAAACCAATTGCTCCTTCTGCTGCTTCACAGCCTCCTTCTTCACAGCCTCCATCTTCACATTTTTCTGTTTTTTCTGTGTTTGCTCAGATGAATCTTTGCTTTGTCTTTTCTTAGGATTTTCCTTGCTTTTCGGTGCCATGTTTAATTACAACTGTACAACAAACAAGTTCACATATTAATTTCGTGATTATAACAAAATATAACATACAATTACAAAAACAATTCAATTAATACATACAACTGAACAACATACAAGTTCACATATTTGAATATAAAGTACCATTAAAGACATAAATAAGTACCACTTACTATTACTTGAAGTATCAAAATAATACAATAGAAGTATCACTTTAATTATTACAACTGAACAACATACAAGTTCACATATTAGATTATAAAGTATCATATATATGTATATAAAGTACCATTACAGACATAAATAAGTACCACTTAATATTACTTGAAGTATCAAAATCATAAGAACCCTAGATTATAAAGAATCAAATAAATGTGTATAAAGTACCATTTACTATTACTTGAAGTATCAAAACAATAAGAACCCTAGATTAGTTCATGCAAATAACCAAATTTCGCAATTCGTTGAAGCATTTCGTCAAACACTTGGTGTCCAACAGACAAAAATTCAAAACATAACCACATAATTAACTAAAACTAATCTTAACCCTAATTTTAACACAATAAATATCAAAAACATCAGTAAAACGTACTAAAAGTAAATGATTGAAAAACGCTTGAATGAACGAAAATATCAGTAAAACGCTTGAATTAACGAAAATTACCATACCTAGTAAACGAAGATAGAAGGATTTTTGTGATTAAATTTGATTATACTCGATTAACGATGAATGTTTCAGTAAATGATTGAAAAAAACGCTTGAAAATCGATGAAAGTATCGCGCAAATTAGAGAGGATTGAAGGTTTTAGGCTTTGAAATTAGAGAGAGAGAGAGTGAAAGAGGAGAGAGGGAGTGAAATTTGGGAAATGAACGTTTGTTTTAAGGTTGAGTGAGGGTTTGTTTAATTGTCGACGTGGCTCAATCTCAAGCGCCCAATCTAATCTAATCCAACGGCTGTAATTAGGATGTAGGATGTAAATATATATAAGGATGTACCGGATCCTATCTCTATATATATATATATATATATATATATATATATATATATATATATATATATATATATATATATATATATATACACCAAAAAGGCTAAAATGTTGTGTCTCGTTTGTGTCTCGCAATATTTAGGTGTCTCGTTTGAACTTGTTTATATATATATATATATATATATATATATATATATATATATATATATATATATATATATATATATATATATATAAATATATATATATATATATATTTATTTATCTTTAGTTACTTTATTTTTTTAATTTTTTTTATTGATTCAAAGGTAATGTAGCCAAAGAAAACCGACTCTACAAGTTTTCCTTCCAATAGTTCATTGAAAGTTAAATGATACAATAGTTTGGATTATTTTGAGTTAAACGTTAGTTTTGATTAAAATGAGAAGAAGAGCTTTAGTTTGGATTATTCCCATGAAATAACCCTAATAATATTATCTTTATGATTTCCATATCCTAACAACCGATTTAATATAAGTTGCTAAAATATTAAGGATTTTTTGTATGTGAAAAAAGAAAATGTGAATTTTAAAATTGACTACGAGTACATGCTAAAAATGGTATGCAAAACTTTCATTTTTTCTTGTAATAACAACGATTTTTGCACCCCCATTCTCAAAGATCTGGATCCGCCTCTGCCTAAAACGTGGACATCCCCAAGGGTGTCTTGGGGAAGTCCACGTTTTGGGCGTGAACACCCTTGGGGAAGTCTACGGTTTAGGCGTGAATACCCTTGGGGATGTTCCACGTTTTAGGCGTGAAGACCTTTTGGGATGTCCACGGTTTAGGCGTGGAGACCCTTGAGGAACTCCACTTTTTTTTTCTTTTTTTTTTTTTTTTCTTTTTTTTTTTTCGATATTGTTTAAAACCTTACATTTTATGTGCATAACTCGTTTTTTTATTAATCCTTAACCTTTTATTTAAAATTTATAACTTTTACACTGACTTGCTTTTCAGTTGAATTCTTGTGTTTTAAGTTCATAGTCACTTAGTCTGGACCTTCTATTAATTTTAATAACAATTATTAGTCGTAGTTGACTTTTTTTTTTATATCAATTTATTACAAATAATGAACAATACAAAACCCGAGATTTCATTTTTCTTAAGCGTAACTAAAAAAATTAAACAATCACCTAAATGTAACGACATTAAAATTTACGGATTTCATGAAAATATCAAATTTTTTAAAATTGTAATTCAAAACTTTATAAATAATATTACTAACAAAAAAAGAAAAAAAAAATTAATTATGAAAATCATTAAATGTAACCGACTCGTTCTCCTTCTTCTTCAACTTTACTTTTGAGACAACATGAAAATACACACTTTGACACTTACTCCGTATATGAGAAGATCATATATTATAATGAGAGGATTGAGAGCTTTCACATTATATGAGTGAGTGATTGTATTTTTTGTCATTTTTTTTTACTTCACTCACATCATTGACCTTCTTCATTTAATCGCGTATATTTATATTTTTCCATTACTAAGAATTAGTGTATATCTATATTTTTCCATTACTAAGAATTATACTCCGTAATATGGAGTAAATTATGAGTCGTGTTTCCATCTAACGTGGCATGTGGTAAGTTAAAAATAAATTATAACAAAAAAAAAAAAAAAAATATTTATAAGGCTTTTAATAGGGGAAATAGTGACTTTGATATTTTTATAGAATTGTGGTAGAGGTCTTATAGTGTAATGCTTTAATGTTGGAGTCTTATCCTTGTAAATAATTCAAAGTTTTAGTTTTCTATCTTACCCCCATTACTCAGACTTCGTATTGAAATTAAAAGTCATTAAAGTTAAAATTTATATGATGTGAAATTATTGTAATGACGAGTTTCACATATAAGATTTTTACATCGATGAAGTTAAAGAGACTTTAATACTGAAAGATTTTATATATGAGACACAATTCATATAAAGCAGATCTAAATGCCAAAACTAAAGCAGATTAATAGTTAGCACAAGACAAAAGTAAAAAGTATAGGAAAAAGTAGAGTGTTTTGTCTTATGTGTGCAAGTGGATGAGTACTTGACCCGTTTTAAGCTTTAGACGGATAACCTGTTTTAAGAGAGAATTATTGTATAAGGTAAGGGGTTACTCATGCCATTGATAATTAATTTTGAGATGAAACATTTTTGAGTTTATGAAGTGTTCTTTCTCTCAACGGATGCGACCTTTGGTCGATGCATAAACTTAACATGGCATTCCAGTGTGTCATTATGATTTATAAATTAAAAGAATGACCGCGTTTTTCTAGTTCGATTGAAAATGAGACCTTATTCATTAGTGTCTTTTGAATTCTATCAATAAATTATTCTCTCCATTACAAATAATAAATGTCCTCCTTTTCTCTCTTTTATATTTGAGAGAAGATATAAATTATTTCTCGTAACAAATAAATCATATTGTACGTACGAATGATAGTATAGGAAAAATCAACTAAAACAGAATTACAAACATCCGCATGATTTTCTTCCCCTTAAAACAAAGAATTCTAGTAAAAATACACTGCTTTTTCACTCGCCTGTATTACATCGCTGTTTTTTTTATACAACATTTCAGAAGGGACTGTGTGGATTTGATATAGTTTTGAAACATAGACTTTCATTGAATTTTGTAGATCGTACTCCGTAGTTGGAAACTCTATATCATTCGCAATATCAAGTTAATCTTTCACATTGCTATAACATAGAAAAAAAAAAACTCTACTAAATAAATAACAAAATCATCAATTTGTGGAAACAAAATTTTCCTTATAAGAGCACCAATTTATTTTAAATATCTCTGTTCTGGTGATTTGTTTACATTTACTTTATACACATTTATCGATGTGATGAGAGAGGTTGAGAAAAAACTAATAAAATAATAATATAAGTACAAATGGGGCCCTCTTTGCTTAAAATTATCAAATGTTATTGGTTGAGGGAGTAGGGGTCACCTCCCACATGGGTTAAGCATGACCATTTTTGGAAAGTGTAAACAAATGACTCGTACGCCCCAAAATAGAAAGGGTAAACAAATGACCGGAACGAATGGAATAGTAATATTGATAATTTTATAAAAATGTTTTACAGATTTAGAGGACTTATTATTATTATTAAAAATAGCCCCATTAAAAGAAGAGTTATTTATTTATTTACTTTTAAGAGAAAAGAGAGAGGGGTTTATGGAGGCTTTGCAATTAGTTTGTCCAAATTAAAAATCGTCTTCTCATTTAAACGGAGTAGTAAGTATCCATAAAATTTATTTAACACCGTCTCATTAAAATAGAATATTAAAGTTAGAGGGTGATTTTTTTTTTCCTTTTTAAGAAGATGTTAGTATCCCAGAAAACGGATTAATCATTTTTTAATATAAAACGAATCTCGAATAGTTTACACTTTTAATTCGATATATTACTAACATATTGTTAATTTTAAGACATTTTACTTATATATTTTACTCGTATCTAATAATTTACCTAGTTGCATAAAACGAATATAGGAGTATCCGTTCTATGCTTAAAATTTAAGTACTAACCTCCCATTTCTTTTGATCTTCCCACTTATTTATTAAATGAGTGTATTATTTTATTCAAGTGGGAAGATCAAAGAAAATGGGAGGAAGTATATTTTATTAAAATTTAAAATTAAAAAATAAAAGGAACATTGAACATGAGGCCATGAGGGGGAAGTAATGGAGTTGATATTTGTCCACCGTCTTGTATTCTTTTCATGTGCACTCCTTCTCTTCCTTTTTAAACCCGGCATCCCTCCCTTCCTAATTCAAACACTTTCTCTCTCTTCCTTTTTAAAGTTAAACCAAATTCATTCATAGAAAGTTAACTTCAAAAATCCAAAACTGTAAAAAATAAAATAAAATAAAATTAATATTCCATCTAACGTCATATGTTTGAAACATGCAACATGCGCTCTGCAAATTAATACCCTTTCTTCTTCTCTTTCTCATGGCTTTTGCTTTCCTTCTTCCTCCTAACCATTCAACCTCTTCTTCATCGTCGTCATGGTTTACAAATTCTGCAATGTCGAATCAGCGATTGCCACGTGTGATTCTTACAACTATCCTCCTAAACTCCTAAGAAAACCCAACTCCCATAACCACCAGCAGCCCATACTACGTCGTTTTACTTACACCGACCTCGAAACTGCCACCAATGGTTTCTCGCCTTCTAATCTCCTCGGGAAAGGCAGCCACGGCGCAGTTTACAAAGCAGTCCTCGACGGCGGCAAACTTATTGCCGCCGTCAAACGCCCCTCCTCCGCCGCAGTTCCCGCGGCGGAGAACGAGGTCGATATTCTACCTCGTATTGCTAACCGTAGAATAGTTAATTTAATCGGGTACGCTGCACCCGACCCGAATAATAAACACAAACACAAACTACTGCTCGTTGTAGAGTACATGCCCAACGGCTCACTCTACGACCTCATTCACCGGAACCCGACCCCGCCATCTTGGCGGGCTCGGGTTCGGGTTGCGCTTCAGGTAGCGGAGGCGGTTCGGACTATCCATTTATCCGACCCGCCGGTAATACACCGAGACATCAAGTCGTCTAACATTCTGCTCGACAGAAAGTGCAACGCGAGGCTGAGCGACTTTGGCCTCGCGTTGCGGGGACACGTGGAGGACGTGCGCGTGATGTCCACGCCGCCAGCTGGCACGTTGGGGTACCTCGACCCATGCTACATTACCCCGGATGACGTCAGCAGCAAGTGTGACGTGTTCAGTTTCGGGATTTTGTTGCTGGAGATCATAAGCGGGAGGCGCGCCATTGATTTCGAGTATAGTCCGCCGTGTGTGGTGGAGTGGGCCCTACCGCTGATTAAATCGGGTGATTATTTGGGGGTTTGTGACCGTCGGATGAGGAGGAATGAAGTTGATCCGACGGTTGTAAAAGAGTTGGCGTTGTTGGCCGTTAGATGTGTTAGATCAACGGCGGAGAAGCGTCCACCTGTCACTGAAGTTGTTGAGGTGATCAAAATGGTGTACAGTAGAATGAAGCTTATGAAAGGTGTTCCTACGTGGCAACGTATTGGACGGCGAGTGAGGCGCGTGGAGAGATCTCAGCCGTTGATTGAAATCGACGGTGGTGATGAACAACTGAAGACTTCAAAGCATCATCGGATTATTGTAAGTACGAAAGTATCCAATGTTTCGAGTAACGAGGATCAGGTGAGTGAGATGGCGACACGTGGCGAGCATCGGACGGGTAGAGTGAAGATGAAGTTGAAGTCAAAGTCGGTGGGTTCGTATAGGGAGATTAAGGTGGGCCCAGAGGTAGATGATTACGAGATTAGTGGTAATGGTATAGTTAAGGAGAGAGGGGAAGAACAGCAAGTAATGAGGGTAAAATTGTTGAGTAAGTCAAGGTCAATGAGCGTGTTACAGTGCGGTAAAAACGGAAGTTATCAATCTTACTTTGGTAATTCTGTGAATCATGGTGAGGTAAAGGAGTTAGATGTTGTGCCATTACTAGTAAATTTGAGGAGTAAATCCAGCACTCCTTAATTTAAAAATTAATTAATTGTAATTGGAAAAGAAAAATTTATAAGGCCTTATTATTCAATAAGAGTATTGATATAAACTTGGTATAATAATTTGGCAACTACTACACTCTTATATAAACTTCTAAACCCATCAATTATATAATGTCATGAGTCATGACATTCTTTTTGAGTCACATTTTCTAATACGGGTTTTCTATTGTGTGCATACCATGCACACAATAAGATTAACTAACTTCCTAATTAAGAGTTGAAAATAAATTGAATTAATTATTTCTTTCCTCTTTTACTAGTAGTTAGTTAATATTAAATTATTTTAATGGACATTTCTATCATATTATAAATATTTTTTCCTAAATTAAATATAATGTATTATATATATATTTAAAATGACTCAACATAGAAAAAACAAATAATTTACCCTGATTACTTTTCCCGTAAAAGGGTTTAGGGTCCGATTTACTGCGCTTACGCACCGTAGTAAATCGGACCCTAAACCCTTTTCCTACTCGGCCGGCCCAGTAATATAATGACACAAAAATGGAATTTGGTGAACCCTTTTGGGACTTATTGTAACGAGGGTGATTGATATCGAAGACTACTCGGTGATAAGAACGATTAATTAAAATTACGGTACGGTATCGGTGGCAAAAGAGACTTAATTTACTCAATAAGAGTAATTAAAGTACATTATTTTTGGTTAGAACGAAGTTATAACTATAATATGATTTTTTTTTTTTTTTTGGGATAATTTAAATAGAAGATCAAGGATGTTAAAAAAAAAAAAAAAAACGGAGTAATAAATAAATAAATGTGAGAGTAAAGCCCTAGAGAATAATAAGGGAGTCAAATAAGGAGAGAAATAAGTAGTAGTTATAAGAATCTTATTTTTATTAATTTGTTCCCTTAAATAAATGGATTAGTTATTCTTATTGTGTGCATGGTATGCACACAATAGAAAATCCGTTTCTAATAATAATATTTATATTTACATTATAAAATTTATATAAGTTTTGATGTCTAATAATATATTGAAAGATATGGATCAAACAAGATCACATATAAATTCAAGGAATTAGAGGGGAAGACATGGGACTAGACAAAGCAATTGCTCCCTCCACCCTACCTTAATCGTTTTTTTTTTCTTTTTTTTTTTTTAATAAAATAGATATCCAAAAAGTTTACAATTTTTCGTCTTTCATTAAAGTTTGCGTGAATTTAAAAATTTTCGTTTCACATCTTATAATTATGAATATAATGACTTCGCCATTGAGCTTAACTAGATACGGAGTATATTTTTAAGTTGCGTATGATTTTGAAGTTCTCTAACTTCATAAATTACTTTAAATAATGATCCCTTTAATTTGATTATTTGTACATAGGGATGTCATTGGGGCGAGGAAATGTCCCCTACATTCGCATCCCCGAACAAAACTCACCTCCACCTCCGCCCTATCACCCATGGCGGGGACTGGGGGACCATCCGCCCTCCACCACCCGCCTAACGGAGGAATTTCTAAAGCCACCTGCCTCCCCCGTCTCCTCCGCTCTAGACCCGCCACATAAAATATCACTGTATTGATCGACGTAAAGTTAAATAATTTTTACCAATATTTTCAATAAACTATAATCTAATAAGGACATAAGGAACGCATGAAATTACTATCTTTATCACACTGTCTTTGATGAGAGCTTTTTAATTTTCTTTTCAGCGTATGATCACTCCTTAATTTAAACTTATATTGTACCTTCAACCTTCATAAATCTTTCGGTTGAGTTGCTTTTAGCATGATATCAAACCATAAAGGACATTTATGTGAAGGGGAGTGTTACAGATTATAAACTTAATATTAAGTCTTCAACCATCAGTCTAAGCATTATTATTTACCGCTATTCGATTCGATTATTTAAACATTGAATGTTACAAATTTCTGTTTAATATACGGACTACAAGAAAGTATAACTATACAAGATAAAGATAATGTTTTATAGTTTGAATATTTCTTTATGTATATAATACAATATTAAACAAAATTTTATTCATAACTCTCACCTTTTTTAATATAGTTTTTTTTAAAACTCTCACGTTTTACAATTTTTTTTTTAAAAAAAACTTTCACCTTATGTATGTAAAATATTTTAAAACATCACCACATTCTCATTCTGTCAGCATAAAATGTTAAATAAAATGTCCACGTACTGGTTATTACTAACATTACTTTTATGTTTGTATGTCTCAAACTATCGATTTATCTGTTACATTTTCGTATCTCACACGGCCATATACTCATCATTTCATCACAGAATGACTGATGATGTTTTAATACATTTTGATTACATAAAATAACAGTTTTGGAAAAAAAAATTATAAAAGGAAAAAGTTCTATATATATAAAAAAAACCATTAAATTGACAGAATAATTTTTCATTTTAATAGGTCAGCCCACAAGAAACTCTTTGGTTGTTGTGCTAGCATAAGCTCTTACAGGCTCCTTCGTATAAAATAAGAAAGTTGTAAAAATAAAATAAAATATAATAAAATAAAATAAAATAAACTTTGAAATACTCCTAATACTCTAACCATATGTATCCTCCAAATATATCTATTAAATGATGTGAAACTACAAAGGTGGAGTACTCATATGAGTCATATTTTCAAATCATTTGTTTATCTTTCTATTTCGGAAATCAGATTAAATGAATCATTTGAGTCTTATAGTAATAAAATTTAATATAATCATATTGCAAAATTATTTAGGCAAAATCAATATCACTCAAAATCAGTAATTATTTCGAATCAATATACATTATAATATACTCCCTCCATTATTCCAATCAGTTCTATGCATTTGATTAAAATATACCTCACATATATTAGACAAATGCATAAAATTGATTGGAATAGAATGAATAAAGAAAAATGTTAATATTTGTCACGACAAAATTAAATAGCTAAAACAAAAATTACGATGGGAGAGTGAAATTTTAACGATTCAAATTACGGAGGGTAGTACAAGTGTACAAGTACGGGAACAGAGGCGGATCTAGAAATTTTATTTTGGGGGTGCAAGAAAATACCGAGTAGCAAACGGTAAAAGAAATTTAATTTAATTTTTTTTGGTTAATTTTCAATTGGAAACAATGTTATACGGAGTACTTAGATAGTTGATGGATAGTTTTTAATTGTTTTTTTTACGAATATGAAAATAATTCCTTTAAATTCTTAATATTGTGTTTGTGTATATAATAATATTGTGTCATAAGTAAGTTAAGCTTTTATTAAAAGAAAGTGTAAAAAATAAGAAAAAGAATAATGAATTTATTGTGTGTGTGAATATAATATATTGTGTCATAAGTAAGTTAAATTTTTATTAAAAGAAAGTGGAAGAATAAGAAAAAAAAATGAATTAAAAAAAAAGGACTACAAGAATCGAACCCCAAACCAAGTGGAAAAACCTTGTACCAAGGTAGTGTTATCTACCACTACACCACTAATATTTTTATGTTTACATTGCACTTTGTGAAATATATATTTTTGAATTTATTGGGGGTGCAGTTGAACTCACAGCACCCCCACTAAATCCGCCTCTGTACGGGAAGCTTAATTATTTCACTTCTTTGTGCCTTTGCTCTTTCACTACGATCGAGTATTAAATTAGGGTAATTACTCCATTTACTTTTAACCCATCTTTTTCAGTCAAAGATTCTGTAAATCTATGATTGAGGTATTTGAGAAATGTTATTTATTTCAAGTCATCAGAGAGAAGTATAATGCTCGTGTTGATTATTTGCAACATAGGTTTCAATCACAAATTCTCATATAAAACGGGTAACCCGTTTTAAGCTTAAAACAGGTCAAATAATTAGAATAAGACAAAAGTAAATAGTGTAGGAAAAAGTAGAGTGTTTTATTTTATGTGTGCAAGTGGGTAGATACTTGACCCGTTTTAAGTTTAAGACGGATAAATCGTTTTAAGAGAGACTTATTGTGTTTCAATTTATGTAAACGTGAGAATTTACTTTAGTGTCCTATGCAAACAAAATATTAAATCATTTCTTATTAACATCACATGCCACCAAAATAAGATTCATACCTTTATTTAATTTAGGCGAAATTGCAAATAACTACCTTTTAAAACCACTTTTTTTCAAATAACTACCTTTTATAATTTTTTTTTCAAATCACTACCTTAAAACGTATTTTTATTTTCAAATCAATACCAGTTCCCCGGAAATCTCATTTAACTCAAAAAAATAAGGATGGAAAATGCTGAAAAGTGAAAGAATCATTGTTTGATTGAATAATATGAGAGAAAAAATTAAAAACAATGGAAGAAATTTTAGGTAAAGAGGTAAAGAGGATGAAATGAAGAGGTTAAGTTAAATAGAGGAAGAAAGGTTAGAAAAGGGTAAAAGGGTAGAATGGGTATTTGACATGGGTGTTTCAAATAAAAGGCAACAAAAATTTTCAAAGTGGTCGGAATTTGATAAAATATGACGTTTTCCGGGGACTGGTATTGATTTGAAAAAAAAATACGTTTTAAGGTAGTGATTTGAAAAAAAATTTATAAAAGGTAGTTATTTGAAAAAAAGTGATTTTAAAAGGTAATTATTTGCAATTTCGCCTTTAATTTAACATCTTAGACTATGTTTCCTCATGGTCTAAAATGAGATTTAGGTCTAGGTGAAGAATGAACAAATATTAAATAGGGGGTGTTATTTGACGGAATGTATTATTAAAAGACGGAATGCCAAAAGACTAATTTACCCCTTATTAATCTTTAATCATCTTAAACTAAACCTCTCAAATATTTACATTCTTTTTTTAATTCCTAAAATTTACATCTTTTTTTATTTCAAAATCATTCAAAAAAGAAAAAAACTTAAATTTTTTTACCATGGTAGAACCTTATTGGTAGTACCGTAGAAAATTTTAAAAAAAAATTTTAAAAAAATTTACAAAAAAAATAATAAAAACGAAAAAAATTAAGAACCGTAGGTAGAACCTTAAAATTTCTACGGTTCTACCATGGTAGAACCTTAAATTTGCTATGGTTCTATATTTTCCTTATTCGTTTTTGGACAGCAGTGGAGGAACCGTAGAAACAACACGGTTGTCCCATGGAGGAACCATGATTTGTACACGGTTCTACCATGGTGCAACCTTAAAAAAGTCGTGGTCATACCACGGTACGAACACAAATTTTCTACGGCCCTCAACTCATTTGAAACACAAAACACAACAAAACCCGAAATAACTTAATTGAAAAACAATTTTCATACAAATAATTAATACAATAACATACAAACTACAAATTAATAAAGTATATAAACAACAAATAAATCAATAAATTACCTCCACTCCAAGGTTATCGTTTTGTGAATTGTGCAAGCCCGACATTTACATTGTAAATTTTTAATTTTTTTAATAATTTACTATTTTTTAGATAGTTTTTACTAGGGTAATTTTTTAAAATGTAAAAAGTGAAAAGTAAAAATTGTAAACAAAACAACCAATTAATCCTTAAATCAAGGATTAATTGCCAAGAATAACCCCAACTGGTCCTCTTATTCCATAAATAATCCGAACTCGAATTAATCCACGAATAATCCCAACTATTGAAGTAACATTCCAGTAATGTACTTTGGCCAATTTCAATCGACTCTAACACGTAAAAAAAATGGTGAAATAGACTCTAACTTTGTCTCACTCTTATTTTAAGTAAAATTCAAACCGTTTTCACTTCTTTTTTTATTGATTAAAGCATGTTAAAATTGGCCAAAGTACATTATTGGAATGTTACTTCAATAGTTGGGATTATTCGTGGATTAATTCGAGTTCGAATTATTTATGGAATAAGAGGGCCAGTTCGGATTATTCTTGGCAATTAATCCTTAATTCAATAGTAAATGCAAAAATTATGTTCAATGGCAAAATAGTCAATTCATCACCAAAACTTGTCATTAGCTTCACTAATGCATTCCGTCTTTAAGTAATACATTCCGTCAAATAACAATTGGGATTAAATAATGAGACATTTATTTCATCTTCTCCTGAATTTGGTGTGATTGTGTGAAGAGAACTTTGTATAACTTTTTTTGAACCTTGCTTATCATTTTGACAAGCGTCCTATACAATTATTTTTATAATATGAGTGAGGTTACTAACAGGTAGGAAAGATGTTGAGAAAATGAGCGAAAGAAAATGGTGATAAAAGTAGAAAAATTTGAGAGAGTTCGAAAAAGAAAGTTGTAAATAAAATATGATAATTAAATGTTGGACCATGGTCAAAAAGACGTATGGATAAACATAGTTTTAGGAGCGATGGTTCTTGTTACTAGACTTATTAATTAATTAGTAAATTTTTAAAGATGAAATTTTCCCATGATGAGGTTTTATTGAATTTTTCAAATTGTGAGTTAAATTTTGTAATTACTAAATTGAACTTAAAATTTTTAATTGTTCCTTTTTTTGTTGGGTTATTTCACGAGAATAATCCAAACTAAGCCTACTTTTCTCATTTTAATCCAAACTAATGTTTAACTCAAAATAATCCAAACTATTAAATCATTTAACACACACTGAACTTGTGGAAGGGCAACTTGTTTAACCTGTATTTTTTTTTCTTTTTACAGTAGAGTTTTTAACTCTATTTAATCAAAATCAAAATAAAGGACAAGCTTAAACCCAATAACAAATTAAAAGAATCAATATTATTTACCACAAGTCCACAACCATTAAAACTTAGAATTATTTTCTTAGTTAGGGTTGAAATTGAAATTAAATTAGAAGGTGATGGCAGTCATGGTGGTTAAGAGGTGGTGGTGGTGGTTGCAGCGGAGGTAGCGAAAGGTAAATAGTTGCGGTGAGGAGGAAGAGGCTTCCCCTTCAAGGCCGTGCTCCTCACTACAACTGTCTTCTGCTGTGCTCGTCGCCGGCACCGTCTACCGTCATGTTCCTCATCGCTGTGGTCCACTACTTTTGATGAAACATTGCAAAACAAGGCACACGAAATGCTTTCTTTTCAAATTCAAGTATACCATTTACAGTCAACAACTTTTTCTTTTTATGATTAATTTGACAATTTTTTTGAGAATCAATGTCTAATTTTTTGTTTGCTTAATTTTGTTTATTGGGAAAAAAAATTGAGGATTAAAAATGGTGTAGTAAAATTTGGATCTTTATGAAAAAAACTTTGTATCACACCTAAATAATCATAGAAAGATAAGGATATCAAATTAAAAAAACAAAATAAAAAAAATTAATGAAAAATGACCCAGAATATTAATATTAATGAGGATGGAAAGTAAAGAAGAAGGAAAAGAGAAAGAAGAATCACGAAGAACACACACACAAAAAAAAAAGTAAAAAAACAAAAGGGAGAGGCCCCTCATTAGACCTGTCAAACGGGTCGGGCGGGTCGAGTTCGGGTTATACGGGTCGGGTCAAAATACGGGTCGGGTCGGGTTCGGGTCGGGTTCGAGTCGGTTTCGGGTCAAAATACAGGTCAAAAATACGTTTTTTGCGCCTTTTTATTTTTATTTTTTTTCATTAAAAAAATTCTTTTATTGTTATTTTACATTATGTACATATTTTATTGTATATATGTAATACTAAAGTTGATATATATTCATTCTTGTAATTTATAAAATTAAAATAGTCTATTTATGAATATATTCATAATATTTCAATCATAATTTTCATCATCATTTTGATATTTCAACTTATAATATTGAGGTTGTAATAATTATTAATATTACATTATTTTTTTTCATGAAATATTATTTTTGTAGGTTCAAAAAGTCTTGTTACACGAAATTACACTTGATCCATCGGGTCGAACGGGTCGGGTCGGGTCTTGACTCTAAATTAACGGGTCATTTCGGATCACGGGTCAAATTTTACGTGTCTTGATCCTAAAAAACGGGTCGGGTCGGGTCGGTTTTTCGGGTCGGGTCGAATTTTGACATGTCTTCTACCCCTCATTGTAACTTGTTGAAAAACCGGTAACAATAGGTCATCTATGGGACAAGTTTAATGTGGGCGAAACAATACGATAGTTAGGATTATAATGAAAACATTTATAAGATTAAACTGATATTGTTATTTTTGTAGGTTTATATCAGTATATAGACCTTAAAAATCACAGGATTATAATGAAAACATTTATAAGATTTTAAAGTCATAAAATGAAATCGCATAACATAATGAATAGAATAAGAATTAACCTTTTAATCCTTAAGAATTAGGCCTAAGAACAATACCAAAAGGATGGTATCTCCTAATTATCTCACCCAAGATGTGTTGAAATATGCCGTTGAATTTGCTAGAAAATAGTAGAGAAGAAAACTGATTTTCTCTCCAATTTTAAGTGTTGTGAATGAATAATGAATTAAGGAGAGAATTAGAGTAGAAATAGGAAAGCAAATATACTCCTCCTCCTTCCAATGTGGCCGGCCTCTATGTTATATTTGGGGAGATTTAGTTCTCCTCAAATACTCTACTTGTTGACCAAGATACAAAGTGTATCGGGACAGAATGTATCTGGACACTTTTCTCTTGGTCATTTTAGCTTATAGTATAATGCATTTTATTACTAGTGTCATCTGAATGGACCGACTATAATATATCATAAATATCCTTATATTTATAATTTACTAATTAATTATAACGGTTTATATTTAATTAGCTTGCATTATACACAACAATTAAATATAACATTTTATATTTAATTCGCGAATTACATTTAATTCGTCTCAGCTAACATTATTTAATCTGTATTAAATAGCCGGTTTACTATTATACTGACTAACATTTTAGTCAGTAACATCATCATATTTGACTAACCTTTTAGTCAACAACACTGACTAACCGTTTAGTCATAAATTAAGGCATCGATATGATCATTTTCTCAAATGATCACATCTCTCAAACACATCCTTTAGGTGTGACTCTTAGGGACCAGTTGATCACCGCCATCTGTATGACAATAACGTCAAACTTATCTAGCAAGCCAACCGTTATTGAGAAACGTTAATCAACTGATTAAATACAAAATGTACCCTGTGTACCTTTAGAGATTTATTTATGTTATTGCACTAACTGTGGAGGACACTAACTCCAACAATCTCCCACTTGTCCGTACAAGTGTAGGTGCGATAACCAATTCTCATCTATAATAAATTTCTCCGACTCAATGTAAACCAATTTGCAAAGTCCGTACTTTCAAAGGTCGTAGTTCACAAGCGATCAGCATCAAGAGTGGTTTCCCCGACTAGAGAGTAACTAAACTGATAAACGAATCAATATTCGAGCATGACCATGCATTTTCAGTTACAGCTCCTCGAGTGGCCCTGAGAAAAAGTATTATAACTCGATAGAAGTTGGATATTTTCCTCAACTCGAATCCTGCAGATGTAAGCGCAGCATGAAATGACCCAGTGAAAATCTACTTGGCCTCCTGTTACGGTCGACCGTGAGAAAGAAACCAAAATCACCCAAAATCTGCCTTAATCTCAAGAGACAGTCGATAGTCAAAAGAATCGACTCTAGGAACACTATGGATGTCCTATCCACGACCCGGCACCTATTGTTCTGAAACATTTAGGACTCCATGTAGTCGTCAAAAAATGTCCTGCGCGATTTCAAGAAACCCGCATCTGCGTGATCGATCACCAACGCTTGACTTATGGCTCGTTGAACCCACCATCAATCGACGTCATAAAATGATTGCCTGAGTTATCAGCTCGTGTAGGCGATCACGGACCAAAACAAAATATAAAGTAATTCAGTTCACTTTGAGGTGTTCAACGTTGTCTGCACAACCCTCATGAAAAACAATATATAAAACAAAACGATGATGTTAGAAATAGTATATGAAAAAGATACATTTATCCAATCCATGTCAAGTACTATTATAACCAGGAACACGTTCAATTCTCATGAAGATAACGTGCCCTTCATGCTTATCATATACCGACGTACATATCTAGACTAGTTCTTTGGACTTTAGGCTCTTTAGCACGGAAGATGGCACCTCTATTAATATAATAGATGGTGATAGTGTCATTCGAACTAGGAACTACGCTAGTCCTTGTAAGAATCGACGCATCCATACAACTTCCTGCAACAAAATAGCATAGTACTCGGACACGATCGTAGAATCTACTATGACACTATATTTTGGAACTGCTTTTGCGATTGCCATAAAGAGTAAAGACGAATCCGAGCCGAGATATCGAGTCATCTCGATTCGTATGGAAGTTAGCGTCACAAGAATCGATTGCAAGATAGCCTTATAGCACCTCCATAAGTCAATACCCATTTCGGATGCCACGCCCGCACGTGAGCATATTATGGCATACATGATCGATCCCATCGCCAAGCATAAGGAACACGACTTGGTCATCTTGAATCTCTCAAGAATCTTATCTATATAAGACTCTGACCGAGGGATAACATCCGCCGTGATCTATCTCTATAGATACGAGCCCCAAAATTATTTGTGCCTCACCCGGATCTTTCATCCTGAAATGGTTCTTTAACCATACTTTTACCGGTTATGAGAGGTATGTCATTCCCAATCAAGAGTATGTCATCGACGTGCGATTAGGAAGACAATCTTGCTCCCACTCGACTTGATATATAGACATGGTTCCTCGACCGATTGAGTGAATCCATTCTCCTTTATCACTTGGTCGAAGCGATGAGTCCAACTCCGTGAAGCTTGCTTAAGTCCATAAATGGAACGCTTAAGCTTGCAAACTTTCTTAGGATTTTTAGGATCTGTGTAACCTTCGGGTTGTACCATGTACAACTCCTCCTCCAAATAACCGTTTAAGAAGGCGGTTTTCACATCCATTTGCCAAATTTCATAGTCATGAAATGCGGCAATCGCTAAGAGAATCCGAATGGAACGAAGCAAGACTACGGGTGCAAAGATCTCATCATAGTGCAACCCTTACACTTGAGTGAAACCCTTTGCCACTAGTCGTGCCTTGTATATGTCTGGTTGTCCTTCTACAGATCGCTTTATCTTGTAAAGCCATTTGCACTGAAGAGGCCTAGCCTTATCAGGTAAGTCAACCAGATCCCATACATCGTTCTCGTACATAGAGTCCATCTCGGATTGCATGGCTTCTTGCCATAGCTTTGAGTCAGAACACGTCATGGCACCTTTATAGGTTACGGGTTCGTTACTCTCAAGGAGTAAAACGTCGTCTCGCTTATTCTCCTCAACCATACCGATGTATCTATCTGGAGGAATGGAGAGTCTACCCGACCTTCTGGGTTCCAAGGGAATATTAACCGCAGCAGACGAAGGAGGAACAGGTTCCACCATTGGTTGCTCGGTTGTTGGTTCAGGAATCTCCGACAGATCGAAGGTTCTATTACTTCTCTTGTCTTCGAGAAACTCTTTCTCTAAGAACTTCGCACTAGCCGCAACAAAAACTCGGTGTTCGGTAGGCGAATAGGAGTAATGACCAAACATTCCTTTTGGATAACCAATAAAGTATGTCTTGACCGATCGCGGGCCGAGCTTATCCTTGTGTCAACTACTTGACATAAGCCTCGCACCCCAAACACGAATAAAAGACAAGTTAGGGACCGTTCCCTTCCATAACTCGTGTGGAGTCTTGTCAACAGCTTTAGTCGGACTTCGGTTAAGTATAAGAGCAGCTGACAAAAGAGCATAGCCCCATAATGAGTCAGGTACAACCGTGTGACTCATCATGGATCGAACCATATCAAGTAATGTTCAATTCCTGCGTTCGGACACACCATTCAGTTGTGGTGTTCCGGGTGGAGTTAACCGTAATACTATCCCGCGGTCTTTCAGGTGTCGATCAAACTCAGTTGAAAGATATTCGCCACCACGATCTGAACGTAGTGCTTTTATCTTTCTATCCAGTTGGTTCTCAACCTTATTCTGAAATTCCTTGAACTTGTCAAAGGACTCACTTTTATGCTTCATTAAGTAGACATGTCCATATCTACTCAAATTGTCCGTGAAAGTGATAAAATACCTATAGCCATCTCCAGCGTTGATTGACATAGGTCCACACACATCAGTATGTATGAGTCCTAATAGGTCAGCAGCGCGCATTCCAACACCTTTGAAGGAAATTCGAGACATTTTACTTATGAGACATGATTCACATGTGCCAAAAGTTTCATAGTCAAATGGGGCGATTGTCCCATTATCAATGAGCTTTTCTACGTGTTTCTCATTCATGTGTCCCATACGGCAATGCCATAGATATGTTTGATCTTGTCACCAACCTTTGCTTTCTTGTTACTCACATGCATTATATCTGTGGTTTGATCTAAAACATAAATTCCGTTCATGGAAACTGCTTTACCATGAATCATATCGTTTAAAGAGAAAATACAGCTATTATTCTTTAAAACGGAAATCCGTCTTTATCAAGTACGGATACAGAAATAATGTTTTGGATAAACTAGGTACATAGTAACAGTTATTCAGTAATAACTCAAATTCGCTCGGGAGTTGGATTACATATGATCCCACTGAAACGGCAGCAACTCTTGCTCCATTCCCCACTCGCACAGATGAGAACCACAACCATTATCAAGTACCCAAGTTCCGAAACTTGCATGGTTAATCTCAATCATATGAATAAAAGAAGACATACCAACAGGAATGACGTGGCCTGCTTTTATGTCCTCAGCATACACGGGACAGTTCCACCTCCAATGCCCAGACTTGTGGCAATGGTGGCACTCCATGCTTTGCTTTGCTTTTGCCTTGCCTTGTGAGCTACCGCTAGACTCACCAGGCCCACTCTTCGCAATCACTGGCTTTTTAACTTTGGCTTTCCTACAGTTAGGTTAGTGTGGATACCCATATCCGTACCCTCCCAAACAAAACCCTGTGATGTATCACGGACTTTTATTACGCATGCTTTAGCGTTGACTTAAACGGTTCTAACTAATGTCGAATTCATTTTGAGTCGTTTGAAATGTTAAAATGATTAAGGTCGCTTTACATCGCTTTAAATAAACGTTCATTTTGTCCATTTGGAGTCTAGCTAGGTCCTTGTCCTGCTTCATTTGGCATGAGCTTCGCATCTGCACTACAATTAGTCCTTTTACATTAACAAGGTCTAATTCAGCATTTCTAAATTCCTAAAATTAGGCCCGGTAGCTAAAACCGCTATTTAGCCCCCTCTTACACAAAATACGGCTTCACGTCTTACCTTATTTCACAAAAACTATGCAAATACACCCTTTTTATTTTTCCGGGTCTCGGGCCCGAAACCGAGCCCAAACCCAGCCTTTGGCCCGCACTCCAAAGCCCTGAGCATCACAAAATATCTCAGAAATATCCTAGGGGTTTTCTTGAGCTTCACGTTTGAGATTATCACGTAATCTTTCAAAGATACAATTCAACCGAAACTAGGAAACTGCACAAAAACCACACCCTCGAACCGCATAAGCTTATGCGGTTTGGGGAAGCAACCGCATAAGCCTATGCGGTTTGCCCTGGCAACCGCATAAGGCTATGCGGTTCCTAGGCCTGTTTTTATCCCCGAATTTCCTAATTTCTCCGAGGTTTTTAGTATATATACACCCCTATACCCTGACCTCGAAATCACAATTCACAACCAGAATACATCTTTTACACCACAAATTCTCACCTTACACCCTTTCACACTCACAAAGCCTCAAGCACTCAAATTCTTGAGTTCAACACACCATCCCGTGTTGAATTCATCCTCCTTTCAAGTTCAAGAAGCGAAGCTCTGCCCAGATCTGAAGCGTCAGGACAAGGTAGGTACTGATCCACTTGGATCAAAGCTTTTTCTTATTTTCTATGGACTAACAAAGGGGTCTACACTTTAGCGCCCCCCCCCCCCACCCCCCCGGCTTTGGCACCCAGCGCGCTTGCAATCCAAGTGTTCTATTTACTTCGGGTACACTCCATATCCGATGACACGCCAAAGTCGCATAAGCAACCGACCTTTATAAAATAAACCAATGGACAATTGAACTTTATTTTATTTGCATGCATCTTGCACCTTCTTATTTTGCATTAAAATCAACTTAAACAATGAATTCGACCTTTAACTGAACCGTATTCGTTAACAAGTTAAACATGCTAAACTGAGGGTTTTAATCAATCTTTTTGCATCTGCACTTGCATTCTTTTACAAACTTATCGCACTTGTACGTAGCGATAACATTAGCTCAAATATCATCTTACAAGGATTGTTCTAGGTCAGTAGAGGCTATTTTTACATAGGCTTTTCTAAAAGGTTTTCTTAAATCATTATTTGAATTAACTCTTTTTCTAAAGTACCCTCACCCCGAATCCAATCTGGTTTCACAAGCCTTAGATCTAGGGGTGTCGGCGTGCTCCAAAATCTAGGACATGTTTTTAACTTAGAACATGGTAGCAGGTTCCTAATTTCCGCGATAATTAGGTGGCGACTCCATAACAGTTCTTAAAGGTTTTTCCAACTTAATATTTTTTAACTTTAAAATCCGCCCTTTAAGCAAGACGCCGAGTTGGGTCCCCCGAACGCGGTTCCCGGGTTCCACAGTTTGGCGGCTCCGCTGGGGAGATCTTTTTTTTAAAAACTTAAAACTAGCTTTTTTCTTTTTAAAAATAAAGAGGTGAAACTTGAAAGCCTTGAACAATCCAAGTATACATATTTGAGCTATGCACATTCGTTTAGAGTCCATTCCTTTTGGAATCTAGGCACCCTTTGCACCCTCGAGAGGTGGTTCCCACATGCAGGCTTGTCCACTCGATAAAGCACATGCCGGACTAGCTTTCCTCTCGCCCCTCCACGGCTTGCCGTAAACGGCTATCTCGACCGCCCCAGTGCTCCCTTCAGAAAACCTATCGCCCCGGCGTAAGGAAATGAAGGGGTTAAGTATCTGCCAAAGCGTACTCGAGGTAGTTGGAGGTGTACCCGACTGACTCATTTTTCACCCTTTTTGAGTCATACGTACAAGTTCGAGGCTATGCACTCCATGGTCTTTTTCAAAACGAGCATCTGCATTCATATCTTCGAAAACTCGCTTAAACTTTTCAAAGATAAATGAACCTAACACCTAACAAGACTAACACTTTTCAAACAAAACTCTCGCGAATTTTTGAAACAAGTTTGTTCAAAATTTCCTTTTTCACTAACAAGCAAAAACCCGAGCCAGGACTAAAACCCGAGCTCGTGGATTTCAATACTCTAGGTCACACGGCCTAGACTCCACTTTTAACATCCTCGACTCGACTTGTTAACCACTCTCGAGTCGAATCCATTCTCTTTTACACATCCGAACTCGAGCTCACCTCGGCAAATCACCGACACTAGTTCGACGGGTGCAAAACAAAATTTTTAACATCGAGACGAGATGTGCGCACGCATCCTCACCTCAAAAGCTTTCCCTAGCAAAAACCTTTTCGAAAACCTCCTTTTTCAAGCTTAAAAGGTCTTTCAAAACAACGACATGAGCTAAAATGAACGCCTAAAATGAACATTGATCCTAGTAGGACTAACTAGATACACGTCACACAAACCAATCCATTCTCAACATCCTCGACTCGACTAGCTAACCGTTCACGAGTCGAATCCTTTCCATGCATCTAGGCTCGAGCCCTTAACGATGAACCGTTAACATGGGCTCGACGAATGCAAATCAAACACATTTCAACGTCGAGACAAGATCCGCACACGCGTTCTTGCCTCAAAGACTTCTTAGGCACAACATTGCTCCTAAAGCAATACACTCTCATTTTTGAAACAAGCTCTCTTAAAAAATCTCCTCACTTTTACAAAACAAGCAACACACTCTCATTTTTGAAATAAATTCTTTTCAAAATCTTATTATTTTTACAAACCAAGCAAAACACACCCGCTTTTGAAATGAGCTCTTTTCAAAAATCTCCTCACTCCTGCAAAACAAATAACGACATTCTCTTTAGGCCAAACGGCCCAAAGTCGACTCGTTTAAAGAAGATTGTCTTTTTCAAGCAAACAAAACCCGAGAATGGCCAAGCCCAATCTCGCGGACTTTTCATCAGAACAAATGATTCATAACCATCTTGGCCCAAATCCTCTTACAAACTACTTTCACAAAATCCTCATCACGTTTTTGAAATAACCTTTTTCAAAAAATCCTTCCTTCGAACCGAATGGCCCATAGTCAGGACGGTTTGATCTAGACAAACAGTCTCCTCAAAACACCTGAGAATAATCACTTTATTCTCGTGACATTCCAAAACATAAATGAACTACATGACCCGCACTCATTGTAACCCATTTATTACCAAACATTTTCAAACCCGAGAATGGACCTTTTCTTGAAAACAAATCCAGCAAAATAAACATTTTCGAAATCCATGATTCAAATTGGCCTACCGCCATTTTAATTCAAACATCTCATTTCACAAGACAACAAAACCTAGGAATGAACTAGCATCATCCCGCAAATCCTTCACGGTCAGACCAAGTGGCTCATAGTCGCTTTAATCTAACCCTCTTTCAAACCGAATGTATGAAAACGAGTATAACCGTCTTCATCACATTTTCAAACACCCTTGATTCGGATAGCCTATCGCCACTCCGAATCGATTCACACTTTCACCGACAAGCCACTAACACGAGCTTATCGGATTTGATTTCAAACGCTTTACATCGAGCCAAAATGTGACAACACATTTTGCTCAACAAAACATCCCGCTACGAAAACAAAACTTTTGCAAAATCAAAGACAAATCTAAGTATGCATGAGCCAAGCCCCGACGCGAGCATCAACCCCATCCGAGACATGTGCGTCTCGAGCACCCAGCGAAGAATCCATCAAGGCGCCGCCGACGATCTCACGGATCTCCTCAAGAAATTCGAGTCTTTTTAATACGGGTCGAGTTTTTAAGCATTGAGTCAACCTCTGTCAGTCTAGGGCAATCGAGTCTCCGACGTACGACATTTTTAACAAATCGATAAAGGAATAAGTTTGCCTACAACCCAGCTTTCTTTTTACACACTTTTTTCATAAAAAACACAATTCTACACCAACATACATTGCATCCCAGGAACAACTATCCTAGGGAGATCTAGGCCGGGTACGAAGGTCCAAGTCAACAACTAAATCAAGGACACGAAGACAAGAAAGCTTCCGACGACTAAACACCTAAGGTTCACTAGTCTGCTTGTGGTCTACTACTCCGCTGCTTTTGGAGGAGGATCCATTAATTTGGAGCTCCACAGTGGTCATAAATTTGATCGCGACCAAAAGTACGAGTATTCCAGGATCGTCCTCCGCGTACTCGATCGCGTGCCTAATAAGCAAACGAACTTGTCAGAGGAGCCCGCGTGATAGACACACGATCACGAGTGACCACCGAGCCGCAAAGTTTAGCAGGGTCCGAGCTCAAGCCCAAGCCATACAGGGCGTGGGATATTCTCAAACTAAACGGGAATACAAGGTACAATGGTCAAAAAACCAAAGTCACCAAAAAGCAAAAGTCTCAAAAGCTCCGGAACAAGGGGCAAAACTGTAGATACCCGTATCTGTCGATATGGAAATTTATAGAGAACCCGACAAACACCCAATGATGATAGGACAACATGTATTTCGTGTCATTTATTTGAGTTCGTTTTACGAAGTAAGTCGGGCGCCGTTGACGTAACATTTTATTAATTTAAATGATATTTAAATTAGTGTGTTGACAGGGTAAGTGTATTCTGTCAAAAAGTTTGTTTTATTGAAAATAAAATATTTCGATTTGAAAAATCATTTTAAGTAACTCGATTTGAAAAATCATTTTTACAAATTCAATATTTGACTTGAAAAGTCGTTTCTCGTGCTTTTAAAAACAGTTTATTAAAATCGTATTCGACGAATTCGTTTTCTTAACAGCAAGTTTAAAAGCTCGTTTTAAGCCCAGTTTTAAGAGTGATTCTTGAGCCGGTTTCGACACGAATTTCGAAGCCACTTTCACCCACACTCTCCCTCACATACCCGAGCCTAATCCAGCCTAGAACCATGACCTATACCCACCTCAACCAGCCCAAGAGAAGCCAAAGAAAGCACGTATAGCGGCGGCCAGGCCCCTTCACCGTGCTCGCTGTTTGAGACACCAAGGTTTGGGCTAAAACCCGACTCGTTTGGCCTAAACCCGACCCCTTGCTTTACCCAACCATGTCCCCTAATCACCTGACCAAAACCCACTGAAGGTAGCCCACAAAACGAGCTCAAATCCATCTCACAGCAGCCCGCACTTACCCTGTTTTACCGGCCCAATCGAAGCTTGTTTCTTGAGCTCCAAGTCCTGTATTTCCTTACCCATTACGTACAATATCCTTCCACATATTCTTGTTATCATGACAGAGATAAGATATCACAAAATAGGAAGAAAACCAAGCCAAAAGATTGAGGACCAAAAGTTACCAAAATCGAGTTTACTACTTTCCTAGTATCCTTCCTCTAAAACCCTACCTTTTTGTCATTATATATACACACCATCCACAAGCCTTCAGGACACACGAAATACACAGCATACATACACAATATCAAGTCACAAAAAAGCCCTAAAGAAACTCAAAGAGAAGTGGAGATAGTCGTACGAAAAACAGGGCATTACCTTGCTGATTTTCGTGCAACTATCCCTGTTTCTGCTTCATTCTCGTGTTGAAAACATCATTTTCTTTCTGATTTCTTTACTAAGTCTTAAAGTTCACGTTACCACGATTCTAAAACATCTTTCGGTTTGAAATTTCGTTGAGAAACGAAGAAGTTACAAGCGTTTGAAAATCATTGTCGCTTTTAGTGCAATGCGGATTTATTATTGGTTTTTCGCCGACGACGGCCCCTTGGGATAAAATCGTACAATCGATTACGACTCGGATATTTGGTCAACGATACATGTAAGTTGAGGGTGCAAAATACTCACTTTATTTTGTTTAAACTATTGTTTTTATCGCTTTTATCGCTTCTCTGTCGCTTTTTATTACTTTCTGTCAGCTCTGTTGATTATAAATCGTAGTTATGGTTTTCATCGTTTGTTTTAGTTTGATATTTTTAGTATGATTTCGATGTGTGTATAGATGTGTCGTGTCCCCATTGTTTACTAGTATCCATGTTTAACTTCGTCACGTAACATGACTCGAACGTTCTTCGTTACATTGATTACATTAGCTTTTTACGTAATCCGTTCTTATTCCTGTCATTCACGTTAGTTGTTTTAAATTTGGTCTTTCATGTTGTTTTCAGATTTATAATTCATATTCATAGGTTAGATTAGTTTTCATGATTTAGTTTCATCATTTAGCATTTAGTTTCGTTGATCACGTATAGACCGCATGTTTGCACGTTTCTGCTTGTAGTTGGTGTTTTTTTTGTTCATTAAAATATTGAGTTGCGTAGAAGCTTGACCTGTAGGATAGTTCGTTTCAGGTTTTTCGTGTGATGCGTTTAGGTCTTCATGTAGTCTGCTTACGTTTGTGTGTATATTCGTATTTGTGCGTATTTATATAGCTTGCTTCGTGGTTTCTGCCTGTTGATGTACCCGTTTGTATGTTGTTAGTTGATTCCTAGTCGCATTTGGGTAATCTACATATGCTAGTATGTCCATTAGTCGTATTTAATTATGGGTTTGCACGTTTGTTTTTTTTGTCTGTTTGTTCGTGTTTGTTTGATTTGTGTTGGTTTGCACGTCTATTTGGCTACACTTGTTTATTAGTGGATACGTTTAGTTGTATTTGATTAGCATTCTTACGTGTACTTGTGTTTGTTTGTTATCATGTGCGTGTGTGACAGCATATCCTTTAGGTGTGTTTGGTTTCTTTAGTTTTTTACGTATGGTTGTGATTGTCTGTTGCTTCATTATATTCGTATACAGAGCTTGGTTGTGTTAGTCGTTCATGGTTCATGTTTTAGTCATGATTATTTATTTTTATTCGTCTGCCGCTAACGTTTGTTAATCTATCTTATGCTGTCGGTAAGTATTTCTGCTTCTTTTCTCTGTTTGCTAGAATAGTAAATGAACTCATGTTGAACAACTTTGACGAAATTATATGTGCATTAAAATGACTTAGAATGGATGTAATATATTTAGGATTAAAACGTTGTTTGCATATCCGCATGTGTACTCATAATAGCCATGGTTTTATTTAGTAGAGACCGTCTTTACGACGGGCGGGGTTAGGCGTTAAATTAATGAAATTCTTTTAAACTTCCTAACACGTAAGCTCACACGAACTCATTTTCTCTAAAATTGGTTTCTAAATTCCACCTAAAAATTTAGTGGCGACTATCTTTTCAAATGAACATGTTTTTGAAATAAAACATCGCGTGGATCAAAATCCCTTGTCCACAAAAACAACTAAGCAAAAGCTTAAGAAGTCAAAAGCTTAAGAAGTCAAAAGCTTAAGAAGTCAAAAGCTCAAGAAGTCAAAAAGCTTAAGAAGTCAACATGCTTAGAAATCAATAAGCGAGGGGCCGAAACCCCAAAGGCAAGAAGTACCGAAGTCCAGAAACGAGTGACCAGGTCCTTGAAATTCCAAATTGAAGACAAGACAGAAGTAACAAGCAACCAGCCTAGATCAACTAAGGAGAACCCACCCTTAGGATGCAATGTATCAAGGTCAAACACATAAACACCCCTTGGACCGGCGGGTCCCTAAACACGCACCTTTCCACAAAAACAAACCCACCTCCCAGACCGGTGGATCCTTAAACACGCACCTTTCCACATAAACACCTCATGCACGCCCTTAAACACCCCTTTCGGAACTACGCTAGGTTTGATTCCGTAACCACGGATACGTAGGCCGCTCTTTCGAGCTCAACCAACCTTTTACGAAAACCCACAAAATATTCCTCGTCCAAAGCTTTCCATGCTAAGGATGTGTCCACAAAAATTCACAAAGTTCAAAGGCAAACTATTTCTTTATCGAGGCGACTAAAACGAATTCGTCAAGGCAAAGTTGTCATAGACTTAGGAGTAGTACTACGCTTTTGGTCTAACATCGCTTTGCAGAACAACAAAGATCCCACCGCAGACAAGCAAGCACCACTGGGGGCTCCACCAACGCACGTGTTCCCGAACATGGCATCCATGCAACCGTCGAGTCTCAAATCACGCATACGATTCGTCTCTATTTTGCAAACTTTTCGGCATTTTAAGCATCGAGTCACACGTCGAGTCAATCCTCTTCCAATCAAACAATTTAGCGACATTTAAACCGCTCCTTTCAAAACTCTCCAGTCTTCAAAACGCTCCCACGGAACGACGCGCTTTTTCAAACTTACACGAGGCAATGCACCCTCAAATTAGCTAATCACCTTTCAAAATTAACCCAATAGTCGAGTTAATATGAAAGCACTTTGCAATTCACTTTTTGCAAACACACCCTTTCGCAAACAAAATGTATCTTTCGAAAATGCATCTCAAATCCTTGAAATGCATCTCGAATCTTCGAAGTCTAAACTTTTCCAAAAATTTAACTCGGCATTCGAGTTAATACATTTTGAGAAACAGCATTCTTCGAATTTAACTCACTCGAGTTAACACATTTTAAGCAAAAGCCCTATCGAACTACGCCGGTTTGATTCCACATTCGTGGATACGTAGGCAGCTTACGCAAAGCGCAACCGAATCTAGCACTACATTCCACTTCGTGTTGTCATGAGATTTCCCCGAATTCTCATCCTCGACAACTGTGGGCTTTTCAACCTTTGCACTTAAATGACCCTCCACGGTCTTCACAGCTCTAGCTTGAACCTACAACGTCAAAACACCCCTTTCATCTCGCATGAATCCTTAACAACCGACATTTCAAGTGTTCATTTTTAAAGCTCATTTCGATAGCTAAAATGAATCTTTCATTAAATTGATTTTTTTTAACAAAAACATTTTAATCCAAACATCCCAATCGGGAATCATTTCACCTTCAAACCCAAGCCTACTAACTACGCAGGTCCACGGAAGCACAATACAGCACGGAAGCGAAAGACGACAGAAGCAACTACAAGCTCAAGCCAAGCTACAACGAACAGTCATGTAACAAAGGGTTCACACAATCCTTATTACACAAGATCACCTAGACAACTAAGGGTGCAGACGACAGAACTCATCAAAGTCACGCTGAACCCGAGCCATCTCAGCGCAACTCCTACTCCACCCACGCTACATTATTCTCCATTTTGCCTTAATTTCAATCAAATTAAGCCAAACTACGGGGGAAATTTCAAAACCAAACACCATACTCTTCACTTCGACTCAGTTTTCATTCAAAACTTAGTCAAACTCGAGGGGGTAACCCAAAAACTCCTTCTCCAAGTACACATCCCATTACACTTTGACTCAGTTTTCATCCAAAAACCTAGTCAAACTCGAGGGGGTAATCCAAAAACACCCTCATCCTAATACAACCCATAGCCTTTTACATAGTTTGATCATCGCTATATTTCATATCTCGATCAAACTGGGGGCTTATACATACACCGGCGCCTATACCAAGACAACTGGGGGCTGATGCTTCCTATCAAGGATCAAGCCTTTACAACATCAAACCTTTACAACGAAAAATGGGATAATTTTTCGCATTTTTGAAGACACCCTTGCTATAAATACCCACATCAACATACGCATCTACGGTTGAGCGACACCTCCAGAACCGCTACAAACATGAACATGCACACTAAAAGCATAACACTTTCATGTGTGCATCAGACAAGCAACACCCGAACGTAGGTCCAAGCACCAAGTACCCTAACATATCCAAGAAACATCCCAAGCACCATGCATTCCAAGTCCAAGAGACATGTATCATACGAATCCAAACGAATCACTATATACCACGTCTCATGGTCAAAGCAGGCGAAAAGGAAGATTTCAGAAGACAATCGCAGAATTCGAATTATTCCGGATTTGAAGTCGCGACATGTGTAAATGAGTTCACGTTTGAAGTCGCCAATTGATAAGAGATTCCCCGGAAGAATCACTAGTCAACAAGGCAATTTCTGAGGCGTGTTTTGTTCCACGTTGTCTTTCCATACTGGGCTCGCCTAGTCTAAGTATTTTTCTTCACACGCGCAAGCTTTCATGGTTAAGGCGTCACCTACAGTCCGCCACAAGCGCTAGCACATACATTATGTGCTATGCCTTGGTTAAGGCGTCACCTAAAGTCCGCCACATGCGCTAGCACATCCCGCTATGCCTTGGTTAAGGCGTCACCTACAGTCCGCCATACGCGTGTTGATAGCGTGTCGTTAAGCGCTACAAATTAATAATTTATAAACCTAGCTTAGCCTCAAAAATATTAACGATAGTAAAGGATAAGTAGGGTCGATCCCACGGAGAGATTGGAAAAACTCTAAATGTGATGATTCTATTAGTTAATTAACCTATAAATTAAAAGTGTTAGTCGTATTTACAATTTAAGGGGGGATAAATTTCTGGTTTCCTAAGCTTAAAATAATTAACAGAAGAATAAAACAAACCTAACTAATATTTACACGCGGCGTCAAATACTCACAATTTAAGTCCATATTTCATATAGGTAATTTTAGCTCGTTAACTGACAACAAATTGTTCGATTTCAAAGCGATTAATGGATTAACTGCGGAGATTAAGATAGCAAAACCTCCCTATCTTCTCTTAGATTACAACTAATCTGAACTAGGCCGAGATTAATTCTTAACTAATCAATTTAGCAGCATTACTGAACAAAGAAGACATCATTAACCCAATTAATTCTCAAGTGTCGTCAATACTTAAGCCTTAACCGATCACGTTTTACCCTAATCCAAACTAAACTCAATTCGCAGATTTCAGTTTAAATTAGTTGCTACTCACTTTATGCAATTCGAACTAGGCCAAAATCACACAAATAGCAGATAATTCAATAATCACTCACAATAAGATAGCAAATTATGAATAAAAATCGAATCTTTATAATAAAATCAGTAAAACAAGAACACTAATCAACTCAAAAACCAACTCAACTCGAAATCAGTTTATAAAACTAAAATTAATCAACGAATTCGAACCGTAATTAGATACAAGAGAGTAAAGAGAACTTAATTTTAGCCCGGAACTTGCAAACTCGGAATTCGGATGTCGCACCTCCAACACGAGCTCCAAATTCGCCCTTACTCGACCGTGTACTAGGACGACGACCAAGTACGTGTCTCTGAAGGTACCGGGAAGAAGGACCTATCGACGCCCTGCGCTTGAGCCTCGCCCGTCTTGGCGTAGAAGCGGAATGCGCCTCGCAGGAAAAAAAGGGGTGCGAAGTTTTGTAAAAGGGGTGAAATGAAAAATGGGAGATCATTGCATGAATTTGCGATCAAAAAAGAAAAGTATAAAAGTCCTTTTGAAATGTATTTTGAGTCGCCACCAAATATTAAAGGAATTTGGAACCTATTCAACGCGTCTTGAAATACAAGACACGAGTGTCTCAGATTTCAAGGTGCGTCGATACCTATCAATCGAGGTTTGAAACCGCAGAGAAGGGGTTCGGAGTGAGGTTACTTTTCAAAGTTTTGACAAAATGAGTTTTGAAAACAAGAATCAAAAAGCCTACATAAGAGTAGTCTCTACTAATTTGAAAACATTTGCTTAATTTCGATATTTGGGCTAAAAAGTCACGCTACGTCTGAAGTGCGAATAAGTATGACTCGATTAAAATGCATAAATAATGTAAATTGTCAAAATAATGACATATTGCTATAGGAAATGTACGTTAAATAATAATTTATTGACTAAATTATTACTATAGACGTTATTTTCCGTCCTCGTATTAGAATTTGTACAGAAAAACCCTCAGTTTTGACATGCTAAAAGACTCTATGAAACGGTACAATTTAGTGTTGGATCCGTGATTCTAGTCGTTATTTAATGCATGAATGAGGACTTGCATAATTATAAAAGTGACGTCGGTTTGCTTTAGTGATAATGAGTCGTTTATTTATGCGATATTGGCGGGGTTTAGACGGATTATGAATCCGAATTGCTACTGGAATCAGAATTTAATACGGCCGCTAGTGCCAATATCGGGTTTGGGGTTAATGTAACCCCATTGTCCGAGTCTCAAACGTCCATTTCGTAGGTAAAATGTTTACCTTTCGAAAATGTAAAGACGGTATTCTTGAGTGGATTTCGTGAATAGCGTATAAGTGTAAAAAAACCGATCTTTTGAAATGAATGAAGTGGGTTGGTATTTATAGAGTTTTGGTGGTTTTTGTGGGATAACAAAATTAAATCGCTTTGTATCTGAGCGTTTAAGTTTGTTTGAGTTGGATATTTTTTTAGAGAAAAATCAAAAAGTGGTGGTACAAAACAAAGAAAATCGCTGTTGACAGCGATTTTATTTTTAATCGTCATTAACCGCGATTTTATTTTTGTTTTGGTGGGCTGTTTTAAGCCGCCATTTGTTTTTTGGTTGTGTGATTAGGTGATGATTATGTTTTATTTGGATATTTTGGGCCAAATTGGTTTTTGGCTCAATTTTGGTTTTCGTGTTTCGGTTTTTGTCGTGTTTTTCGGTTTTGGCTCGAAATAAAATAATATTAGGTTATATTATTTTATGGTATCGTGGAGTCTTGTTTTGTGAAAATGTGACACGGGACGCACTTTGGCCCGTTTTGAGTGTTCTGTTAGTGTGCGTTTTTGGGTCGTTTTTGTAAGTTTGAAATTTGTTTTGTAGCTAGTTGAAATTTGTTTGTGGCTTGGCTTAATAAGACGTTCCTATATTGTGCTCGTGTTACGCTCATGATGACTAAAATTGACATTTATTTTCATGATTATGCAAATCCAAATTAATACGCTAAAAATGACTAATACGTTTTAGACACTTTTGTACCGTTTCGACTCTTTTAAAAGCATGCATGAAAGTCCTTTTCATCATCGGGTTTGTTATTGGGGAATGCGGATACGGTATCTCAGAGCCCAGTTTGGTGAGCTTGGACAAAGCGTTAGTCAAACTTAAAGATAGTATCCAGGACCATTACGCCTCGATACTACCTGGCGGCGCTAAGCATGTGTCTTATGGGAGAGACGAGGACTTAGCGTCGGGAAATGCGGGGAGGGACGACATGTTTTTAAGGACATGACGGTCCTACATGTTTAAGGGCATGTCAGCCTGCATGTGGCCTGAGTACTCCCAGCTGGCGCCTTGCTTGTGTTTCCGTTTGTGCTCCTTGCTTTGCTTGCGCTTCTGGCTTGCGCTCCTTTGCTTTGCTTGCGCTTCTGGCTTGCGCTCCTTGCTTTGCTTTCCTTGCTGGACGTCTCGTAGAAGAGGTTACGCGTTTTTGTATTTTAACGTCTCGTGAGGAGGCTACGTGTTTTTGGTTTCTCATAAAAAGGGCTAGGTTTTTATGAACGTCTCTTAAGGAGGTTACGCGTTTTTGTATTTTAACGTCTCGTAAGGAGGCTACGTGTTTTTGGTTTCTCATAAAAAGGGCTAGGTTTTTATGAACGTCTCTTAAGGAGGCTACGCGTTTTTGTATTTTAACGTCTCGTGAGGAGGCTACGTGTTTTTGGTTTATCATAAAAAGGGCTAGGTTTTTATGAACGTCTCTTAAGGAGGCTACGCGTTTTTGTATTTTAACGTCTCGTAAGGAGGCTACGTGTTTTTGGTTTCTCATAAAAAGGGCTAGGTTTTTATGAACGTCTCTTAAGGAGGCTACGCGTTTTTGTATTTTAACGTCGCGTGAGGGGGCTACGTGTTCTTGGTTTGTCATAAAAAGGGGTAGGTTTCTATGAACGTCACTTAAGGAGGCAACGCGTTTTTGTATTTTAACGTCTCGTAAGGAGGCTACGTGTTTTTCTCATAAAAAGTTAGGTTTTTATGAACGTCTCGTGAGGAGCCTACGTGTTTTTGTTGGTTGGGTTGAAATCGTGTTTAAAATGGGTTGAAAGGTGTATTGGGTAGGAAATGGCCCAAAACCAAACAGAAACCCATGAAACAAAAATAAAATCGCCCGATGGCTGGCGATTTTGTTTTTGTTTTGTGAATCAGATAAAAGTCGGGGAAGAGAAAGGAGGAGGGTTTATTTCGTTTCAAAAATAAAAACTAAATCGAAAACACCCAAAATTCAATCCGGCGATTTTCTAGACCAAATTTTGATTTTCGACTCCTACAATTCGTCATGGACCAAGGTACGTACTCAACTCACTTGGTTTTTCGCGTTATGAAGCTTGTTTGAGTCGGTCTTAACTTGATAGACCGGTGTCTAGGGTTTTGGGCGAATTTTGTTGGTTTGATTCGAGTTTAGCTCTCGCTTTGGCTTGAAAACGTTCGCCATGGCTAGTATAGTGCTTGCCTTGCTTGTCTTCTTTGTCGTTGTGTGAAAACCCTCGTGGTCTCGATTTTCGTGCGTTTTGTAGTGTAGGGGCATTTTGGTCATTTTAGAAAACGTCTCGAAAATGGCTCAAAACTTCAGTGTAGCTTACCCATTAGTAGTATATCGTGTTGGTGAGTTCGGTTTGTTGAAGTGGTCGCGAAAAGCGGTTCGTTTGGGTAAAAACCGTGTAGAAGGGGGTAAAATCGGGGCTTGTGCTCTGTTTTTGTAGCGTAAGGCGATCCCGAGTGGCTTGGTTATTTTGAAAATGTTGTAGTATGCTAGTGTGAAGGTTTGGGTGGCTTGTATGCGAAGAACGGCTCGAAAAAACGTCATTTTCGTGCGTTTTGGTATAGGGGCCGATTTTGGTTGAAATTTTTCGGTTCCGAAACTTGCCCGAATTCTCTGTATTGTGTTTTCATGGCTAGTATGGTACACTTTTGGTCTTGTTTTGTAGGAAATGTGTTGTTTGGAGGTGTTTTGGAGCGTTTTTTGTAGTTTAGGCTAGGTTTCCAAAAGTCGCTTTTCCTCGCTTTTCGTGCCCCGTTAATGGAATGTATGGTAATGTATGTCGTCTGTGTTGGCTAGGGGTTGTTTTGTGAGAAGTGGGGGCTTTTGGGTTGAGTTATGGTCAAGGAAAGTAGTTTTTTTGTAGTTTGGAGGTGTTTTGTAAAGCTATTCAATGAGGTGTGCGGGCCATCGTTTTCGCTTGAAATTTTTTGCGTAAGCTTAGTGTGATTTATGGGTTGGGTCTGTGTCAGCAAATATGGGTTTCTGGCTTCCTTTAGCGTTTTTCCCTCTTCTGCTATTTTTGGGTTAAAAAGGCACGCTTCTGCCGTTTTGGCCAATTCTCTGCTTTGCGCGTGCTTGCTCTTAACTTGATCGAGTAGGGCGTATATATCGATATCGTCTCACGGATTTGGTTTCTGTGCTTCGCTCCGTTTGGCCTTATCTGTCAAAAATGGGCCTATGGCTTGCTTTCTTTGCTTTGTCTTGATCTTTCTAGAATGATTTCTTTGCTTAGTTTTACGAGTATGCCTTTGAATCTTGTGCGGGTGATCCTACGCCTCAGCCGCCTACTTCGATGACATGGATCGGGTATTGGTGGAGTTGACTTATTGTTCGGCGAGCACTCTCTGCCGGGGATACTGCGCCCTTGGAGGTTTCAGGGTCCGTCCTGATCGGACTGGAGAGCTTTTCCTCCGACGCCAGGGCCTTCTACGACGCCAGGGAGTGAGTTTGGCGCCTTGTGGAGTCTCCTGCCTTTTTCGCTAGTGGTGCCGGTCTTTGTCGGTCGTCGTCTGGGCCTTCGTGAGTGGCTTTGGACATGGTCTTTGTTCCTGGTGGTCTGGCCGTCCGTTAGTCTTTGCGGTCGTGAGGTTCTTGACGAGTCGCTGCTTTTCGACTAATGTAGTGCGTGAGGAGGCCGCCGTTGAAGCGGACGCGGTCTTCGGTGATCTTGCTCGGTAGTGGAGGCTGCTTCTTTGGGTCGTCGAGGTCTCACTGTTGGTGGCCGAGGTCGGGCTCAGGTGTCGTCTCGCAGTCTTTGCGGGCGTGGGCGTGGCGGCTGCGTGGAGACGTCTGAGGCTCTGGGAGGCCGTGGTGGAGGTCGGGCGAAGGCTGCGGGGTCTTTGCTTGAGGGCGTGGTCGTAGCGGTCTTTGGAGGGGCGCTGTGGCTTCGGGAGGGGGCCGAGGCAGAGGTCGCGGTGCAGCGGCAGGGGCTTCGCAGGGACGTGGCCACGGCGTTGCTTCAGGGGTGCCTGCGGCTTCTGGAGGGAGCCAGGTTAGAGGTCGCGGTCGTGGTTGGAGGAACCCGAGGAAGAAGCGCAAGGTGGATGAGGCTTCTGGTGAGGCGGCGATGAGCCACGACGTCGAGCTCGTGCTGCTGCCGAGGGTGGCGACCGGGTCGGGGCTGAGGTCGCCGGTGTTTTTGAGGAGGTTGGGCGAGGGAGACCACAGCGAGGTCATGCGAGGCGTGGTCGTGCTCGGTCCGGAGCCGTTCACGAGGATCCTCCCGAAGTCGGAAGGGTCTTCGAGTGACGAGGATGAGGATCTTAGCGAGGCTGGCGAGGCCATGTCGAGTTGAGGCTATTGAGGCTGCTGCCATCTTCTTCTTTCAGTTCTTCTTTGCTCATTTCTTCTTGTATTCTCATTTCTTCTTGTCCCATTCTTGCTGCTTTGTGGCCGGGGTCGAGTTGAAGGAGTTCGGGATGAGGTTGAAATTTGGGGGCGTCACGGAGGTGAGGCGGAGGTGAGCGGGTAGAGGTCGAGGCCCAGGATGCAAGCGCGGCAGCTCTTGAGGCCGCAACGGAGGTTTTCATGGGGATGGTTGACGAGTTGGGCGAGAGACCTAACTATCCTCACGGTCCTCGTTTGTGGTCGTAGGTGGCCATTGACTGGGATGGCGTGACTCTGGTTTGGAGTCGCTTGGAGCACTTGTCGATCCGAGTGAAGGTCGGTTTCCCGCTAGGCTCGATGAGGACCTTCTGCGGGTTCCTGACGGTGTTTGGCGTCTTTGAGGGTAGGCTCGCGGGAGGCGGGACATAGTGCTTGGGGCGGCTTTTGGTCCCCAGTGCGAAGTGGAGGGAGGTGCGGGGCAAGCGGGTGAACTCGCGCCTCACTGTACTTCGGGCGTTGTTGGATAGGTTTTGGGATACGACCAACACCTTTCACATGCCTGGTTACGAGGTTGGCGTGACTCCTTCCTCGTGGGCAGTTGTCACGGGGTTGCCTCATGGTGAGCGCGTACTTGTAGATACCCGTATCCGTACCCCCCCAAAAAACAAACCCGATGATGAAAAGGACTTTCATGCATGCTTTTAAAAGAGTCGAAACGGTACAAAAGTGTCTAAAACGTATTAGTCATTTTTAGCGTATTAATTTGGATTTGCATAATCATGAAAATGAATGTCAATTTTAGTCATTATGAGCATAACACGAGCAAAATATAGGAACGTTTTATTAAGCCAAGCCACAAGAACAGCCCAACTAGCTACAAAACGGCCCAAACTTACAAAAACGACCCAAAAACGCACACTAACACAACACTCAAAACGGGCCAAAGTGCGTCCCGTGTCACATTTTCACAAAGTTAGGTTTTATGAAACCATAAAATAATATAACCTAATATTATTTTATTTCAAGCCAAAACCGAAAAACACGACAAAAGCAAAACACAGCGAAATTCGGACCAAAACTGAACAAAGACTTAGCTCATAAGTAAACAACAAAACATAATCATTACTTAATCAAACCCCCAAAACCAAATGGCGGCATAAACAGCCCACCAAAACAAAAATGAAATCGCCAGTTGACAGGCGATTAAAAATACAATCGCCTGTCAACAGGCGATTTACTTTTTGTTTTATACCAGCCGTCTTTTTGATTTTTCTTCAAAAATATCTAACTCAAACAAACTTAAACGCTTTGTATCTGACGATTAAGTTTTGCTATCCCACAGAAACCACCAAAACTCTATAAATACCAACCCACTTCATTCATTTTCAATACCCGGTTTTTAGCACTTATATACTATTCACAAAATCCACTCAAAAATACCGTCTTTACATTTTCGAAAGGTAAACATTTTACCTACGGGCTAGACGTTTGAGACTCGGACAATGGGGTTACATTAACCCCAAACCCGATATTGGCACTAGCGAAGCCGTATTCGTAATACGGTTGTAGCAATACGGATTCATAATGCGGCAAAACCACGCCAATATCGCATAAATAAACGACCCATTATCACTAAAGCAAACCGACGTCACTTTTATAATTATGCAAGTCCTCATTCATGCATTAAATAACGACTAGAATCACGGATCCAACACTAAATTGTACCGTTTCATAGAGTCTTTTAGCATGTCAAAACTGAGGGTTTTTCACAAATTCTAATACGAGGTCGGAAAATAACGTCTATAGTAATAATTTAGTCAATAAATTATTATTTAACGTACATTTCCTATAGCAATATGTCATTATTTTGACAATTTACATTATTTATGCATTTTAATCGAGTCATGTTTATTCGCACTTGTACGTAGCGTGACTTTTAGCCCAAATATCGAAATTAAGCAAATGTTTTCAAATTAGTAGAGACTACTCTTATGTAGGCTTTTTGATTACTGTTTTCAAAACTCATTTTGTCAAAACTCTGGTTTCAAACCTTAGATTTTTAGGTATCGACGCACCTTGAAATCTGAGACACTCGTGTCTTGTATTTCAAGACGCGTTGAATAGGTCCCAAATTCCTTTAATATTTGGTGGCGACTCCGAAAATACATTTCAAAAAAGACTTTCATACTTTTCTTTTTGACCTCAAATTCATGCAATGATCTCCCCATTTTTAGCAAACCGCACCCCCTTTTTTTTTTTTCTGAGGCGATTCGCTTCCCTTCAGCCCCAAGACGGCGAGGAAGCCTTGAGCGTCGATAGGTTTCTTCCTGCACCTTCACCGGTGGCGACTCATTGAGGACGAGCATGATTTTTATTATTTTTGAAAAACTTGTTTTCTTTTATTTTAAAATCATAAAGAAGTGAAGCTTGAAACTTTGAAAACATTTACGCTTTCGATATTTGGGCAAAAATCGTTGAGTCGAATCCTCCCGATTCAAACCACACCTCTCGAGGAACGGCCCCAAGAACTCGCCCATAAGCGAGGTAACTCGGACACCTGATCTCACCCTCCACGATTACAAGTACGGCATCCGTACAAACGATCGTAACAGTCAAACTCGAGCGCTCTAGGGCCGTCTTGAATTCACACCTAAGGCGTGTGTACTCTTGCGGGTGCCCCTACCTAAACGTCAGGGAATGGCCAGGAGGGAACCTTACCCTATAAACCAAAAACCTGTGTTTATATGTACAAGTCTTGAAGCTATAGTACCCTCACTATAGTAGTCTTTCAAAAACTTTCTGCATGCAAAAACTTTTCCTAGGCATTATACTTTTAAAATACGTCCATCTTTGAAATTGCTTTTTCAAACTTTTTTCAAAAAAGGTCATACTTTTTAGAACACGCCGTTAGGCTCTTTGACCTATAGTCATTTGAGTTTAATAAATAAAATGCCGCTACATTTAAAACCGACCTAGGATAACCACTATATCCCAGGTCCTTTGCAAAACGTAAATGAATTATGCGACTGACGTATCGTCATAATGCATTTATTGCTAAAAGTCTTTCACAAAGCAAAAACCCGAATATGTCAATTCATTTCGGAGATTTTAACTGAAATTAACTTTTAGAACTCTAGAATTAGTCCTAAGTCGAGTGACTCTTTAGTCATCCCGATTTAATCTTTTTCTCTCAAAAACAAAAAAAACGCGGGCTCGTTCAAATGTGGACCCGTTGATTTACTCTTTGAATCAGGTGACTTATCGTCATTTTTGATTTAAAACCCTGAGTCACACGTAAAAGGCGAACAATTGATCGCTTTTTACCCAATTTTAACATCCTCAGGTCGGTTAGCCTATCGCTACTTCGGTCTGATCCTTTTTTATCGTAATCCAATGATAAACCCTCGGCAACATACCGCCAAACTGGGTTAATCGGAGTATGATCATACAAATTTTCTTACCTCGAGAATAGAGACGTGTTAACACACCTCTATCTCAAAAGCTTCCCGTGTCCTTTTAAAAGCTAAAAACACGAGTCAAGTCAAGTCACCCACTTTTTACGCTTTTGTGTCTTCCTTTGGTCGTGAATGTGATTTTTCATTTGAGTCTTTTCCTTCTCTTTTAGAATCACTAAAGATTTGAAAAACTTTGTCAGGTCCGCTCATTGAAAAACCCTGGATACGCGACGAACTAAGAACCGTCACTTAAACCCACCTCCGCCTCCAAAGAAGCGCTCCTACAACAGATCAAAACCAAAACCTGTCATGGCCTTTCAACACGAAGGTTTCGGAGGACCACCACCACCCCCCCCGGAGGTAACTGCCGAACAAGTCCGACAGCTCAATGATAGGATAGCTAGCCTCACCACGACGATCGAGCAAATGGCTATCATGCAAAAGTTTGAAGCAGAGAAAAACGCCGTGCGCCTGGCCGAGGAATCTGAACGGAATGCAAAAAGGATTCGAACCATGGAAGAGCGTCTCACGAACTCAAGGGGTTACTCCATACACCAAGAGAACGAGCACATCCCAAAGAACGTCAGATCCATGCTACCAGACAAGTTAGCACTTAGCGATCTTCCCGTCTTCAAAGGTCACGAAAGCCCGCTCGTTCACGTCAAAGCTTTCAAAGCTAAAATGGCCATCATGGGTGTCGAGCCCCCTGCATGGGCTACCTTATTTCCTCACTCTCTAGACGCGCAACCCAGGGCATGGTTCTATGCTCTAGAACCACACAAAGCAGGCGGTTCGAGGACATAATCGGTCGCGTTTGATCTACAATCTGGGACAACAATGATATCCAAGTCTCACTACGCACATTGGAGGTCCCGACCCGGAGGGACAATGAAGGGTTTACCGAGTACCTAACGCTATTTGGAAGAAGGCGTGTGCTCGGATACCTAACCGCCCAAGGGACACCGTCGATTACTAAGTTCATCAACAACCTTACCCCGCATACCAACAACACCTACGATATGGAAATTTCGACAACTTCAACCGACCCTCGGCGTCGTCGGCGAGCTCATCGAGGGCGACCTTCGTAGAACAATAGGAATAAGAGTGCGGTCGCGGATATCAAGGGAACTCATCTCGAGCCACCGCCAAAGTCGAGCCCATCCATGCCATCAACGCCTTTGGACGCCGTTAGAGACACCACCGGTTTACGACACCACCAAGACCGCCATGCCTCGCCAAAGGCATCATACTCACCTCCTGGTCCCGATTCGATGAAAGCACGACGAAATTTTGACCCAATATACATGACTTACTCAAAGGCGCTACAGAAGCTTGTAAGCCGCAATGTACTTCAACTCATAGGACCTACTAGCGAGCCTCCCCCGGACAAGAAGCCAAAGTCATGGGATCAGAACGCATACTGCGCGTTCCACAGAGGAAAGGGCATGACACCGAGCAATGCTTCCGCGAAGAACATAGTTCAGGACTTGATCGGACGACAATACCATCGTAAAGCCCAGCCCGAGTCCTAAGCCTTCAAACCAGCTGAACCCTCTACATAACCATGCTATATTTACAGAAGCACACCCTATCATCGACTGCTCTAAAATGATAGTCTCAGATGATCACGAAGTCAACGGCATCTGGAATACTTCTGAGGACGAAGCCGACAATGATGACACCCGTGATATGTCTCCGTGGATGAGCCCTACGAAGAGGAAACTCAACCCCGTCGCCGCCAGGCAAGTATGGGAGCTATGTCACAAGTACCCATTTAGGCTATCGGACGGTGATGACGAAGTAGCCTACTTAACACGCTCGGGCGTCCGTACCAAGCTTCTCTAAAGTTACTTGAACCTCAAAGCCACCCACCAAGGTTGGTGCTCAAGAGAAGAACAAGGGAATAATCATAGGCGAGGATACACCGCCTACTTCACCTACCTCCACAACCCCACCTACAAGCATTGCTCCCACGCGTCGGCCCCAAAGTGTCATTACCGACACCAATCCTGCACTGTCTTGCGGTCAACAAGGTAGCATCATCAAGTGCTACCCCAACACCCTTACCCCACTGAAATCGGAGACACGCTCCATAAACGGCTCAACAAGACGAAGCGGACATTTCAATCTGGCGGCTCTTGGGGACTCAATGGGACATCGTGAAGCCCTCTACCAAGCATTACAGTCACCCCAATGACATCGGAAATGTCTCGCAGAAGCTTATCGGTAACATTACACGCGAATGGCAAGCCAACGCCGTCACCTTCTCGAGATAAAGACCTCCCTCCATTCGGTGGCACGCGTAACCTACCTCTACATCAACGTGGAATGCCACGCGGCATGACATTACCAGTCGTCCTCATCGACAATGGATCCGCAGTCAATGTCTTGCCCCTTGAGACAACCAGAAAACTGGGGATTAAGGAAAACGACTTTATCCCGTGTACGGACGGCGTCAGGGCCTACGATGGTACACGGCGCAGTATAAAGGGAACCATCTCCTTCCCATTATGACAGACCGATCATGAGAAACCGAATTTCAAATCATCGACATACCCCTACCTACAACATGCTACTAGGTAGACCTTGGATCCACGCTACCAAGGCCGTCACACCGACCTGCATCAAAAGGTCGGGATACCTGCGGATGACGAGATCGTCACCATCGACGCCTCGAACTTTCGAGCTACCCTCAGCGACAAAAAGCCAATGATAGTGCTGCCAGAGATAAATGCCGATCCGGTAGACGACATATGTGGGTTCGACTTGACTTCAACATCCGTACTCGACCGTAGAGAAGAAATCGCTACACTCTACGCCAAGGACGACGATAACAAATGGCCCACCATGGGTCTATCTTACGTACCATGGTCATCTGAAGTCTCTCAAGGTTGGGAATCATACAATGATCGCAAGAAATATCATGACTTCCACATACAACCATACCACATCCTCCCCACCCACTACTTCACAAAGAAGGCACCAAAGAAGATTCAAGAACACAACCACGCACACCATTGCGGGATTGATCTCATTTCCGACATCGTGCGCAACAACAACTTTAACCCTACCAACCTGATCATCCCTTACGAAGAAAAAACACACGACGGATGGTCAAAAACCCTCGAATGGACCGACGAACAAGGCCGCACTTTCAAGATAACTACGGGTCAAGGCTACGCCTTCGAAGATTCCGACTCCGACGAAGATGAAGACAACACCCCCAACAAAAAGACTGTCTTAAAGTTTAAACTCCCTCGCCGTCATCTCAAGTCTCTTACCCCAACTAAACCCCCGGGCTACTTCCCTGACATAGTTAATTTAGCTAAAGAACTAGAGTCATTAAGGTTGTCCAAAGCTCCTTCGTCTGAGCTATCTTCAAATGTAACCGCTTTTGATAACATTAATAACATGAAAGTTTTTGATTACTCTTTGCCTCATTTAAACCCTACTTTTTCTAATAATTGCGATAAATTTAAACTAAATAACATTGCATTATATAGATACATTGCAAGTATTGTCTCAAAACCCGAACAGGACCCCATTATTGAAGACACCACGACCATCAACATAGGAACACCCGAAGAAACTCAAGAACTACAACTGGGGGCTTCCCTGAGCGCAGACGAAAGGGCCACCTATACCAAGCTCCTCGCAGAGTTTAAGGACGTCTTTACCTGGTCATATAAGGACATGCCCGGCATAGACCGCGAGATAGCCGAACACCGCATCCCGATCAAGCAGGGTAGCAAACCAGTCAGCGAAGCTCAAGCGCATCAAACCGTAATGGTCCCTCATGGTCAAAGAAGAGATCGGCGGTGCAGCTGGGTTCATCCAAGTCATCGAATACTCGGCCCGGGTCTCGATATGGTACCAGTTATGAAGAAAAACGGCAAGATACGAGTGTGTGCCGACTTCCGGGACCTAAACAAAGCCTGCCCAAAAGATGACTTCCCACTACCTCGCATGGACATCCTGATCGATAACACAGCAGACCACGCCTTACTGTTGTTGGTACCAAAAACCCAGGCTGGTCCAGAACCCTGGGCCAGGCCTGACGGTGCGATTCACGGCCAGGTCCGAGCGTCTGAGCGATCAAACAAAGCGGCCGCAGGACAAAGCAAAGGTGCAGGTCAGGAGAGGAAAAACCCAAGATGGGCCAGGCCCAACAGAAGAAGTAATACCAAGGAAGAAAGCCCAAAGACGAGGCAGCAACCCTAGAGGAAGTCGTTGAAAGACTAAGTCAAGCAAGCTGAACTGGAGCCTAAGAAATAAGGCTATTTGGAGAAGAAAAGGGAAGAAGTGGCCTACAACCGAGGGAAGAGCCGTTGGAACGAAGGAGGCTATTTAAGGAGTAGAATTCAGAGAGAAGTGGGATTCATTCATCAGAATTATAATACAACTCAAGCACACAATACTTTACGCAATTCACAAGCTCTCAAGCACTTTATATTTTTCTCGCCATTTTTTGTATCCTGTACCACTTGGTCCAGAGTCTGTACCCCCTATTTCTGAACTAGTGAAGATCCTCTCTGGCTTGGCGTAGTGGTTTTCCCTTAACATTTAAGGGTTTTCCCACGTAACATATCGTGTGTCTTGTTCAATTTTTGTTGTCTTTCATAATGTTCTAAATTCCTAAACCACATAAAGCGTACAACTAAACCTAAAGGATAGTACTAGTAGATCCACGAATACATAATCGAGCAGTGTGAGAAAATCACCCCGACAGGTTTGGCGTAGTGCATGGGGATACTAGTTTATTAATCCTACAAAGTTTTCCAAATCAACAAGTCCAACCAACGTGAAAGATGGCGGATCCAAGTTGAAGCCATGCTCAAGCTCCGGGAGGAGTTGCAGCGGGCCAAGAAAGGCTGCGAGAGGATGCCAAGGCCGAGGCGGCAAGATTGAAGGAGAGGCTGAGGTCGCCTGAAGAAACAATGGAGACCTCACCCGGAAAGCCACGGGATCCAGAACCCCACCAGGTACCCCATTTTCTGATGTGATCAAGCAACTTGACTTTTCTGCTTTTTCTTCTGTAGGATCAAAAGGTACAAAAGGCGACCCACTCAATGTGGAGGAGAATCCAGAGAACAATCTTTGCAGGAGGAGGTGGAGACCCAAAGACACCAGAGGAGTTAGTGCGGCGAAGTCATGCGATACATGATGATGGAGATCACGAAACTCTCGGATTTGGTGCGCAAGGTTCCGTGGCTTCCACCACCTATAGAGAGGCAACCCAGGATGCTACTCGATTCACCCTTCGATGATTGCATTGCAATGGTCGAGATGCCAAAGAAGTACACAGTGCCCAACCTAAAACTCTATGATGGGACGGCAGATCCTCTGGAACACGGTGCTCAATACAGGCAGAGGATGTACAACGTCCCTATCCCAAAGAGAAGAGGAGGCATGCATGTGCAAAAGCTTTGGTTCAACCTTGATCGTCCAAATTTCTCCAGGTGGTACATCAACCTCGCCAATCAAGACCATCAAGTCGCTGCGGGTGATCAACCTTTTCAACGCCCGGGGCCACAAGATTGTTGTTGGAGAAGCAGACCAGTGATCTATACCGGGTGGTCCAGAACGAGAACGAGTCTCTGAGGGACTTCCTGCACCGCTTCAACAAAGAGAAAGTGTCCATCCCCAGATGTGACATCGGCACGGCCATTGAGGCCTTCAGGCAAGGTTTGGTTAGAGATTCTGATTTATATGTTGAACTAACTCGCTACCCTTGTTCTACCTTTGAGGATGTGCAGGCTAAGGCTCTGGCCCAGATCAGGGTAGAAGAGGACCCGGCTGATTCAGAACGCGATATCGAGGACGGCGGTGAGCGTAAAGTCACCACCCAATCCAAGACAAAGAACAACAGGCCTGGTCCATACCAGAGGCCAAACAGGAGGGAGGCCAACGCCGTGGATGAACAGACTGATGCACCCAGGGTTCCACCTCCAGTTTCAGAGTATTGCTTTTCTGTAGACCTGCCAGGCCTGATCAACAAACTAGACAAGTTGGGCTCAGCAGTCAGATGGCCAAAAGCAAGTGAAAAGCCTAATCCAAGGCGGGACACGACCAAGTGGTGTGAGTACCATTATGATATTGGACATACCACAGAGGATTGCATAGCTCTCAGGAGGGAGATAGCTCATCTACTAAAGAATGGTCACCTGAAGGATATCCTGCCCAGGAACAGGAGGAACAAAGATGAGAGAGATGAGCCCAGGGATCTTCCACCACCACCGCCAACACATGAGGTAAAATTTATTTCTGGTGGTTCAGATATTTGTGGACTAACATATTCTGCTGCAAAGCGTGTGGCTCTGGAGAATAGGCAACAGCCACCAGCAGGACAAACAGGTCCAGCAGGACAAGCAGGTCCAGCCCAGGAAATTGTGTTTGATGAGTCAGACCTACAGGGAGTGCATGGGCCGCACCACGATGGTCTGGTGATCAAGATCCAGATTGGAACCTGCATGGTCAGAAGGGTCCTGGTAGATGGAGGCAGTTCAGTCAACATCATCATGATGGAGGCGCTGGAAGCTATGAAATTTGAAAGAGTCGGATGTAACGAAGAAATCCGGCGTCTGGTAGGGTTCGATGGAGACAAAGCACGGCAGGTGAGGTCACCCTGCCAACCTATGTAGAAGGAGTCACCTCTTTCGAAAAGTTCTGCGTAATAGACTGCCTATCCTCGTACAACGTGATCCTAGGGCGACCCTGGATCCACAACCTCAAGGCTGTACCTTCAACGTACCACCAGTGCATCAAGATCCCAACAAAGTGGGGGACAAAGAATAAATCGAGAGAGAAAGAGATCGCACAGAATGTTACAGATGTACCACGAAACCTTCTGGCCCAGGTAAGTCCCTCGCATAGCAATTAAAGCAGCCTGTCAGATCTGTTGAGAATCCTGTCCCACGCATGGAGCGGATGAAATCGTTTTGGCAAAGGAGACCTGACAGAAGGTTACGGTTGGTTCTGATGCTCCAGAGGTAATCAGACCTGCTCTAATTGACTTTCTGAGGAAAAAAGAGCATTGTTTTGCTTGGTCCCATTTTGATATGACTGGTATAAGTTCAGACGTTATTACGCACAAATTAAATATTGACCCAAGTTTTAAGCCTGTGAAAGCGAGCGGAAGTTTGCACGAGCGTAATGAGATTGTGAACCAAGAGGTGCGAGAAATTGCTGGACATGGACATGATAAAAGAAGTGATGTACCCAGTTGGTTGGCCAATGTAGTTGTGGTCCCGAGAAAAAGAATGGCAAGTGGAGAGTTTGCGTGGATTATCTGGACTGAACAAGGCGTGCCCAAAGACTCATTTCCACTACCACACATAGATGCTATGGTAGATGCCATCTGCGAGGACACGAGGTCTTGACATTCATGGATCACGTGGCGGATTCAACCGGTCGGGATGCACCCACTGCACCAGGAGCATACAAATTCATGACCGGCGAGAGGTATATATTGCTACAAGGCAATGCCGTTTGGACTAAAGAATGCAGGTGCAACGTATCAAAGGCTCGTGAACATGATGTTCAAGGACCAGATTGGAGATACAATGGAGGTCTACATTGATGATATGGTGGTGAAGTCAAAGAAAGCTGAGGATCATATCCTGGACCTGGAAAAAGCGTTTGAGATTCTGGAAAAGTATAACATGAAGTTAAACCCTACTAAATGCACCTTTGGTGTCACTGCAGGAAAGTTTTTAGGTTATATGGTGACAAAAAGAGGCATAGAGGCTAGTCCAGAGCAGATCTCAGCAATAATCAACTTGCAGTCCCCTCAGAACCCGAAAGATGTCCAGAACCGATCGAAGAGCAAAGAAATAATGTATTTATTTCCAGGTCTTCTGAAAGGTGCAAGCCATTTTATGATCTCCTGAGAAAGAACAAACAGTTCAACTGGGGGACAGAGCATGAGAAAGCATTCCAGGACCTGAAAGCCTACCTATCATCAGCTCCACTCCTGTCCAAGCCTGAACCAGGAGAATCACTAGTCTGCACATGCCTAATGAAGCTTACGTAAGTGCGATCTGGTGAGAGAACGGATGGACAAAGAACATCCTGTGTATTATGTAAGTAAGAGTCTTCTGGACGCTGAGACCAGGTATTCTGTATTAGAAAAATTTGTGTTGGCTTTAACAGTTTCTTGTACCAAGTTGCGCCCATATTTTGAGGCGCATCATATTATCATTCGTACTAATGTTCCTGTAAGATCAGTGTTGTCTAGACCAGAACTTTCAGGTCGTATGTCAAAATGGTCAGTGAAGCTGAGCACCTATGATCTATCCTATGAGCCCAGAACAGCAATCAAATCTCAAGCATTGGCAGACTTTGTGGCTGACTTCACTCCCACACTAGAAGAACAGATAACAAAAGAAATCTTCCATCTGGACCGTAAGCAATGAGACACAGGAACTCTGGACGGATGGTTCACCAACATCGAAGTCTTGGACTAGGTGTGGTCCTGAGGTCGCCACAGGGGGACAAGATAGTGCAGTGCCGTATCCTCGTGAATTCGGGACTACCAACAATGAAGGCGAGTATGAGGCAGCGATAGCGGGGATCGAATGTGTGTCGGACATGAAGGTTCGTAATCTAAAGGTAAAGATAGACTCTTTGTTGGTCATGACCAAATCAATGGTACGTCTGTTGCTAAAGATTCTAAGATGATTGCATATCTTGATCTGGTCAAACATCTTTTTCAAAAGTTTACTAACGTTGAGGTTGAGCAAGTCCCTAGAGATCAGAATGTACAAGCAGATGCTTTGGCTAACATAGGATCAGCATTTGAACCTGGTACGGACAAGATATACCTATTGTGCACATCTTGGAACGGCCGATCGAGAAAGTTCAACCAATCCTACAGAACGCAGTCCAAGCTACCCAGACCTGGACCAAACCGTATTACGAATGGCTGGTCCAGGGCAAATTACCACAAGACAAGGTTGAGGCAAGGGCGTTCAGAATCAAGGCATCCAGATACGATCATCATACAGGTGTACTATTCAAAAGGTCCTTTAATCCGATCAGACTGGCCGCTTTAGAGCCTGACCAGTCGGCAAGATCTTGTCGAAATACACGATGGACATTGTGGAAATCACACAGGTGGTAGGAGCATGGTTAACAAAATTCTACGCATGGGCTATTACTGGCCCACAATGAAAACAGATAGCATCCAGTATGCCACAAAATGTGGCGCCTGTCAAAGGCATGGTCCAGAGATACATCACCGCACGTAACTGCGCTCGATATCTGCGCACCATGGCCATTCATGAAATGGGGCATGGACTTAGTTGGTAAACTACCAATGGCTCCCGGGGCGTAAGGTGTTCATGCTAGCAATGATGCACTACTTCTCTAAGTGGATAGGCAGATGCCTACAAAAACGTTACAGAAAAGGAAGTAATTGCTTTCATAAAGAAGAACATCATCAGCAGGTATGGAATCCCCTCAGAAATAGTATGTGACAATGGACTTGCATTCGTGGGAAACAAGACCAGAGATTTCTGTACAAGGTGGAACATCAACTTGGTGACCTCTCCACCAAGATATCCTCAAGCAAATGGACAAGCTGAATCCAGCAACAAAATTGTGATCAATTGCATCAAGAAGAAGCTGATGAGAAAACAAGGAAGATGGGTTGAAGAGCTGCCACTGGTACTATGGGCAGACAGGACCACGCCAAAGAGAGCAACAGGACAAACTCCATATTCAATGGTTTATGGATGTGAAGCTGTACTACCGGTAGAAGTGCACGTACCAACGGTCAGGTATGAACTCAATACATTTTCTGAAAATAATGAGCTACTGCGGATGTACCGACACAAACCTCAGGAGCTCGTGGACTTAGCAGCGATAAGGTTGGCGGCGATACCAACAATCGGTGGCGAAGTTACAACAAGAATGTGAGAATGCGAATGTTCAGATGTGAGATCTGGTCCTGAGAAAGGTATTTCGAACACAAAGACAAAGGTGCGAGCAAGTTAGCTGACACAGGAAGGCCCATACCTTATTGATTCAGCAACTGGGAAAGGCTCTTACAGACTACAGACCCTGGAAGGAGACATGATCCCAAGACCCTGGAATACACTACACCTCAAGCTCTATCACATGTAAAGTGTCCTGGACCAAGACATCTGGTAATCCACAAAACTCAAAACTTCTCCTTGACAAACTATCCAACGAATCAGATCGACTTGAAGTCGGAGGGCCGCTAACGCCAACGGTCAAGCCCTGACCTCTTTTTTGCGTGCATAATGCGAACGTAAACCGGTCCACCCGAAGCAAACACAAATGCGAAGACAAAGACAAAATCTAAGGCTCTAGCCCCCGAACGACTGCACCAACGGGACAGGGAGTAATGTCCGTTAAGGGAGCCCCAAAGTGTAAGTCGCCTAAATTATCAAACGCATGCATGCTACTAGACAAATTCACAACAAATTATATGCGCATCATAACAAAAAGCATAACAAAACATAACCTAGCATAGCTTAGCATATAGCAAAAGAGTCAGAACCAAGCAACCCATACCAGCACATGGGTGCAAATGTCAGAACAGAATTCAGAAGCAAAGTTCAAACCCAAAGCAAAGTCTAAATATTTACAGACCAAATAAACACAGGGGACATTCCCCCCCTGGCAAATTCAAAGTTTGTTCAAAAAACCAATAACAAAGCCAAAGTTTAAGCTAATGTATTCATTCAGACTCACCGGTCTCTTCAGCATGTTACTCTGCAGGGTCAGCGTGGGAAGGACCAGTCTTATCATCATCAGCACTAGGATCTCCACCTACAGCCTTAACACCTAGACCGACAGTAACACGATGCGAGGTTGCGCATCCGGAGTAACTTCTGCTTGCTCCAGGATGGGCTGCTCAGGAACTAGCCGCCTCGAATCTGCCAAGACCATATTGTGCTGTTCAGCTTCTACCCTCAGCCTCTCAATCTCCTGACATAGTTTCGCAATAAGGGTGTCCTGCTCCAGGACCCTCTCAGAATTGGTCTTGTTCAAGATGATCAACCTCTCACAATAACGCCTAACAGTCTCAAGCTCCTTCTTGGCGGCCTCTGCAGAAGAACGAAATCGTCATTCTCGATCTCGGCGTTACCTCTACCACTTTCCAAAGATTGGCGCCATAGAACCAAGATCAAGTGCGGACAGAAGTAGCAACTACAGGTGCAGAACAAGACAGAAAATCAAGACCACACCAAAAATGACCCTGAGCAAAAACAAAAGCCATTAAAAAAAAATACAAACCTGAGCACAACAACCCACCACCTTGTGCACCAGCGCCAGAGGCCCTAAGGCGTGAGCAGAAGAGAATAGCAAAATTCTCGCCAGAGACTTCCCAGGGACTCACACTGATTGATCCCGAGCATACAATGGGACAGACAAAGACAGACTCATTTGAGGTAGCTCCATGTTCTTCTTCTTTTTCTGGTCAGGGGCTTGTACAGGAGATTCAGAAACCACTCTGGTAGACCTAGCCTGAACCCCTCCTGACGTTTTCATCCTGGAAGACTCAGAGAAGGGGGCCACCATATTCCCAGCAGGAGCAGAGCCGCCATCGGATTTCGCAGCCTCACAAGCCTGAGCAAACTGTGCAGCTATGATGTCCATAGGCAGGAGAGCTTGCTTGTTGGACCCAGAAGCTGGAGACACCACAGGGAACAGTTTATGAAGGTACGGGAGGTGAATCAATTCATGAATCAGGGAAAATACGTTGGTACCAGTAGCGGCATTAGGAACAGAATTCTGCCCTACGCCGGAGATCTGCGAAGGGGACAAAATGGAATGGCCGCCAGTCCCAGGCAGTATGGAACCGAATGGAGTCATATGAATAGACGCCTGATCGAGTGCACCAATACCACTCCCACCGGGAACCTTGGAAACAGATCTCTCGCCTTTTCCAAGCATAGCCTCCTGGTCAACCTCCTCATCCCCTCCACCATCACTCTCACCATTTTCGTCACCGTCATCTCCTTCCTCCTCGGGGGGAGGAATAATTTCAACATCGTCGTTATCTTCGATCAGGTCAGTCGCTTCGAAAATGGAGTCACCATGGGTGTAAGCTTGATGGAAGGACCGACGTCGTTTCGAGCCATGATTGGATGGAAGAAAGAGAAAGCTAGGGTTTTGTTTTTGCAAATTGATTTGGGGGTTTTTCGTGAGTTTTCAGATGCAAAACAAAGAAAATCAAGGCAAAATAAGAAAAAGAGTGAAACAAAACAAAAATTAGGGTATTTATAGTGAGACAAAAAGAAGTTGAGTAGTTTTACAAAAATAAGCGCGCGAAGAGATGTGACAAGACCCATGATATGACGTGCGCTGTACCTTGAGCGCCAAAATAGGGCGCACTTCCCCACAAAAACCAACTACCTCATTAATTACAAAGTTCAGGTCTCAGGACCAAAGGCACAAAGAAACAGAGGAGCTCGCCAGTCCACTCGACCAGGATCATGATAGCATCTCCTTACCCCCCAGTTCAGGACTGTAGGGCAAGGAGATGGGGGACAAACTGTTGGTACCAAAAACCCAGGCTGGTCCAGAACCCTGGGCCAGGCCTAGACGGGTACAGGATTCACAGCCAGGTCCAGAACGTACAGACAGTACCAAACAGCACAGACAAAGCAAAGGTGCAGGTCAGGAGAGGAAAAACCCAAGATGGGCCAGGCCCAACAGAAGAAGTAATACCAAGGAAGAAAGCCCAAAGACGAGGCAGCAACCCTAGAGGAAGTCGTTGAAAGACTAAGTCAAGCAAGCTGAACTGGAGCCTAAGAAATAGGAACTGCTGGAGAAGAAAAGGGAAGAAGTTGCCTACAACCAAGGGAAGAGACGTTGGAACCAAGGACGCTATATAAGGAGTAGAATTCAGAGAGAAGTGGGATTCATTCATCAGAATTATAATACAACTCAAGCACACAATACTTTACGCAATTCACAAGCTCTCAAGCACTTTATATTTTTCTCGCCATTTTTTGTATCCTGTACCACTTGGTCCAGAGTCTGTACCCCCTATTTCTGAACTAGTGAAGATCCTCTCCTGGCTTGGCGCCCGTGGTTTTTCCCTTAACATTTAAGGGTTTTTCCCACGTAACATATCGTGTGTCTTGTTCAATTTTTGTTGTCTTTCATACGTTCTAAATTCCTAAACCACATAAAACGTACAACTAAACCTAAAGGATAGTACTAGTAGATCCACGAATACATAATCGAACCGTGTGAGAAAATCACCCCGAACAACTGTCATTCATGGATGGATATGCAGGATACAACCAAATCAAAATGGCACCAGACGACATGCCAAAAACCACTTTCGTAACCCCCTGGGGAACATACTGCTACACAGTCATGCCATTTGGGCTCATAAATGCCGGCGCTACCTACCAACGCACTGCCACTACCTTGCTCCACGACATGATGCATAAAGAGGTTGAGGTATACGTCGACGACATGATCGTAAAATCAAAAGAAAGGAATGACCACATCACAAACCTTCGAAAATTCTTCACCCGAATCAGGCGGTATAAGATGCGATTAAACCCACAGAAGTGCACCTTTGGGGTCACATCAGGCAAGTTGCTGGGTCACATAGTAAGCCAGCGCGGGATCGAAATAGACCCGACCAAAATCAAAGCAATAATGGACATGAAGACGCCAAGCAACATCGACGAAGTAAGGAGTTTCTTGGGACAAGTCCAATATATCTCCCGGTTCATCAGTAAGCTCACCATGATCTGTGAACCAATCTTCAAAAAGTTGAAGAAGGAAGAGCATACAAAGTGGGACGATGACTGCCAGCAAGCATTCGACAAAGTCAAAAGCCTGCTCACAAACCCACCTGTTCTTGTACCCCCACAAAAGGACCTACCACTGTCACTATACTTAACGACTACGCCAAACGCCATGGGTGCCATGCTCGCCCAAGAAGTCAACAACGAAGAACGGGCCATCTACTACATTAGCAAAAGGTTTCACGATTACGAAACTCGGTATGAACCAGTCGAGAAAAGCTGCCTCTCACTGGTCTGGGCAACCAAAAAGCTCAGGCACTACCTTCTCACTAGCACAACAAGAGTCTACTCCCTAATGGACCCCCTCAAATACCTATTTGAAAAACCAGTCCTAAACGGACGTATGGCCAGGTGGACTCTGCTTCTCGCCGAGTACGAACTCAAGTACCTCCCTCTGAAAGTAATCAAAGGAAGAGCGGTCTCGGACTTCCTCGCAGAAAATGCCATCATCGAACAACCCATGATCGATACAATGTCGTTTCCGGACGACGGGATATTCGCCATAGAAAGGGAGTACTGGCAATTATACTTCGACGGAGCGTCAAACTACCGGGGCTATGGAGTCGGAATACTCCTAATATCCCCAAACGGCGATCATACTCCACTCTCAATCAAGCTCGACTTCAGTGTTACGAACAACGCCGCGGAGTACGAGGCCTGCATTTATGGCCTGCAGGCAGCCATCACTCTCAAGATAAAGAACATACGGGTACATGGAGATTCATTCCTCATCATAAATCAAGTGACAGGGGCATGGAAGATCATGAGCGAAACCCTCACCAAATACCAAGCGAAAGTACAAAAACTCCTAGCCAACTTCGACTGCATTGAGTTCTATCACCTCCCAAGGGAAGAAAACCAGTTTGCCGACGCACTGTCAAAACTCTCATCCCTCCTGAACATGCCACCAGACATGAAGTTACTACCCATCATCGTCGAAAGACGTGACGAACTAGCATACATCCATACCATTGACCTGGACGAAGCCGAGCAGACAGAGCCGTGGTATCAAGCCATAATCAACTACAAGATAGACAACACCTACCCACCCGACACCGATAAGCGCGGACAGAGGGCTATCAGACTCCTAGCTTCCCAATTTGTGCTAGAGATGGGACAACTACTCAAGAAGACACCACAAGGGACACTGCTCATATGTGTCGACTACAAGAAGGGGCAGGAAATCGTCACGCAAATCCATGATGGCAAATGCGGACCCCACATGAACGCTCGAGCACTCTGCAAACAAATCCTACGGCTAGGATGGTATTGGACGACCATGGAAGCAGACTGTATCCAATACGTCAAGCATTGCCACAACTGCCAAATTTTCAAAGAACGCCCAAAGATATACCACCTTCACCACTATACAAATTCTAACTTCACCTGGCCCTTTTCAACCTGGGGCATCGGCGTGATAGGAAAAGTCCACCCCATCGAGCGGAGGTCAACTTTACGTCTTTGGTGGCCATCGACTACTTCACTAAATGGGTAGAAGCAGCGTCTCTTCGGGCCCTTGGCTCCAAGGAAGTCGCCAAGTTCATCCAGACAAACCTCATATGCCGATATGGGATACCCCGAAGTTCATCAGCGATCAAGGTTCGCACTTTCAACGCGAGACCGAAGCCATACTCACAAAATACAACATCCAGCATCACAAATCCTCACCCTATCGACCCCAAACCAATGGAGCCGTCGAAGCAGCAAACAAAACAGTCGTTACCATACTCGAAAAAATGATCGACAGCTGCAGAGATTGGCCTAACAAAATACCATATGCACTCTGGGGATACCGTACTACCATTCGAACCCCTACAGGCATGACCCCCTATTTCCTCACCTACGGCATGGAAGCCGTCCAACCAGTGGAAATAGAAATACAATCTCTACGCATAATAATGGAAAGTAGCATCCCAGAAGCAGAATGGGCCCGTGAACGGTACGAACAACTCATGCTCCTGGATGAACGCCGGCTGCGTTCCCTAAGCACCGTACGAATGTACCAAGCCCGACTACAACGAGCATTCAACAAACGAGTTAAGCCACGACACATAAAAGTAGGTGATCTCGTACTAAAATCAGTCCGGGCACCACTTCCAGTCGACCCACGAGGAAAATTCAAGCCTAATCATTTGGACCCTACCTCGTCAAGGAAATCTTCATTTGGCGGGCGATCAAACTAACCGACCTCGACGGCCAAGAGTTCAACCTCGCCACAAACCTCGATCAACTCAAGAAATACTACCCCTAAAAACCCCTTGCAATGTATCTGTAAAATACAATTTTATAAAAACAATTCATGGACCGGCAGGTCCTTAAACATGCTCATGGGCCGGCATGCCCCTAAAACGTGCACATTCACCACAAAAAAGCAAACACAATTCATGGGCCGGCATGCCCCTAAACCTGCTCTTTCTCTTCACAAAAATCAAAAAAAAAACAATTCATGGACCGGCAGGTCCTTAAACATGCTCATGGGCCGGCATGCCCCTAAACCTGCTCTTTCTCTTCACAAAAATCAAAAAAAACAATTCATGGACCGGCAGGTCCTTAAACATGCTCATGGGCCGGCATGCCCCTAAACCTGCTCTTTCTCTTCACAAAAATCAAAAAAAACAATTCATGGACCGGCAGGTCCTTAAACATGCTCATGGGCCGGCATGCCCCTAAACCTGCTCTTTCTCTTCACAAAAATCAAAAAAACAATTCATGGACCGGCAGGTCCTTAAACATGCTCATGGGCCGGCATGCCCTTAAACGTGCACATTTCATAAACAAACACAATTCATGGGCCGGCATGCCCCTAAACATGCATCCACCAAACACAATTCATGGACCGGCAGGTCCTTAAACATGCTCATGGGCCGGCATGCCCCTAAAACGTGCACATTCACCACAAAAAAGCAAACACAATTCATGGGCCGGTATGCCCTTAAACATACATTCTCGAACTACGCCGGTTTGATTCCACTTTTCGTGGATACGTAGGCAGCTTTGTAAAAGCACAACCGATATTCAACACAAAAATGACACGTCCAAAGCTTAAAAAGGCTGAGGATATAGTCAACACAAAAACCGTCTCATAACCTAATGGGTTAACATAAGGCGATATTCAACACAAAAATGACGCGTCTAAAGCTTAAAAAGGCCAAGGACATAGTCAACACAAAAATTCGTTTTTTAACCTAAGGGTGAAGAGAACGACATTCAACACAAAACGACAAACCCAAAGCTTAAAAAAGTCGAGGGAATAGTCAACAAAAATTTCCTAAAAACAACAAAAACCATGCTTGCATTCTAAACCTTTGAAAAAAGATTAGAGCCAAGGAATTTCACACAAAATAACAAGCAAAATGAGGCAGAGTCGTAAATAAAAAACCTGATTTTTATTAATCTTAAAAACGGTTACATTTTGGATTTTTCAAACATAGGAGCATAACTACGACCTTAGAAATACACTAACAAACACTATATATTACAATACGAGTCCCGGCATGTACATCGGGTTTAGGATAGGTAATATATTACATAATACAACATAATATGAACATAATACTAACAAAGCTCACACAAACTAAAACCAGGTTACTCTCCGAAGCCGACTCGAGACCTCTCCAGCTGAATAGGGGAGCACCAACCCTCAACCCCAATGGCGATCCCCAACATTCCCATAACAACCTTGATCACCTGACCCTGGAATATGCCGACCGGTAGAACACACTTTCATCGGCCGAGAGTAGCTCCGGACTCGAACCCTCGCCATCACCACCGATACGTCCAAGGTCGGCCGGGTCATAAGCAGACATCTGAGAAAGCCCGTTGAGCTCTAGGGCTCGAAGGCGTGACCTCTTGTGGGGGCTCTGCGCAACAGTCCACCTAGCGTAGGCTCGTGATACCTGAGTCGTCCTAGGAATAACCGCCACAGGCCACCTAGGGCGCGTAATCCATCCACTCGCCCAGGCGTCGACTATGCCACTAGTCAACATAAGCATGCCCTGCACCTTGGTGTCATGACCAGGAATGAACTGTGCCCACCCTATCTGCCTCCTCACTCGCACGGGATGGATATAAACACCCATGTCAAATCCGCAAAGGAGGACTCCAGACGAACCATCGCCAGCCTCACCTGCCGTCACATCAACTATTCCCCACCACGGTACCAACCAACGGATGGTCGATGACCCCACAAGTCCAGGGAAGTAATCGTCAGGGCGATGATGCGGATCTAGCCACCTAATATAACGACTAGTCACATCCCCAGCAGGATGTGACCCGGCAATATCACCTAGCACGCTCAGCCGCTCCATCAACCAGACCTGAAGGATTAAGGGACACCCTCGATACGGGCTCGCCCTATTGCAGGCACGATCATCCAGGCCCAGGATCGTCTCAGCTAGGATCACGGCGGAAGGGTTACAGCCCTGCTCCATCTCTTGGACGACAGTGATTAGGCGAGGATCACCAAGCGCTCCCTCATACGAAGAATTAGGAAACATGTAACGGTGAACCAAGCAGAACGCCAACGCCCTTTTTCTGGCACCAAAGGAGATCGTCTCGTTTTCACGGTTCATAAACCGTTTGCACAAACGATAGAGGCTGATACGACTCCCAACAAATAACTCCTCTGTCTCCTCACGAGTCATCTGAAGGTAGTTCTGCACATGCCTCTTATACCCAGGCCCTGATCTAACGCACACAGGAATGTTAGTTCGCAACCAACCACCAATGGCCCCAAACTCCTCGACTAAAGGACAAACTTCCCCGCTAGGAAAGCGGAACACGTGGAAACTCAAGTCCCAATAGTCGAGACACGCGTCCAGGAACTCGGGCTCCATTCGAAGCCGCCCTAGACCCAAGAGTACCCCGAAACCGCAATCTTTCAAGTCTTCCTCTTCCAGCCCCGACAAGGACGCACACCAACGACGCAAGTTTCCTTCAAAACTCTCCATAACTCGACGAATGTTCCGTAAATATTCTGAATATTTTTGGAAAATCGAGAATAGAAGACGAGAGGATGAGTGAAATGAACTAACTTACCCTTCCTTTTATAGCCGAGATTTGCAAGACGAAATACAACACAAAAACTTAAACGCTAGTGAACAAGCGATTAAAATAAATCAAACAAAAACCACAAAACAAAATTCTAATCGCCTGTAAACAGGCGATTAAAAATGAAATCGCCTGTTTACAGGCGATTTTCTTTTTCTTTTCTGACAAAATTATTCGATTTCTTACACTTCTTACACACCTACACCCTAAAATATTTAACTCATTAACCCCTATTACTTTTTACCGACCTCATGACCGACTAAAATTGGTCCCGTCGCGTCGTCTCGATTTGCGTGATCGATTCCCGTATTTCGTATTTTTCACTTTTTTTCAAAACACAATAATCACACAAAAATTTAACCCAACACAAAATATGATTTTCACATTCACAATCTTCGTCTCAAAACGTCGTTTTAGCTCACATTGTTACTATGTTAAAAAACGTCTTTTTACGAGTCTAAAATATGTCCTAACCAGCATTTTTCAAAAACTCTTCATTTCGCATTTAAATCGGTCATTAGCGAGTCAGTCTCAATCGAGACGTATATATATGCTTTTACGACTAACAATGTTTTGCAGGTACGCTCGGCAAGCAAATACGCAAGGATTTCAGACCCGGCTACGACGCAGGAATGCATTTTTCGCAACAAGACAAAATAACCGAAATAAAACTATAAACACCCACAAAACCAAAAAAAAAAAAAAAAAAATCAACCATACACAAATCCAAAAACCAACCACACAAAACAAAAACTAATATTCATAATACAAAGTCCAAAATATACAAAGTCCAAGCCTACTACGACTGGTCACGACGCTGCAAGACAGCACGCAGGGAATCAATCTCAGCACGTGCCCTATCCAGCTCCCCTCGATATCGACTCCTCCACCGCCGACCTCGCCACTCCTCGCGATGCGCAGCCTCCACTGCCCGCGATCTCGCCTCCTCACCGACGACCTGGCTAACTCGTCGCGCCTCGGCCGTCTCCTTCGCGCTCGCAAGCGCCAACAACTTTCGCTCACGATCAGCCCGCCATCGGTTTGCCGCCCGCCAGAGCCTCCTGTGGACCTCAGCTGTCACCTGCAACAATGCGAGAAATCAATTTAGCTTTCTGGGGGCTATAATCAAAAACCTGCTTCAACAGAGTTTGACTAAGGATTTTACACTAAAATCTTACTCAAACTGGGGGCTATAATCAAAAACCTGCTTCAACAGAGTTTGACTAAGGACTTTACACTAAAATCTTACTCAAACCGGGGGCTATAATCAAAAAACTGCTTCAACAGAGTTTGAATAATGATTTTACAATAAAATCTTATTCAAACTGGGGGCTATATACTACATAATACTCATGCTGTACAAAGAGGAGGGTTAATACCTTTCTCACGCGCGGATCCCACCTCTCAAAACCCGCGCAGTAACCCGCAGGCGGAAGAAGCGGCAAAGACGATCGAATGAGAGCAGCCCTCGTGAACAACCAGCAGGTCCTCAACGAACGGAGGAGGCTGGAACTCAAGGTCAGGGTCACGTCGCTACAAAACAAAAATAGGATAAATTTTTGCTTCCTGGAACCAAAACAGATACAAGCGAAAAGGATAAACAAGCATACCTCGATCACAGCGTCAGCAAGGGCATGCTGTGCCCAAGTCACGTAATCCTCATCCCGCCGCAGAAGCGAGTCGACTCCTCGTGATACACGCCACGACGCCATTAGCGTCGGCGTCTCCACTAACAAAACCGAGGGCGAGGAGCAGTGCGATGAAGCCGCCGCGACGTCTGCAGACAGACGCCATTTCAAGAACCAAGACGATCCGTGACGGGTCTCAATGTACAGCCGCCGCCTGTCAAGGGGACCAAAGCGGCTGCAATCGTCGAGGAACGCCAGAAATTCCTCCAAGGGTCGCGAGCGAACTACAAAACAAAACCAAATTATAAACCACAAAACAAACACAAACCCAAAAACAAGCTACAAAAGACCAAAGTACAAAACACGACCACCCTTACCTTATCCATCGTCATCCCGCTGAAGCGTGCACGAGCCGCGTCATAGTTCAGGCCAATACCCTCCCGTCCATTGTCGGCGTCGCATGGAAAGCGGGTATGTAGCCGTCACCGAACGTGTCCGGAGCGAGAGGGAAGTGAGCATAGCACCAAGCCTCGCAAGCAAACGAAACACACGTTACGTAAGAAAAGCAAAAACAAAACAACAAAACTACAAAAGTTGAACCCTACCTCCATCGTAAGACCAGGGCCCTGGCGACACATCCGATCCTCGTCAATCCGATCAGACGCCTTCGCGTCCCTCGTAACTGAGCAACAGACCAGAGCGAGAGTCACCCGGTCAAAGTCACCTATCCGTGACATGTCCGGACGCCATCAACACGGTAGTCGGCCTTTCGCTCCCCGCTTGTCGCCAAAGTGGGTGGCCGTCGAGAACCACCACAACCAGTAAGACCTCGCTCGGCTTCGCTCGAGTAGACCGCTTTCTTCTTCCTCCTCCCCTCGAAGAAGTCGTGAAACCATATCGTCACGAGGTCAAACGTGTGCTCCTCGTCCTTCCCGCACTTAACCCCGCCGCTAATCGGGCCTTACGACTGCGTGGGCTATCGATAGGAGGTCGCCACGCCCCGATCAAGTACACCCTCGCCATGAGGCGACCAGAATGCTGTTGCCCACGAAGAAAGAGTCACGCTAACCTCGTAACCAGGCATGTGGAAGGTGTTGGTCGTATCCCAAAACCTATCCAACAACGCCACTAAGCACGGTGGGCGCGCGTTCACCCGCTTGCCCGCACCTCCCTCCACTTCGCACCAAAGGACCGAAAGGCGTCCCAAGCACTATGTCCGCTCCTCCTGGGTGAGCCTACCTCAAAGACGTCAAACACCGTCAAACCAGCAGAAGGTCCTCATCGAGCCTAACTGAAAGCCGACCTTCACCCGGATCGACAAGTGCTCCAAGGGACTCCAAACCGTAGTCACGCCGTCCCACCCAGTGGCCACCAGACCTACAAGCGCGGACCGTGAGGATAGTCAGGCCTCGCGCCCAACTCGTCAACCATCCCCATGAAAACCTCGGTCGCGGCCTCAAGACTTGCCGCGCGCATCTGGCGCGCCACCGGCCTCGCCCTCGGCCTCACCTCGGCCTCTCACCGGCCTCAGGCTCATCCACGAACTCGCTCCCGAGCATGGCCTCAACTCGACTCCCCGGCCACAAAGGCACTCGCAGATGCGGCAAAGAAGAACCGAGCATCGTCGGCGGCCGGCTGGCGGCGGCGAGGCAGCCTCAGCAGTCTCAACCTCGACAGCCACCTCAGCCACAGTCTCGTCAAGATCCTCCTCCTCGTCACTCGAAGACTCCTCCGACTCAGGAGGATCCTCGTAACGGCTCCCCGGACCCCGAGCACGACCACGCCTCCGCGTGACCTCCACAGGGTCTCCCCCTGCTCCAACCTCCTCAACAACACCGGCGACCTCAGCCTCGTCCCCGTCACCACCCTCGGCAGCAACACGAGCTCGACGCCTCGGCCTGCTGCTGCCCTCACCAGAAGCCACATCCACCTTGCGCTTCTTCCTCGGGTTCCTCCGACCGCGACCACGGCCTCTAACCTGGCCCTCCAGGGCCGCGGCGCCCTGGCAACGCTGCGTGGCCGATCCTGCGAAGCCCTGCGGCGCCCACGACCTCTGCCTCGGCCCCCTCTCGGAGCCACAGGCGTCCCTCCAGCACCGCCACGGCCACGCCCCTGCGAAGACCCCGCTGCTACGCCCCGACCTCCGCCACGGCCTCCCCCAGGAGCCTCAGACGTCCCCACAGCAGCGCCACGTCCACGCCCCTGCAAAGACTCTGGGACGACACCCTGGGCCTGACCTCGGCCACCAACAGGAGACCTCGACGACCCAGCAGCAGCTCCACTACCGCTAGCGTCACCAGAAGACCGCGTCCGCTCAACGACGGTCTCCTCACGTACCACATTAGCTGAAAAAGCAGGCGACTCGGCAGCAACGTCACGACCCACACCACTAACTGGCGGCTCAGGACCACCAGAAACAGCACCACGTCCCAGGCCACTAGCAGAAAGCCCAGGCGACGCCCCAACAGCACTAGCACCACTAGCAGAAAAGGCCGGAGACTCCGCAGCGGCACCCTGGAACTCACTCCCTGGCGTCGTAGAAACCCCTGGCGTCGGAGGAAAAGCTCTCAGCAGGTCCGACTGAGACGGACCGTCGGAAACCTCCAAGGGCGCAGGCATCCCCGAAGTAGGAGTGTGCTCGCCCCCCGGAACAGCAAAGTCAACTCCAGCCAATACCCGATCCATGTCACTGGAAGTAGGTACTGAAGGCCTAGGATCACCTGCACAAGATTCAAAGGCATACTCAGAAAACGACAACAGCAAATCATTCTAGAAAGATCAAGACAAAGCAGCAAAAAGCAAGCCATAGGCCCATTTTTGACAGATAAGGCCAAAACGGAGCAGAAGCACAGGAAACCGAAATCCATGAGACGTATACGATATATACGTCCTACTCAGTCAAGTTAAGAGCAAGCACGCACAAAAGCAGCAGAGAATTGGCCAAAACAGCAGAAAACAGGCCCTTTTAAACTAAGAATAGCAGAAGAGGGAAAAACGCTACAGAAAGCCAGAAACCCATATTTGCTGACACAAACCCAACCCATAAATCACAATAAGCTCATGCAAAAAATTTCATGCGAAAACGATGTCCCGAACACCTCGACTGAATAGCTTTTACAAAACACCTCCAAACTACAAAAACGGCCTTTACTTGACCATAACTCAACCCAAAAAGCCCCCACTTCCCACAAAAACAACCCTCTAGCCAACACAGACAACATACATTACCATACATTCCATTAACGGGGCACGAAAAGCGAGGAAAAGCGACTTTTTGAAACCTAGCCTAAACTACAAAAAACGCTCCAAAACACCTCCAAACAACACATTTCCTGCAAAACAAGACTAAAAGTGTACCATACTAGCCATGAAAACACAATCTGAGAGAATTCGGGCAAGTTTGAACCAAAATTTTTCGTCCAAAATTGGCCCTTATACCAAAACACACGAAAATTACGGTTTTTCAGGCCGTTTTTCGCACACAAGCCACCCAAACCTATACCCTAGCATACTACAACACTTCCAAAACAACCAAGCCAATCGGGATCGTTTTAAGTAACGAAAATGGAGCAAAACCCCGACTTTACCCCCTTCTACACGGTTTTCCACCCAAACGAACCACTTTTCCCGCACATTTCAACAAACCGAGCTCACCAACGCTGCTACAATCGCTAATGGGTAAGCTACACCGAAGTTTCGAGCCATTTTCGGGACGTTTTCAAAAATGACCAAAATACCCTCCGAGTCAAAACGCACGAAAATCGAGGCCACAAGTCGGGTTTTCACGCAACGACAGCAAGACAAGCGAGGCAAGCACTATAAAAACCATGGCTAACGTTTTCAAGCAAGGACGAGAGCTAAACTCGAATCAAACCGACATTTTCGACCCAAACCCTAGAAAACGGTATTTCGAGTTAAAACCGACTCAAACAAACTTCAAAACCCGAAAAACCAAGTGAGTTGAATACGTACCTTGGTCCATGACGAATTGTAGGAGTCGGAAAATCGATTTTTGATCAAGAAAATCGCCAAGACGAGTTTTAGAGGGTTTCGATTTTGTTTTTATTTTTCGGATGAAATGAACCAACCTCTCTCCTTTCCCGTGTTTTAAACAAAAAACACCAAACAAATTTCTAATCGCCTGTTTACAGGCGATTATATTTTTGTTCTATGGGTTTCAGCTTTGTTTTGGGCTTTTTTCCTCGGCCCATTACGCTTTCAACCCGTTTCAAACACAATTTCAACCCAACCAACAAAAAAAAAAACACGTAGCCTCCTTACGAGACGTTAAAACACAAAAACACGTAGCCTCCTCACGAGACGTTCATAAAAACCTAACCTTTTATGAAAAATACAAAAACGCGTAGCCTCCTCACGAGACGTTCATAAAAACCTAACCCTTTTTATGAGAAACCGAAGACACGTAACCTCCTCACGAGACGTTCATAAAAACCTAACTTTTTATGAGAAAAACGCGTAGCCTCCTTAAGAGACGTTCATAAAAACCTAACCTTTTATGAAAAATACAAAAACGCGTAGCCTCCTCACGAGACGTTCATAAAAACCTAACCCTTTTTATGAGAAACCAAAGACACGTAGCCTCCTTACGAGACGTTAAAACACAAAAACACGTAGCCTCCTCACGAGACGTTCATAAAAACCTAACCTTTTATGAGAAATACAAAAACGCGTAGCCTCCTTAAGAGACGTTCATAAAAACCTAACCTTTTATGAAAAATACAAAAACGCGTAGCCTCCTCACGAGACGTTCATAAAAACCTAACCTTTTATGAAAAATACAAAAACGCGTAGCCTCCTCACGAGACGTTCATAAAAACCTAACCCTTTTTATGAGAAACCGAAGACACGTAACCTCCTCACGAGACGTTCATAAAAACCTAACTTTTTATGAGAAAAACGCGTAGCCTCCTTAAGAGACGTTCATAAAAACCTAACCTTTTATGAAAAATACAAAAACGCGTAGCCTCCTCACGAGACGTTCATAAAAACCTAACCCTTTTTATGAGAAACCAAAGACACGTAGCCTCCTTACGAGACGTTAAAACACAAAAACACGTAGCCTCCTCACGAGACGTTCATAAAAACCTAACCTTTTATGAGAAATACAAAAACGCGTAGCCTCCTTAAGAGACGTTCATAAAAACCTAACCTTTTATGAAAAATACAAAAACAAGTAGCCTCCTCACGAGACGTTCATAAAAACCTAGCCCTTTTTATGAGAACCACAAAAACACGTAGCCTCCTCACGAGACGTTCATAAAAACCTAACCCTTTTTATGAGAAACCAAAACACGTAGCCTCCTCACGAGACGTTCATAAAAACCTAACTTTTTATGAGAAAAACACGTAACCTCCTCACGAGACGTTAAAACACAAAAACACGTAGCCTCCTCACGAGACGTTCATAAAAACCTAACCTTTTATGAGAACCACAAAAACACGTAGCCTCCTCACGAGACGTTCATGAGGAGGCTAGCCCTTTTTATGAGAAACCAAAACACGTAGCCTCCTCACGAGACGTTCATAAAAACCTAGCCATTTTTATGAGAAACCAAAACGCGTAACCTCTTCTACGGGACGTCCAGCAAGGAAAGCAAAGCAAAGGAGCGCAAGCCAGAAGCGCAAGCAAAGCAAAGAAGCGCAAGCCAGAAGCGCAAGCAAAGCGAAGGAGCGCAAGCCAGAAGCGCAAGCAAAGCAAGGAGCACAAACGGAAACACAAGCAAGGCGCCAGCTGGGAGTACTCAGGCCACGTGCAGGCTGACATGCCCTTAAACATGTAGGACCGTCATGTCCTTAAAAACATGTCGTCCCTCCCCGCATTTCCCGACGCTAAGTCCTCGTCTCTCCCATAAGACACATGCTTAGCGCCGCCAGGTAGTATCGAGACTGTAATGGTCCGGATACTATCTTTAAGTTTGACTAACGCTTTGTCCTAGCTCAGTCAAACTGGGGGCTCTGTAGATACCCGTATCCGTACCCCCCCAAAAAACAAACCCGATGATGAAAAGGACTTTCATGCATGCTTTTAAAAGAGTCGAAACGGTACAAAAGTGTCTAAAACGTATTAGTCATTTTTAGCGTATTAATTTGGATTTGCATAATCATGAAAATGAATGTCAATTTTAGTCATTATGAGCATAACACGAGCAAAATATAGGAACGTTTTATTAAGCCAAGCCACAAGAATGTACCCAACTAGCTACAAACTACCCAAACTTACAAAAACGACCCAAAACGCACACTAACACAACACTCAAAAGCGGGCCAAAGTCGTCCGTGTCACATTTTCACAAAGTTAGGTTTTATGAAACCATAAAATAATATAACCTAATATTATTTTATTTCAAGCCAAAACCGAAAAACACGACAAAAACCGAAACACGAAAACCGAAATTCGGACCAAAACTGAACAAAGACTTAGCTCATAAGTAAACAACAAAACATAATCATTACTTAATCAAACCCCCAAAACCAAAAGGCGGCAAAAACAAATTTCACCAAAACAAAAATGAAATCGCCATTGACAAAGCGATTAAAAATACAATCGTCAAGCAGGCGATTTACTTTGTTTTATACCAAATCTTTTGATTTTTCTTCAAAAATATCTAACTCAAGCAAACTTAAACGCCTGTATACAGGCGATTAAGTTTTGCTATCCCACAGAAACCACCAAAACTCTATAAATACCAACCCACTTCATTCATTTTCAATACCCGGTTTTTAGCACTTATATACTATTCACAAAATCCACTCAAAAATACCGTCTTTACATTTTCGAAAGGTAAACATTTTACCTACGGGCTAGACGTTTGAGACTCGGACAATGGGGTTACATTAACCCCAAACCCGATATTGGCACTAGCGAAGCCGTATTCGTAATGCGGTTGTAGCAATTCGGATTCATAATCCGTCTAAACCCCGCCAATATCGCATAAATAAACGACTCATTATCACTAAAGCAAACCGACGTCACTTTTATAATTATGCAAGTCCTCATTCATGCATTAAATAACGACTAGAATCACGGATCCAACACTAAATTGTACCGTTTCATAGAGTCTTTTAGCATGTCAAAACTGAGGGTTTTTCACAAATTCTAATACGAGGTCGGAAAATAACGCCTATAGTAATAATTTAGTCAATAAATTATTATTTAACGTACATTTCCTATAGCAATATGTCATTATTTTGACAATTTACATTATTTATGCATTTTAATCGAGTCATGTTTATTCGCACTTGTACGTAGCGTGACTTTTAGCCCAAATATCGAAATTAAGCAAATGTTTTCAAATTAGTAGAGACTACTCTTATGTAGGCTTTTTGATTACTGTTTTCAAAACTCATTTTGTCAAAACTTTCGAAAAGTAACCTCACTCCGAACCCCTCCTCTGGTTTCAAACCTTAGATTTTTAGGTATCGACGCACCTCGAAATCGAGACACTCGTGTCTTGTATTTCAAGACGCGTTGAATAGGTCCCAAATTCCTTTAATATTTGGTGGCGACTCCGAAAATACATTTCAAAAAAGACTTTCATACTTTTCTTTTTTGACCTCAAATTCATGCAATGATCTCCCCCATTTTTAGCAAACTTCGCACCCCCCCTTTTTTCCTGCCAGGCCAATTCCGCTTCCCGGCGCCTGCACGGGCGAGACGGCGCGCCAGGCGTCGATAGGTTTCTTCCGGTACCTTCAAGATTTGATCGGGCGTGAGCGACCTCCTATCGATAGCCCACGAGTCGTGCGCCTGATTGGCGACGGGGTCAAGTGCGGGACGGACGAGGAGCACACGTTCCAGCCTCGTACTATATGGTTTGCGGACTTCTTCGAGGGGAAGAGGAAGAAGAAGGGGTCTACTCGAGCGAGCGCTGAGTAGAGGGCCCGGCTGTGGCTGTGGTGGTTCTTGACGGCCACCCACTTTGGCGATAAGGGGGAGCGTGCGTCGACGGCTGTGTTGATGGCGTTGTCGGACATGACACGTCTCGGTGACTTTGACTGGGTCACTCCTGCTTTTGGGCTGTTGATCCGCTACTTGAGGGATGCAGTGCGTCCTGACCGGATCGACGAGAAGTCGGATGTGTCGCTTGTGGGCCCCGGTCTTCTGATGGAGGTAAGGCTTGATTTCGCAGCATCTTGTTATCTTGTCTCTGCTTTTCTTTTGTAACGTGTGTTCTGTTTACTTGCAGGCTTGGTGCTATGCTCACTTCCCCTCTCTGCTTCCGGACACGTTCCAGGTGACGGCTACATACCCGGCTTTCCATGCGTGCACGCCGACAATGATCGGAGGGGTATTGGCCTGAACTATGACGCGGCTCGTGTGCGCCTCCACGGGGTGACGATGGATAAGGTGAGGGTGATTGTGTTTTGTACTTTGGTCTTTTGTAGCTTGTTTTTGGGTTTGTGTTTGTTTTTGTGGGTTATAATGTGGTTTTGTTTTGTAGTTTGTTCGCGACCCTGGAGGAAGTTCTGGCGTCCACTGAGTCGATTGCGGCCGCTTTGGTCCCCTTGACGGACGGCGGTGTACATCGAGACTCGATGCGGCTCGTCTTGGCACTGGGTGGCGTCTGTCTGCGGCAGTCGTGGCGGCTTCATCGCACTGCTCCTCCGCCCTCGATTTTGTTTGTGGAGACGCCCGACGCTAATGAGCGTCGTGGCGTGGATCACGAGGGTGGGTCCGACTCCCTGCTTCGGCCGGCTGAGGATTACGGGACTTGGGCACAAGATGCCGCTTCTTGTGTGTGATCGAGGTATGCTTGTTTATCCTTTTCGCTTGTATATGTTTTGGTTTTTAGGAAGCAAAAATTTACCCTATTTTTGTTTTGTAGCGGCGTGATCCTGATCTTGAGTTCCAGCCTCCTCCGTTCGTCGAGGATCTGCTGGTTGATCACGTGGGCTGCTCTCATTCGGTCGTCTTTGCGACCTTGTTCCGTCTGCGTGGTCACCGTCACGGGCCTTGAGAGTTGGGATCCGCGCGTGAAAAAGGTATTAACCTTCCTCTTTGTACAGCATGAGTATTATGTAGTATATAGCCCCCAGTTTGAATTAGATTTTATTGTAAAATCATTATTCAAACTCTGTTGAAGCAGGTTTTTTGATTATAGCCCCCAGTTTGAGTAAGATTTTATTGTAAAATCATTAGTCAAACTCTGTTGAAGCAGGTTTTTTGATTATAGCCCCCAGTTTGAGTAAGATTTTATTGTAAAATCATTAGTCAAACTCTGTTGAAGCAGGTTTGTGATTGTAGCCCCCAGAAAGCTAAATTGATTTCTCGTATTGCTGCAGGTGACAGCTGAGGTCCACAGGAGGCTGTGGCGGGCGGCAAACCGGTGGCGGGCGGTCGTGAATGAGAAGGTGGTGGACGCTTGCAGGGCGCAGAGAGAGACGGCCGAGGCGCGACTTGAGTTAGCCAGGGTCGTGGTCGGCGAGGGGCGAGATCGCGTCGAAATGAGGTCGCGCATGCCGAGGAGTTGGCGAGGGTCCGAGCAGAGCTAGAGGGTCGGTATGCAAGGGAGCTGGATAGGGCGCGTGCTGAGATTGATTCCCTGCGTGCTGTCTTGCAGCGTCGTGACCAGTCGTAGTAGGGTTGGACTTGTATATTTCAGACTTGTATTATGAGTATTAGTATTTGTTGGTAACGGTTTATGTATCAGGATTTGTTATGGTTGGTTGGTTTTTTGGACTTGTAGGTGTTTATGGGTATAATTTGGTTATTTTGTCTTGTTGCGAAAATGCATTACTGTGTCGTAGCCGGGTCTGAAATCCTTGCGTATTTGCCTGCCGAGCGTACCTGCAAAACATTGTTAGTCGTAAAAGCATATATATACGTCTCGATTGAGACTGACTCGCTAATGACTAAATTAAATGCGAAATGAAGAGTTTTTGAAAAATGCTGGTTTAGAAAATATTCTAGACTCGTGAAAAAGACGTTTATGACATAGCAAAAATTTGAGCTAAAGCGACGTTTTGAGACGAAAATTGTGAATGTGAAAATCATATTTTGTGTTGTGTTTCATTTTTGTGTGATTATCGTGTTTTGTGAAAATGAAAAATACGAAAGACGGGAGTCAATTACGCAAATCGAGACGACGCGACGGGACCGTAAAAACAGGTCCAAGGTCGGTAGAAAGGATAAATGGGGTAATAAGTTAAATATTTTAGGGTATAGGTGTGTAAGAAGTGTAAGAAATCGAATAATTTTGTCAGGAGGAAAAAGAAAATCGCCTGTAAACAGGCGATTTTATTTTTAATCGCCTGTTTACAGGCGATTAAATTTTTGTTTTGTGGTTTTCTTTGATTTATTTTAATCGCTTGTTCACTAGCGTTTAAGTTTTTGTGTTGTATTTCGTTTTGCAAATCTCGGCTATAAAAGGAGGGGTAAGTTAGTTCATTTCACTCATCCTCTCGTCTTCTATTCTCGATTTTCCAAGAATATTCAGAATATTTATGGAACATTAAATCGAGTTATGGAGAGTTTTGAAGGAAACTTGCTTGTAGTTGGTGTGTGCGTCCTTATCGAGGAGGAAGACTTGAAAGATTGCGGTTTCGGGGTACTCCTGGGTCTAGGGCGGCTTCGAATGGAGCCTGAGTTCCTGGATGCGTGTCTCGACTATTGGGACTTGAGTTTCCACGTGTTCCGTTTTCCTAGTGGGGAGGTTTGCCCTTTAGTCGAGGAGTTTGGGGCCATTGGTGGTTGGTTGCGAACTAACATTCCTGTGTGCGTTAGATCGGGGCCTGGGTATAAGAGGCACGTGCAGAACTACCTTCAGATGACTCGTGTGGAGACAGAGGTGTTATTTGTTGGGAGTCGTATCAGCCTCTATCGCTTGTGCAAGCGGTTTATGAACCGCGAAAATGAGACGATCTCCTTTGGTGCCAGAAAAAGGGCGTTGGCATTCTGCTTAGTCTACCGTTACATGTTTCCTAATTCTTTGTATGAGGGAGCACTTGGTGATCCTCGCCTAATCACTGTCGTCCAACAGATGGGGTATGGTTGTAACCCTTCCGCCGTGATCCTAGCTGAGACGATCCTGGGTCTGGATGATCGTGCCTGCAATAGGGCGAGCGTGTCGAGGTGTCCCTTAATCCTTCAGTGCGGTTGATGGAGCGGCTGAGTGTGCTAGGTGATATTGCCGGGTCACATCCTGCTGGGGACGTGACTAGTCGTTATATTAGGTGGCTGGATCCACATCATCGCCCTGACGATTACTTCCCTGGACTTGTGAGGTCATCGACCATCCGTTGGTTGGTACCGTGGTGGGGAATAGTTGATGTGACGGCAAATGAGGTTGGTGATGGTCCGTCTGGAGTCCTCCTTTGCGGATTTGACATGGGTGTTTACATCCATCCTGTGCGAGTGAGGAGACAGATAGGGTGGGCACAGTTCATTCCTGGTCATGACACCAAGGTGCAGGGCATGCTTATGTTGACTAGTGGCATAGCCGATGCCTGGCGGCGGATGGATTACGCGCCCGGTGGCCTGTGGCGGGCACTCCTAGGACGACTCAGGTATCACAAGCCTACGCTAGGTGGACTGTTGCGCAGAGCCCCCACAAGAGGTCACGCCTTCGAGCCCTAGAGCTCAACGGGCTTTCTCAGATATCTGCTCATGACCCGGTCGACCTTGGACGTATCAGTGGTGATGGCGAGGGTTCGAGTCCGGAGCTACTCTCGGCTGCTGAAAGTGTGTTCGGCCGTCGGCATATTCCAGGGTCAGGTGATCAAGGTTGTTATGGCAATGTTGGGGATCGCCATTGGGGTTGAGGGTTGGTGCTCCCCTATTCAGCGGGAAGGTTTTGAGTCTGCTTCGGAGAATAACCTGGTTTTAGTTTATGTGTGCTTTGTTAGTATTATGTTCATATTATGTTGTATTATGTAATATATTACCTATCCTAAACCCGATGTTCATGCCGGGACCTGTATTGTAATATATAGTGTTTGTTAGTGTATTTCTAAGGTCGTAGTTATGCTCCTACGTTTGAAAAATCAAAATGTAACCGTTCTTTTTAAGATTAATAAAAATCAGGTTTTTACTTACGACTCTGCCTCATTTTGCTTGTTATTTTGTGTGAAATTCCTTGGCTCTAATCCTTTTCAAAGGTTTAGAATGCAAGCATGGTTTTTGTCTTTAGGAAATTTTTGTATCGACTATTCCCTCGACTTTTTTAAGTTTTGGGTTTGTCGTTTTGTGTTGAACATCGCCTTATGTTAACCTATTAGGTTACGAGACGGTTTTTGTGTTGACTATGTCCTTGGCCCTTTTTTAAGCTTTAGACGCGTCATTTTTGTGTTGAATATCGCCTTATGTTAACCCATTAGGTTATGAGACGGTTTTTGTGTTGACTATATCCTCAGCCTTTTTAAGCTTTGGACGCGTCATTTTTGTGTTGAATATCGGTTGTGCTTTTTACAAAGCTGCCTACGTATCCACGAAAAGTGGAATCAAACCGGCGTAGTTCGAGAATGTATGTTTAAGGGCATACCGGCCCATGAATTGTGTTCGCTCTTTTTTTTTTGTCGTGAATGTGCATGTTTAGGGGCATGCCGGCCCATGAATTGTGTTTGCTTATGGAATGTGCACGTTTAAGGGCATGCCGGCCCATGAATTGTTTTTATAAAATTGTATTTTACAGACACATTGCAAGGGGTTTTTAGGGATAGTATTTCTTGAGTTGATCGAGATTTGTGGCGAGGTTGAACTCTTGGCCGTCGAGGTCGGTTAGTTTGACTGCTCCGCCCGTGTAGATCTCCTTGACGAGGTAGGGCCCTGCCCAGTTAGGCTTGAATTTTCCTCGTGGGTCGACTGGAAGTGGTGCCTGACCGACTTTAATGCGAGATCACCTACTTTTATGTGTCGTGGCTTAACTCGCATGTTGAATGCTCGTTGTAGTCGGGCTTGGTACAATCGTACGGTGCTCAGGGAATCCAGTCGGCGTTCATCCAGGAGCATGAGTTGTTCGTACCGTCCACGGGCCCATTCTCGCCTCGGATGCTACTTTCCATTAGTATGCGTAGAGATTGTATTTCTATTTCCATCGTTGGGCGGCCCATGCCGTAGGTGAGGAAATAGGGGGTGATGCCCGTAGGGGTTCGGATGGTAATGCGGTATCCCCCAGTGCATATGGTATCTTGTTGGGCCAATCTTTGCATTTGTCGATCATTTTCTCGAGTATGGTGACGTTGTCTTGTTTCTTTGCTTCAACGGCTCCATTGGTTTGGGGTCGATAGGGTGAGGATTTGTGATCTTTGGATGTTGTATTTTGTGAGTATGGCTTAGTCTCGCGTTGAAAGTCACGAACCTTGATCGCCGATGACCTCGTAGGGTATGCCATATCGGCGTATGATGTTCGTCTGGATGAACTTGGCGACTTCTTTGGAGTCGAGGGTTCGAAAAAGATCTTTCTACCCATTTAGTGAAGTAGTCGATGGCCACCAAAGACGCAGCGGTGACCTCTGCTCCGGTGGGGTGGACTTTTCCTATCACGTCGATGCCCCAGGTTGAAAAGGGCCAGGGTGAGGTTAGGCTGTATAGTGGTGAAGGTGGTACATGTTGGACGTTGCTGAAAATTTGGCAGTTGTGGCAGTGCTTGACGTATTGGATTCAGTCTGCTTCCATGGTCGTCCAATACCATCCTTGCCCTAGAATCTGTTTGCGAGTGCTCGAGCGTTCATGTGGGGTCCGCATTCGCCATCATGGACTTGCGTGACGATTTCCTGCCCCTTCTTGTAGTCGACACATATGAGCAGCGTCCCTTGTGGTGTCTTCTTGAGTAATTGTCCCATCTCTAGCACAAATTGGGAAGCTAGGAGTCTGATAGCCCTCTGTCCGCGTTTATCGGTGTCGGGTGGGTAAGTGTTGTCTGTTTTGTAGTTGATTATGGCTTGATACCACGGCTCTGTCTGCTCGGCTTCGTCCAGGTCAATGGTATGGATGTATGCTGGTTCGTCACGTCTTTCGACGATGATGGGTAGTAACTTCATGTTTGGTGGCATGTTGAGGAGGGATGAGAGTTTTGACAGTGCGTCGGCAAACTGGTTTTCTTCCCTTGGGAGGTGGTAAAATTCAATCTGGGAAGTTGGTTAGGAGTTTTTGTACTTTTGTTTGGTATTTGGTGAGGTATCGCTCATGATCTTCCATGCCCGGCCACTTGATTTATGATGAGGAATGAATCTCCATGCACCGTAGGTTCTTTATTTTGAGGGCGATGGTCGCCGCAGCCGTAAATGCAAAGCCAGATTCCGCGGCGTTGCTCGTGACACTGAAGTCGAGCTTGATTGAGAGTGGAGTATGATCGCCGTTTGGGGATATTAGGAGTATTCCGACTCCATAGCCGCGGTAGTTTGACGCTCCGTCGAAGTATAATGGCGAAGATCCCATCGTCCGGAAATGACATTGTATCGATCATGGGTTGTTCGATGATTGCATTTTCTGCGAGGAAGTCCAAAGCGCTCTTCCCTTGATTACTTTCAGAGGGAGGTACTTGAGTTCGTACTCGGCGAGAAGCAGAGTCCACCTGGCCATACGTCCGTTCAGGACTGGTTTTTCAAATAGGTATTTGAGGGGGTCCATTAGGGAGTAGACTCTTGTTGTGCTAGTGAGTAGGTAGTGTCTGGGCTTTTTGGTTGCCCAGACCAGCGGGAGGCAGCTTTTCTCGACTGGTTCATACCGAGTTTCGTAATCGTGAAACTTCACGATGTAGTAGATGGCCCGTTCTTCGTTGTTGACTTCTTGGCGAGCATGGCACCCATGGCGTTTGGCGTGGTCGTCAAGTATAGCGGCGATGGCAAGTCCTTTGTGGGGGTACCAGTGCGGGTGGCTTTGTAAGTAAGCTCTTGACTTTGTCGAACGCTTGTTGGCAGTCATCGTCCCACTTCGTATGCTCTTCCTTCTTCATTTTTTTGAAGATTGGCTCGCAAATCATGGTAAGCTTGCTGATGAACCCGGAGATATATTGGACTTGTCCCAAGAAACTCCTTATTTAAATCGATGTTGCTCGGCGTCTTCATGCTCATTATTGCTTTGATTTTGGTCGGGTTTACTTCGATCCCTCAGCTTACTATGTGGCCTAGCGGCTTGCACGATGTGACTCCAAAGGTGCATTTACGTGGGTTTAATCGCATTTTGTCTTTGCTGATTACGGTGAAGAACTTGCGGAGGTTGGTGGCGTGGTCGTCCCTTCCTTGACTTTACAATCATGTCGGCGACGTATACCTCAACCTCCTTATGCAACATGTCGTGGAGCAAGGCGGGAGCAGTGCGTTGGGAGGTAGCGCCGGCAGTTATGAGCCCAAATGGCATGATCGTGTAGCGATGCGTTCCCAGGGGTTCTGAAGGTGGTTTTGGCATGTCGTCTGCCGCCATTTTGATTTGGTTGTATCCCGTATCCATCCATGAATAGCGATGGGCGTGGTCTTGTGTTGTCGATCGGGATGTCCATGTGGGGTAGTGGGAAATCATCTTTTGGGCGAGCTTTGTTCAGTCCTAAGTCGGCACATACTCGTATTTTGCCGTTTTTCTTCATAACCGGTACCATATTGGAGACCCAGTCTGAGTATTCGATGACTTGGATGAACCCAGCTTGTAGCTGCTTTTCGATCTCTTCTTTGACCATGAGAGACCATTCTGGCTTGATGCGTCGGAGCTTCTGCTTGACCGGTCTGCTACCTTGCTTGATCGGGATGCGATGTTCAGCTATCTCACGGTCGATGCCGGGCATGTCTCTGTATGACCATGCGAAGACGTCCCTGAATTCTGTGAGAAGCTTAGTATATGTGGCCCTTTCTTCTGTGCTTAGGGAAGCCCCCAGTTGTAGTTCTTGAGGCTCTTCGGGTGTTCCTATGTTGATGGTCGTTGTGTCTTCAATAATGGGGTCCTGTTTGGGTTTTGAGACAATACTTGCAATGTATCTATATAATGCAATTTTATTTAGTTTAAATTTATCGCAGTTATTAGAAAAGGTAGAGTTTAAATGAGGCAAAGAGTAACAAAAAACTTTCATGTTATTAATGTTATCAAAAGCGGTTACATTTGAAGATAGCTCAGACGAGAGAGCTTTGGACAACCTTAATGACTCTAGTTCTTTAGCTAAATTGACTATGTCAGGGAAGTAGCCCGGGGGCTTAGTTGGGGTAAAAGACTTGAGGTGACGACGAGGGAGTTTAAATTTTAAGACAGTCTTTTGGTTTGGGGTGTTGTCTTCGTCTTCGTCGGAGTCGGAATCTTCGAAGGCGTAGCCACGACCGTAGTTATCTTGAAAGTGCGGCCTTGTTCGTCGGTCCATTCGAGGGTTTTGACCATCCGTCGTGTGTTTTTCTTCGTAAGGGATGATCGAGGTTGGTAGGGTTGAAATTGTTGTTGCGCCACGATGTCGAAATGAGCTCAATCCGGCAATGGTGTGCGTGGTGGTGTCCTTAGGAATCTTGTTAGTGCCCTCTTTGGCGAAGTAGTGGTGGGGAGGATGTGGTATGGACGTATGTGGAAGTCATGATATTTCATGCGAACATTGTATGTTTCCCAACCTTGAGAGACTTCGTACGACCATGGTACGTAGGATAGACCCATGGTGGGCCATTTGTTATCGTCGTCCTTGGCGTAGAGTGTAGCGATTTCTTCTCTCTGCAGTCGAGTACGGATGTTGAAGTCGAAGTCGAAACCACACATGTCGTCTCTTTGGATCGGCGTTTATCTCCGCAATACTATCATTAGTCTTTTGCTGCTTGAGAGTAGCCCGAAAGTTCGAGGCGTCGATGGTGACGATCTCGTCATCCAGAGGTATCCTGACCTTTTGATGTAGGGTTGAGGTTCTGACCTTGGTAGCGTGGATCCAAGGTCTACCTAGTAGCATGTTGTAGGTAGGGGTATGTCGATGATTTGAAATTCGCTTTTCTCATGGTGGTCCTGTCATAATGGGGAAGGAGATGGTTCCCTTTATCTTTGCGGCGTGTTCCATCATAGGCCACGACACCGTCCGCATACCGGGATAAAGTCATTTTCCTTAATTCCCGGTTTCTGGTGTCTCGAGGGCAAGACATTGACTGCGGATCCGTTGTCGATGAGGGCGATCGTAATGTCATGCCGTGGCATTCCACATTGATGTAGAGAGGTAGGTTATGCGTGCCACCGAGCGGAGGGAGATCTTTATCCGAGAAGGTAGCGGCGTTGGCACGCCATTCGCGTGTGATGTTCTTGATAAGCCTCTCTGGAGACATTTCCGATGTCATTGGGGTGACCTGTAATGCTTGGTAGAGGGCTTCACGATGTCCCATTGAGTCCCTTAAGAGTTGCCAGATTGAAATGTCTGCTTTTGTCTTGTTGTGCTGCTTATGGAGCGTGTCTCCGATTTCAGGCGTGGGTAAGGGTGTTGGGGTAGCACTTGGTGATGCTACCTTGTTAACCGCAAGACAGTGCGGGATTAGTGTCAGGTAATGACACTTTGCTGGCTGGCGGCGTAGGAGCAATGTTTGTAGGTGAGGTTGCGGAGGTAGGCGAAGTAGGCGGTGTATCCTCGTCTATGACTATTCCCTTGTTCTTCTCTTGAGCAGTCAACCTTGGCGGGTGGCTTTGAGGTTCAAGTAACTTTAGAGAAGCTTGGTACGGACGTCCAGAACGCGTTAGGTAGGCTACTTCGTCATCACTGTCCGATAGTCTGAATGGGTACTTGTGACGTAACTCTCCGTACTTGCCTGGCGGGCGACGGGGTTGAGCCTCTTCGTAGTAGGGCTCATCTTGGAGACATATGCGGATGTCATCATTGTCGGCTTCATCCTCAGAAGTATTCCAGATGCCGTTGATTTCGTGGTCATTTGAGATGATTAGTTTAGAAGCGATCGATGATGGGGTGTGTGCTTGCAAAAATAGCATGGGTATCACGAGAGGTTAAGCTGGTTTGAAGGTTTAGGACTCGGGCTGGGCTTTACGATGGTATTGTCGTCGATCAAGTCTGAACTATGTTCTTCAGGCGGAAGCATTGCTCGGTGTCATGCCCCTTTCCTCTGTGGAACTCGCAGTATGCGTTCTGATCCCACGACTTTGGCTTCTTGTCCGGGGGAGGCTCGCTAGTAGGTCCTATGAGTTGAAGTACATTGCGGCTCACAAGCTTCTGTAGTGCCTTTGAGTAAGTCATGTATATTGGGTCAAAGTTTCGTCGTGCCTTCATCGAACTGGGACCAGGAGGTGAGTATGATGCTTTTGGCGGAGGCATGGCAGGCCTTGGTGGTGTCGTAAAAACGGTGGTGCCTCTGCAGCGTCGGTCGTTGATGGCATGGATGGGCTCGACTTTGGCGGCTCGAGATGAGCTTCCTTGATACCCGCGACCGTGTTCTTATTCCTATTTTCTTTACTGAGGTCGCCCTCGATGAGCTCGCCGAAGCGATCTTGAGGGTTGAGAAGTTGTCAAAATTCCGTCTGCAGTAGGTGTTGTTGGTATCTTGAGGTGAGGTTGTTGATGAACTTAGTGATTAAGTCGGTGTCCCTTGGGCGGTTAGGTATTTGGGCACACGCTTTCTTCCAGTAGCGTCGGTACTCGGTAAACCCCTCATTGTCCCTCCGAGTCGGGACCTCCAAGGTGCACGCAGCGAGACTTGGATATCATTGTTGTCCGTCTTGTAGATCGAATGCAATCAAGTTATGTCCTCAAAACTACCCGCTTTGTGTGGCTCTAAAGCGTAGAACCATTCCCTGGGTTGTCGCGTCTAATGAGTGAGGGAATAAGGTAGCCCATGCAGGAGTTCGACACCCATGATGGCCATTTAGCTTTGAAAGCCTTGACGTGAAAGAGCGGGCTTCGTGACCTTTGAAGATGGGAAGATCGTGAGTGCTAGCTTGTCCAGTAGCATGGACCTGGCGTTCTTTGGGATGTGTTCGTTTTCTTGGTGTATGGAGTAACCCCTTGAGTTCGTGAGGACGCTCTTCCATGGTTCGTATCCTTTTTGCATTCCGCTTCGGATTCTCGGCCAGCGCCGCGGCGTTTTCTCTGCTTGAACTTTTGCATGATAGCCATTTGCTCGATCGTCGTAGTGAGGCTAGCTATCCTATCATTGATTGGTGTCGGACTTGTTCGGCGATTACCTCGAGGTGGTGGTGGTCCTCCGAGACCCTCATCGTGTTGAAAGGCCATGACAGGTTTTGGTTTTGATACATTTGTAGGGCGCTTCTTTGGAGGCGGAGGTGTGTTCAAGTAGCGGTTCTTAGTTAAATCGTGTATCCAGGGTTTTTCAATGAGCGGACTGACAAAGTTTTCAAAACTTTAGTGATTCTAAAAAGAAAGACTCAAATGAAAAATCGCATTCACGACCAAAGGAAGACACAAAAGCGTAAAGTGGGTGACTTGACTTGACTCGTGTTTTTAGCTTTTAAAAGGACACGGAAGCTTTTGAGATAGAAGCGCGTTAACACGTCCCTGTTCTCGAGGTAGGAAAATTTGTATGATCATAATCGATTGACCCGGTTTGGCGGTATGTTGCCAGGGTTTATCATTGGATTATGATAAAAAGGATCAGGCAAAGTAGCGATAGGCTAACCGACTCGAGGATGTTAAAATTGGGTAAAGCGATCAATTGTTCGCCTTTACGTGTGACTCGAGGATTTAAATCAAAAATGACGATAAGTCATTCGATTCAAAGAGTAAATCAACGGGTTCGCATCACGAGCGAGCCCGTTTTTGTTTTTGAGAAAAAAGATTAAATCGGGATGACTAAAGAGTCACTCGACTTAGAGCTAATTCTAACGTTCTAAAAGTTAATTTCATTTAAAATCTCGAAATGAATTGACATACTCGGGTTTTTGCTTTGTGAAAGACCTTTAGCAATAAATGTATTATGACGATACGTCAGTCGCATAATTCATTTACGTTTTGAAAAAGACCTAGGATATAGTGGTTATCCTAGGTCGGTTTTAAATGTAGTGGCATTTTATTTATTAAACTCAAATGACTACAGGTCAAAGAGCCTAACGGCGTGTTTTTAAAAGTATGACCTTTTTTGAAAAAAGTTTGAAAAAGCAATTTCAAAGATGGACGTATTTTAAAAGTATAATGCCTAGGAAAAGTTTTCACATGCAGAAAGTTTTTGAAAGACTACTATAGTGAGGGTACTATAGCTTCACACTTGTACATATAAACACAGGTTTTTGGTTTATAGGGTAAGGTTCCCTCCGGTCATTCCCGTGACGTTTAGGTAGGGGCACCCGCAAGACTAGACACGTCTTAGGTGTGAATTCAAGACGGGCCCTAAAGCGTTCGAGTTTGACTGGTTACGATCGTTTGTACGGATGCCGTACTTGTAATCGTGGAGGGGTGAGAGAACAGTGTGTAACAACCCGGTTTTTCGTGACTTAATTAAACTAAGGCGGAAAATTAATTAAGTCTAATACATGCCGGATGTTAATTAAATTACATTCAAATGGCATAGGATACAAATATATGTTACAATCTCTCAAAGAAAACAAATGAAACATCCCAATCGTCCCGATAAGCCTGAGTCTCGAGAATTGCCTGCAACGGAGACAAAAACACAAAATAGGAGGATCTCCCGCTCAGAGGCGGAAGTAGCTGATACGACCAACAACCTCTAAACCACGCTTTGGTTTATTTAACCTATGATTAAAAGTAACTTGGCGACACTAAACGCGTATAACTCCAAAGAATTGCATATTTCGATAAAATTGGACAATTAGCATATAATATCAGTTCTCACATATAGATATTTAAATCTCATACAACATGATAAACGAAACTTAAAACATTTCAATTTATAGAACACAATATATAAACTTAATTATTATCTCAATTCATATAACATCGTAATATATATAAAACTTAAATCATAACAATCAAGATATATACATAAGTCGTAATCAATTCAATAAACATATAGTCGTGAACAATCATGCAATATCTCACGTAGCACGAGGGATTATAATGATTCCAAATACGTGCATACAACAATTCTCATAGTGTATAACATTCCTCAACAATCATACTCAACAAGGCAATTTCAAACTCATAACAACGTCATTCAGGCAATAACCAATCAAAACAAGGAAATGCATTCATCATACGTTGACTAATGAGTCTTCGTTAGTAAGGCGGAAGCATGCAGACATAATCCGCGGTAGCGATCAGGGCCAACATAACTTGGACATGTCGGCCCAGGCTAAAGATATCTAAGGTAATAAGGGCGATTCAATCCCTTGTCTAATGTATGCATACACAACCTAATCGAGGATCATACGTATTATTTATTCAAAAGGTATCACCGATGAAAAAGTTCGACTATCACCAGAGATGGTACCCCGGGATGGTGGCGTTTCAATTACTAATATATGGGCCCACGGAGATATCAAGGATGCCCCATCTACGAGGTTGTATATCTGAGTGTCGAGTAGGGATCTTAAGATCGTTATTTCGCCTTGGGCAACTCTGATAGGGAGCCCAAGTCCCCATATACAGCTACCTCGTTAACTTCGAATTTCAAGAGTCGCAACATGGCGAACAATCCAAGAATTTTATTCAAGTAATTCATTTTCTCAAATTCTTATTTCCTCGTTTTATCGTAACAAGAGACAATTCTAAATATTAATAATATCGTTAACTTTGTATAATGAAAATATTAATTCTATGATTCTTGAGATAAACTAAACACATAGAAAAACTTAAATATTTATTTTGAGTCCGCGTAGATTTTAAATATTTTCTCTCTTCATTATTTTGTACGTTTTTTTATACGTATGCGTATTTTTATACTTTGCACGTATTTTTATAGTTTATACTTCTACGTATTTTATACTTATACGTATTCTTATACTTGTACGTATTTTTATTTTATATTTTAGTAATTAATAATTGTTCGTTTAAGTATGATTTAGTTTCGTTTAGATTTTTATTTAAGTATGTTTATGATTAGTGATACAAAGGTTTTTTAAGTTTCGTGTTAAATTTTAAGCAACTTAAAATAGATTAGTCATTAGTGATATAAATAATTGAATTTCATTATAACTCACTTTTAATCCTTCCTCTTATTTGAATTGTAAAGTATCTAGCGATTTAGTAGTTATAACATTTATTTTAACTTAGAAATATTACTTAAACGATATTTGTCAAATTTTAGTATTCTTGATAAAATATAATATTGTGACAATTAGAAAAATTCCTTTTAGGTGAATGATAATTCGATGGTGGAATTTTATACGGAGTATATTTTCATATCTTATTAATATTTAATTATTTACTTTTCTTTCATTTCTTTAATTATTTAAACGTATTTATAAATACGTATGTTCTATACATTTAAATTTTATAAACACGACAACTATTTAAGAAGTCGTCTTTAAAGTATATTTTAAATTTTAATGATAGTATTCAATTTTATAAGTCTTTCTAAAAGTAAATTTTTTTAGAAATTAATTTTATTATAATAATACTTCCACTTACATATTAATTCTTTTTATGGTTTTTATAACTTAAATTTTCTACTAAGTCATTTTACTTTATCTTTTTATAGGATTATCATTTTAACACTTTATTTTTTTGTTAAACATGTTTATAATACAAATTTCTAACTTTATTCAATAAAAGCTTTACTTAGGTTTATTTTATATTCGAAATACTTTATTTCTTTTTATTATTTTAACTAAATACTTATTTAGTATATTTTAAGTTCATTGTAAATTTTAGAGTTTTAACAAAGTAATCTTTATAGTAATTGTGAGATATGACATTTTATATAATTATTTATTTTAGAAACTTTAATATGAGTAACTTAATTTATATTTTTACTTTTAGTATGATTTAATATTAATTTAAACTTAATATTCTTTTAACTTAATTCTTTATTTTTAGTTATATTTCGATTTAACATTTTAGTGACGATAGATAAGTTATATTAATTTAATTTATTTACTTAAGTTATTTAATAATATTCTAAGTTTTATTTTATACTTGTGATACATAAACTTTACATATTTTAATTTACACATAACAAATAATTTTAACATGATAATATTACATATAATTCAACAATAATTCACAACACATTTTCACCCAAAATATAATTTCACAAAATCATATAAATATCATATTTCACAATTCAATTCAACATTATTTTATAACTAAAATTAACACCCAATTTCATACTATAGCGAATCATACAAAGTTATCAAATTAAACTGAAACGGGACTCATACGTGTCTAATGCATACTAGCTCTCTTTTAATATCAGATTAATTTAAATAAAAACCAAAACGTTAATGTTAGAGATTTTGAGGAAGAATCGAGTCACCTAAATTTGGCTCACGAACAGAGGCCTCCAAAATAAACCTAACCCATTTCCTCGTGTACCCAAAATTAGCAGCATCTCGTCTAGGCTTCGACTTTGGCAACATAGCGTCGGTAGTAGTGAATTGTTAAATCAAACAGAGAAGGAAGGAAGAATGAGAGTCGGAATAATTAAATGTCCGAGCAAATAGAACAACAATAATGCTATTTCAATTGTCGATTAAAAATCTGAAAACAACAGGGAAAAGAAGAATAAGAGGAAAAATAGAAAGAGAGGGCAGAGGTAAAACCTCACGGTGGTTCCGAAACCGTAGTCGGAGAAGAGGCAAGGAGTTTTGCCGAGAAAGAGAGCACGACGGTCCGACAGTGCCTGGGTCTCGAGAGCGGCAATGAATAGGAGCGGGCTCCCATGACGGCTCCGGCGAGCGTGTTTTCCGGCGAACGAGAAAAGATAGTGTAAGTGAGAAAAAGAGCAGAGGGAAAACGAAAAAGAGGGTGAAACAGAGAGGGAGAGCTCACCTGTGGTTAATGGTCGGAGCTCCGGCGAACTGAAAACGTACCAAGGTCGAGGAGAGAGGTGGGTCGAGATAAAGAACAGGGCATAAAGCAGGGGAGATAAAAGGGAAAAAAGGAGGCAGAGAGGAGGCCAAGGTCCCTGGTGGTTCACGGTGGTGCTAGCCATGGTGGCTCACGGTGGACCAAGGACAGAGGAGGTGCAGAGCACGGTGGTCAGGGGTCGAACTCCGGCGTCACAAAGTCGAGACGGAAAAATGGAGATGCAGGGGACCACGAAAAAGAGGAAAAAGAGAAAGGGCCATGGTGGTCAAGCTCGAGGAGGCGGCTAAGCACGGTGGTGCTCATGGTGGCAGCAAACAGGGGCGTCGAAGGCGGCCGTAGGATTTACTCCGGCGAGATCAAAAGTAGAAGGAGAAACAGGGATAGTAGAGGAGAGCCGAGGTGGTGGTGACAGCGGCCACTGGTGGTTGTTCTTGAGCTCGAGTTCGCCTCCAATGGCAGCTCCGGTGACGGTGGTGATGAACGGTGTTAGGGGCTCAAGGTGGCCGAAGGATGCTCCTTGTCGTCGTTGTGTTGTTGTCGGTTGTATGTTATCGTAGCTTGTTTTTATTGATGTTGTTTGTTGTTGTGGTTGTTCGTTGTTGTTGATGTAATTTATTTGCTTTCTTGTTTTATTTAATGAAAAAAATAAAGGGAAGAAGGAGAAGGGAATGTTAAGTCAGAAAACAAAAGAAAGGAGTTAGGGTTTAAGTGGTGTCTTAAAGAAGCCAAAACAAATATCAGAAAATGAATGGATAAGAAGGAGGGTGGATGTCGACATAGTGAGGGAGATGTTTGGGTCTGGTTTTCCGATTCGCTCTGTTTCATTCGCTCTTATTTAAAAATCTTTATATTTAATAAAATATATTAAACTTTAAATTTTTAGTTTTTAATTTTAATTCCATTATTCATATTATAAAATTTATAGTTCGAAAATATAAATGTATAAAAGTTGTCAGTTACAATTTGTATTACGGTCTCACATATTTTCAAACGGCTTGATTATTTGTAAGATATATTTTGATAAAATTATATTTCGTTCCATTAATAATAATTTTTAAGATGAAATGCAAATACATTAATTGTAATAAAAGCAATTGAATCGAAGTTTTAGTTTGACGAGTATTTTGGAAATAAAAAAAAAATATAATACAAATTAATATAAAATCAAGAAAGTTTAATTAGAAATGTCTTGAGAAAGTTTATTCAATCGAAATTTTTTTTTTTTTTTTTAGCTAGCGTTTTTGAAGTAATTGAATAAAAGTTAATTTATATAAATTTTAATTAAAGAATTTTATTAAAATAATTAATTAGTATTAATAAAAACACGGGGTGTTACAATCCTACCCCCTTAAGAAAAGTTTCGTCCCCGAAACTTGAATAGGATGGAAAACCGTCGAGATAGAACTAGACAGTTAGTGAAAACATCGAGATTTTTGGAATTAGGATATTAACATTGCTCTTGATTGAGTAAGATTTTATCAAAATGAATTATTGAAGAATTTAAATAATTTCAAAGTATAAATAATTGTTTTTCGAATTAACATCTAAATGTTCTTTGCATTGACATTTTCAAAATCAGCGTGAAAGACGTTTTCAAAAAGGTAGGGCCCAGAAGTTTTGTACCGAATTAAATTAAATAAAAATAATAAGCATTTTTAAGAATTAAAACAATTTATTTAAATTTGAAAATAAAAGTTAACCTTAAAATAGGTTGAAATAAGAATTTTAATATTTAATTAGGGTTGTGATATAATCAAATTATTGTCCTACCCCCTTAAGAAATTTTAAACATATATACCTAATACTATTATTATTGTTACTTTTGATGATCACATGCATCAGATATATAGCTTTAGGAAAAACGGCATTTAGGGAAAATATGCAAAATTCTTAGTGATCACAAGGAAAATGTGAGCCATAATGAAATTAAGGAAATATAGGTTATCGTTGAATGGTTAAATAAAGTTTTAGAGAATTATGGATAACCTAGTTGATATAGCTCATTTTCTTAAAATTATTATTATAATGTTATTAGATGAAACGGAAATGTTATAAATCATATTTATGATAAGATTCGAAATTTAAAATAAGGGGTTATATAAAAAGAAAAAGAAAATAATAAATGTATATATACTTCGAAGAAATAATTATAATTGACAGGACAAGTTCAAAAGGTCTTTAAAATATAAAGAAAAGGAGGTCGAAACAATTAAGTTTACTAGTTTAAAGAAATTTAATAAATAAAAATAAATAAAGAGTTTACAAAAATGAAGAAAACGGACAAAATTTCATCGTATGAGATTAATACGTATTCCATAGAAATTATAATTTAAGAGTTCAAAATTTTGGAACAAGGAAATTAGTTTTAGAGGTTGAATAAAAAGTTAATGAAATTATAAAGAAAAGATAAAACAACCCTATTTCGGGTAAGATTGGAAGTTTATAATAATTACGTAAAATAATATTGTATATATATTTAGAAGAAAAGAAATAGAAGGTGCAAGAAAACAATTTCCAAGATTTTTGAAATAAAGGAATAGGAATTTTTGAACCAAGAATTTTCAAAGGTATTTCTAATTTCATAATAAGGATTTTACGAAAGAGGCAACGAAATTTCAAATATATTTTTAACGAGAAAATATGAAAATAAATTTTAGAATAATGTTAGGAGATTGATAAGAATTTTAAATATAGGAGGACGAAAATTGAGGATACAAAAAGTAATTAAGTACAAAGATTTTTGCTAAGTAAGAACTAAAGAATTTATGAGATAGAAGGGAAAAGATATAGCTATTTTTTTTGTTTTTTTTTTTTTTTTTTTTTTTTTTTTTTTTTTTTTCGAGATTAAATAGAATTTATTAAAATTAACTTTACGAAGTCAATTGGTAGAAATTACATGTTTAGAAAATTATAAAGATTTTTGAAGATGATGATAAGTGTAGGAGATCAAAAGTACGAAGTAATCAAGCTCGAAGGTTTTAAAGAATAAGGAATTAGGAGTTTACGAAAATGAGAGATAACATGATTGAGTTATTTTACAACTTAATGGAAAAATGAAACTTCATTTTACGAAGTCAATTACTAGGAATTATTGATAAAGAAATTAAATGTTTATAAGGAATCAAAATTTTAAGAAGTTGAAAATTATAAGTACCATTTTATATTATTTTTAAGGAAGATAATATTAGGAGTTTTATTATGAGGAGATTTGAAAATCGAAAAGAGTTTCGATGATGATATTGAAAGAAGGATTTTGATATCGTTGTAGAAGTCTTCAATTCAATATGCTCCCCAAATCTCGAGTGTCTTCTCAAGTTGTAAAGGTCTTGGGGCGTCCATTTGTTGCGCTTGACTTCTTGTCGTCAGGTCTTCGATTTGTACGTCTCGATTTTTGTTAAAGTTAGTATAAGGGACTTGTTAGTCAAAAAGATTAGTCATAGAGCACTTAGCATGCAAGAAAAGAGAAATAAAAATCTATCGAGGTTGAATGACGGTTGAGAATCTTATATCTAGGTCAGTCGGTCAATCCTTATATTTCTACCCATTCTCACATTTAAAGTGATCTAATTTATTATTTAGCGATCTTAGATTTCTAATTCATTATTTGATCCTATAAGTCTATGCCTGACATACGATATGAATGTCTGGCCCAGGTGTCGTCTCGCTATGTGAGATAACTTTAAGTCATTCACGGTCGCAAGACAGCTTTGATACCAACTGTAACAACCCGGTTTTTCGTGACTTAATTAAACTAAGGCGGAAAATTAATTAAGTCTAATACATGCCGGATGTTAATTAAATTACATTCAAATGGCATAGGATACAAATATATGTTACAATCTCTCAAAGAAAACAAATGAAACATCCCAATCGTCCCGATAATCCTGAGTCTCGAGAATTGCCTGCAACGGAGACAAAAACACAAAATAGGAGGATCTCCGCTCGAGGCGGGAAGTGACTGCTCGACCAACAACCTCTAAACCACGCTTTGGTTTATTTAACCTATGATTAAAAGTAACTTGGCAAAGACTAAACGCCAGATAACTCCAAAGAATGCATATTTCGATAAAATTGGACAATTAGCATATAATATCAGTTCTCACATATAGATATTTAAATCTCATACAACATGATAAACGAACTTAAAACATTTCAATTTATAGAACACAATATATAAACTTAATTATTATCTCAATTCATATAACATCGTAATATATATAAAACTTAAATCATAACAATCAAGATATATACATAAGTCGTAATCAATTCAATAAACATATAGTCGTGAACAATCATGCAATATCTCACGTAGCACGAGGGATTATAATGATTCCAAATACGTGCATACAACAATTCTCATAGTGTATAACATTCCTCAACAATCATACTCAACAAGGCAATTTCAAACTCATAACAACGCTATTCGTGCAATAACCAATCAAAACAAGGAAATGCATTCATCATACGTTGACTAATGAGTCTTCGTTAGTAAGGCGGAAGCATACAGACATAATCCGCGCGATAGCGATCAGGGCCAACATAACTTGGACATGTCTGACAGGCTAAAGATATCTAAGGTAATAAGGACGATTCAATCCCTTGTCTAATGTATGCATACACTACCTAATCGAGGATCATACGTATTCGCTATTCAAAAGGTATCACCGACGAAAAAGTTCGACTATCACCAGAGACGGGTACCCCCGGATGGGGCTGGCGTTTCCAATTACTAATATATGGGCCCACGGAGATATCAAGGATGCCCCATCTCTGAGGTTGTATATACCGTGTCGAGTAGCGATCTTAAGATCGTTATTTCGCCAAGCAACTCTGATAGGGAGCCCAAGTCCCCATATACAGCTACCTCGTTAACTTCGAATTTCAAGAGTCGCAACATGGCGAACAATCCAAGTATTTTATTCAAGTAATTCATTTTCTCAAATTCTTATTTCCTCGTTTAATCGTAACAAGTGACAATTCTAAATATTAATAATATCGTCGAACTTTGTATAATGAAAATATTAATTCTAACAGTTCTTCAGATAAACGGAAACACATAGAAAAACTTAAATATTTATTTTGAGTCCGTTCGTAGATTTTAAATATTTTCACTATTCATTATTTTGTACGTATTTTTATACGTATGCGTATTTTTATACTTTGCACGTATTTTTATAGTTTATACTTCTACGTATTTTATACTTATACGTATTCTTATACTTGTACGTATTTTTATTTTATATTTTAGTAATTAATAATTGTTCGTTTAAGTATGATTTAGTTTCGTTTAGATTTTTATTTAAGTATGTTTATGATTAGTGATACAAAGGTATTTAAGTTTAGGTGTTAAATTTTAGGCAACTTAAAATAGATTAGTCATTAGTGATATAAATAATTGAATTTCATTATAACTCACTTTTAATCCTTCCTCTTATTTGAATTGTAAAGTATCTAGCGATTTAGTAGTTATAACATTTATTTTAACTTAGAAATATTACTTAAACGATATTTGTCAAATTTTAGTATTCTTGATAAAATATAATATTGTGACAATTAGAAAAATTCCTTTTAGGTGAATGATAATTCGATGGTGGAATTTTATACGGAGTATATTTTCATATCTTATTAATATTTAATTATTTACTTTTCTTTCATTTCTTTAATTATTTAAACGTATTTATAAATACGTATGTTCTATACATTTAAATTTTATAAACACGACAACTATTTAAGAAGTCGTCGTCTTTAAAGTATATTTTAAATTTTAATGATAGTATTCAATTTTATAAGTCTTTCTAAAAGTAAATTTTTTTAGAAATTAATTTTATTATAATAATACTTCCACTTACATATTAATTCTTTTTATGGTTTTTATAACTTAAATTTTCTACTAAGTCATTTTACTTTATCTTTTTATAGGATTATCATTTTAACACTTTATTTTTTTGTTAAACATGTTTATAATACAAATTTCTAACTTTATTCAATAAAAGCTTTACTTAGGTTTATTTTATATTTCGAAATACTTTATTTCTTTTTATTATTTTAACTAAATACTTATTTAGTATATTTTAAGTTCATTGTAAATTTTAGAGTTTTAACAAAGTAATCTTTATAGTAATTGTGAGATATGACTTTTTATATAATTATTTATTTTAGAAACTTTAATATGAGTAACTTAATTTATATTTTTACTTTTAGTATGATTTAATATTAATTTAAACTTAATATTCTTTTAACTTAATTCTTTATTTTTAGTTATATTTCGATTTAACATTTTAGTGACGATAGATAAGTTATATTAATTTAATTTATTTACTTAAGTTATTTAATAATATTCTAAGTTTTATTTTATACTTGTGATACATAAACTTTACATATTTTAATTTACACATAACAAATAATTTTAACATGATAATATTACATATAATTCAACAATAATTCACAACACATTTTCACCCAAAATATAATTTCACAAAATCATATAAATATCATATTTCACAATTCAATTCAACATTATTTTATAACTAAAATTAACACCCAATTTCATACTATAGCGAATCATACAAAGTTATCAAATTAAAGCTAAACTGACTCATACGTGTCTAATGCATACTAGCTCACTTTTAATAACAGATTAATTTAAATAAAAACCAAAACGTTAATGTTAGAGATTTTGAGGAAGAATCGAGTCACCTAAATTTGGCTCACGAACAGAGGCCTCCAAAATAAACCTAACCCATTTCCTCGTGTACCCAAAATTAGCAGCATCTCGTCTAGGCTTCGACTTTGGCAACATAGCGTCGGTAGTAGTGAATTGTTAAATCAAACAGAGAAGGAAGGAAGAATGAGAGTCGGAATAATTAAATGTCCGAGCAAATAGAACAACGATAATGCTATTTCAATTGTCGATTAAAAATCTGAAAACAACAGGGAAAAGAAGAATAAGAGGAAAAATAGAAAGAGAGGGCAGAGGTAAAACCTCACGGTGGTTCCGAAACCGTAGTCGGAGAAGAGGCAAGGAGTTTTGCCGAGAAAGAGAGCACGACGGTCCGACAGTGCCTGGGTCTCGAGAGCGGCAATGAATAGGAGCGGGCTCCCATGACGGCTCCGGCGAGCGTGTTTTCCGGCGAACGAGAAAAGATAGTGTAAGTGAGAAAAAGAGCAGAGGGAAAACGAAAAAGAGGGTGAAACAGAGAGGGAGAGCTCACCTGTGGTTAATGGTCGGAGCTCCGGCGAACTGAAAACGTACCAAGGTCGAGGAGAGAGGTGGGTCGAGATAAAGAACAGGGCATAAAGCAGGGGAGATAAAAGGGAAAAAAGGAGGCAGAGAGGAGGCCAAGGTCCCTGGTGGTTCACGGTGGTGCTAGCCATGGTGGCTCACGGTGGACCAAGGACAGAGGAGGTGCAGAGCACGGTGGTCAGGGGTCGAACTCCGGCGTCACAAAGTCGAGACGGAAAAATGGAGATGCAGGGGACCACGAAAAAGAGGAAAAAGAGAAAGGGCCATGGTGGTCAAGCTCGAGGAGGCGGCTAAGCACGGTGGTGCTCATGGTGGCAGCAAACAGGGGCGTCGAAGGCGGCCGTAGGATTTACTCCGGCGAGATCAAAAGTAGAAGGAGAAACAGGGATAGTAGAGGAGAGCCGAGGTGGTGGTGACAGCGGCCACTGGTGGTTGTTCTTGAGCTCGAGTTCGCCTCCAATGGCAGCTCCGGTGACGGTGGTGATGAACGGTGTTAGGGGCTCAAGGTGGCCGAAGGATGCTCCTTGTCGTCGTTGTGTTGTTGTCGGTTGTATGTTATCGTAGCTTGTTTTTATTGATGTTGTTTGTTGTTGTGGTTGTTCGTTGTTGTTGATGTAGGCTGTTGCTTTCTTGTTTTATTTAATGAAAAAAATAAAGAGGGAAGAAGAAGAAGGGAAAGATAAGTCAGAAAACAAAAGAAAGGAGTTAGGGTTTAAGTGGTGTCTTAAAGAAGCCAAAACAAATATCAGAAAATGAATGGATAAGAAGGAGGGTGGATGTCGACATAGTGAGGGAGATGTTTGGGTCTGTTTTTCCGATTTGCTCTGGTTCATTCGCTCTTATTTATAAATCTTTATATTTAATAAAATATATTATACTTTAAATTTTTAGTTTTAAATTTTAATTCCATTATTCATATTATAAAATTTATAGTTCGAAAATATAAATGTATAAAAGTTGTCAGTTACAATTTGTATTACGGTCTCACATATTTTCAAACGGCTTGATTATTTGTAAGATATATTTTGATAAAATTATATTTCGTTCCATTAATAATAATTTTTAAGATGAAATGCAAATACATTAATTGTAATAAAAGCAATTGAATCGAAGTTTTAGTTTGACGAGTATTTTGGAAATAAAAAAAAAATATAATACAAATTAATATAAAATCAAGAAAGTTTAATTAGAAATGTCTTGAGAAAGTTTATTCAATCGAAATTTTTTTTTTAGCCGCGTTTTTGAAGTAATTGAATAAAAGTTAATTTATATAAATTTTAATTAAAGAATTTTATTAAAATAATTAATTAGTATTAATAAAAACACGGGGTGTTACAATCCTACCCCCTTAAGAAAAGTTTCGTCCCCGAAACTTGAATAGGATGGAAAACCGTCGAGATAGAACTAGACAGTTAGTGAAAACATCGAGATTTTTGGAATTAGGATATTAACATTGCTCTTGATTGAGTAAGATTTTATCAAAATGAATTATTGAAGAATTTAAATAATTTCAAAGTATAAATAATTGTTTTTCGAATTAACATCTAAATGTTGCTGCATTGACATTTTCAAAATCCGCGTGAAAGACGTTTTCAAAAAGGTAGGGCCCAGAAGTTTTGTACCGAATTAAATTAAATAAAAATAATAAGCATTTTTAAGAATTAAAACAATTTATTTAAATTTGAAAATAAAAGTTAACCTTAAAATAGGTTGAAATAAGAATTTTAATATTTAATTAGGGTTGTGATATAATCAAATTATTGTCCTACCCCCTTAAGAAATTTTAAACATATATACCTAATACTATTATTATTGTTACTTTTGATGATCACATGCATCAGATATATAGCTTTAGGAAAAACGGCATTTAGGGAAAATATGCAAAATTCTTAGTGATCACAAGGAAAATGTGAGCCATAATGAAATTAAGGAAATATAGGTTATCGTTGAATGGTTAAATAAAGTTTTAGAGAATTATGGATAACCTAGTTGATATAGCTCATTTTCTTAAAATTATTATTATAATGTTATTAGATGAAACGGAAATGTTATAAATCATATTTATGATAAGATTCGAAATTTAAAATAAGGGGTTATATAAAAAGAAAAAGAAAATAATAAATGTATATATACTTCGAAGAAATAATTATAATTGACAGGACAAGTTCAAAAGGTCTTTAAAATATAAAGAAAAGGAGGTCGAAACAATTAAGTTTACTAGTTTAAAGAAATTTAATAAATAAAAATAAATAAAGAGTTTACAAAAATGAAGAAAACGGACAAAATTTCATCGTATGAGATTAATACGTATTCCATAGAAATTATAATTTAAGAGTTCAAAATTTTGGAACAAGGAAATTAGTTTTAGAGGTTGAATAAAAAGTTAATGAAATTATAAAGAAAAGATAAAACAACCCTATTTCGGGTAAGATTGGAAGTTTATAATAATTACGTAAAATAATATTGTATATATATTTAGAAGAAAAGAAATAGAAGGTGCAAGAAAACAATTTCCAAGATTTTTGAAATAAAGGAATAGGAATTTTTGAACCAAGAATTTTCAAAGGTATTTCTAATTTCATAATAAGGATTTTACGAAAGAGGCAACGAAATTTCAAATATATTTTTAACGAGAAAATATGAAAATAAATTTTAGAATAATGTTAGGAGATTGATAAGAATTTTAAATATAGGAGGACGAAAATTGAGGATACAAAAAGTAATTAAGTACAAAGATTTTTGCTAAGTAAGAACTAAAGAATTTATGAGATAGAAGGGAAAAGATATAGCTATTTTTTTTGTTTTTTTTTTTTTTTTTTTTTTTTTTTTTTTTTTTTCGAGATTAAATAGAATTTATTAAAATTAACTTTACGAAGTCAATTGGTAGAAATTACATGTTTAGAAAATTATAAAGATTTTTGAAGATGATGATAAGTGTAGGAGATCAAAAGTACGAAGTAATCAAGCTCGAAGGTTTTAAAGAATAAGGAATTAGGAGTTTACGAAAATGAGAGATAACATGATTGAGTTATTTTACAACTTAATGGAAAAATGAAACTTCATTTTACGAAGTCAATTACTAGGAATTATTGATAAAGAAATTAACTGTTTATAAGGAATCAAAATTTTAAGAAGTTGAAAATTATAAGTACCATTTTATATTATTTTTAAGGAAGATAATATTAGGAGTTTTATTATGAGGAGATTTGAAAATCGAAAAGAGTTTCGATGATGATATTGAAAGAAGGATTTTGATATCGTTGTAGAAGTCTTCAATTCAATATGCTCCCCAAATCTCGAGTGTCTTCTCAAGTTGTAAAGGTCTTGGGCGTCCATTTGTTGCGCTTGACTTCTTGTCGTCAGTCTTGATTTGTACGTCTCGATTTTTGTTAAAGTTAGTATAAGGGACTTGTTAGTCAAAAAGATTAGTCATAGAGCACTTAGCATGCAAGAAAAGAGAAATAAAAATCTATCGAGGTTGAATGACGGTTGAGAATCTTATATCTAGGTCAGTCGGTCAATCCTTATATTTCTACCCATTCTCACATTTAAAGTGATCTAATTTATTATTTAGCGATCTTAGATTTCTAATTCATTATTTGATCCTATAAGTCTATGCCTGACATACGATATGAATGTCTGGCCCAGGTGTCGTCTCGCTATGTGAGATAACTTTATGTCATTCACTGGCAAGACGACTTTGATACCAATCAGAATAACCCTGGTTTTTCGTGACTTATTTAAACTAAGGCGGAAAATTAATTAAGTCTAATACATGCCGGATGTTAATTAAATTACATTCAAATGGCATAGGATACAAATATATGTTACAATCTCTCAAAGAAAACAAATGAAACATCCCAATCGTCCCGATAATCCTGAGTCTCGAGAATTGCTGCAATCTGAGACAAAAACACAAAATAGGAGGATCTCCCGCTCGGAGGCGGAAGTGACTATTCGACCAACAACCTCTAAACCACAGTTTTGGTTTATTTAACCTATGATTAAAAGTAACTTGGCGAGACTAAACGCGTATAACTCCAAAGAAATGCATATTTCGATAAAATTGGACAATTAGCATATAATATCGATTCTCACATATAGATATTTAAATCTCATACAACATGATAAACGAAACTTAAAACATTTCAATTTATAGAACACAATATATAAACTTAATTATTATCTCAATTCATATAACATCGTAATATATATAAAACTTAAATCATAACAATCAAGATATATACATAAGTCGTAATCAATTCAATAAACATATAGTCGTGAACAATCATGCAATATCTCACGTAGCACGAGGGATTATAATGATTCCAAATACGTGCATACAACAATTCTCATAGTGTATAACATTCCTCAACAATCATACTCAACAAGGCAATTTCAAACTCATAACAACGTCATTCAGGCAATAACCAATCAAAACAAGGAAATGCATTCATCATACGTTGACTAATGAGTCTTCGTTAGTAAGGCGGAAGCATGCAGACATAATCCGCGCGATAGCGATCAGGGCCAACATAACTTGGACATGTCTGACAGGCTAAAGATATCTAAGGTAATAAGGACGATTCAATCCCTTGTCTAATGTATGCATACACTACCTAATCGAGGATCATACGTATTCGCTATTCAAAAGGTATCACCGACGAAAAAGTTCGACTATCACCAGAGACGGGTACCCCCGGATGGGGCTGGCGTTTCCAATTACTAATATATGGGCCCACGGAGATATCAAGGATGCCCCATCTCTGAGGTTGTATATACCGTGTCGAGTAGCGATCTTAAGATCGTTATTTCGCCTTGGGCAACTCTGATAGGGAGCCCAAGTCCCCATATACAGCTACCTCGTTAACTTCGAATTTCAAGAGTCGCAACATGGCGAACAATCCAAGTATTTTATTCAAGTAATTCATTTTCTCAAATTCTTATTTCCTCGTTTAATCGTAACAAGTGACAATTCTAAATATTAATAATATCGTCGAACTTTGTATAATGAAAATATTAATTCTAACAGTTCTTCAGATAAACGGAAACACATAGAAAAACTTAAATATTTATTTTGAGTCCGTTCGTAGATTTTAAATATTTTCACTATTCATTATTTTGTACGTATTTTTATACGTATGCGTATTTTTATACTTTGCACGTATTTTTATAGTTTATACTTCTACGTATTTTATACTTATACGTATTCTTATACTTGTACGTATTTTTATTTTATATTTTAGTAATTAATAATTGTTCGTTTAAGTATGATTTAGTTTCGTTTAGATTTTTATTTAAGTATGTTTATGATTAGTGATACAAAGGTTTTTTAAGTTTCGTGTTAAATTTTAAGCAACTTAAAATAGATTAGTCATTAGTGATATAAATAATTGAATTTCATTATAACTCACTTTTAATCCTTCCTCTTATTTGAATTGTAAAGTATCTAGCGATTTAGTAGTTATAACATTTATTTTAACTTAGAAATATTACTTAAACGATATTTGTCAAATTTTAGTATTCTTGATAAAATATAATATTGTGACAATTAGAAAAATTCCTTTTAGGTGAATGATAATTCGATGGTGGAATTTTATACTTAGTATATTTTCATATCTTATTAATATTTAATTATTTACTTTTCTTTCATTTCTTTAATTATTTAAACGTATTTATAAATACGTATGTTCTATACATTTAAATTTTATAAACACGACAACTATTTAAGAAGTCGTCGTCTTTAAAGTATATTTTAAATTTTAATGATAGTATTCAATTTTATAAGTCTTTCTAAAAGTAAATTTTTTTAGAAATTAATTTTATTATAATAATACTTCCACTTACATATTAATTCTTTTTATGGTTTTTATAACTTAAATTTTCTACTAAGTCATTTTACTTTATCTTTTTATAGGATTATCATTTTAACACTTTATTTTTTTGTTAAACATGTTTATAATACAAATTTCTAACTTTATTCAATAAAAGCTTTACTTAGGTTTATTTTATATTTCGAAATACTTTATTTCTTTTTATTATTTTAACTAAATACTTATTTAGTATATTTTAAGTTCATTGTAAATTTTAGAGTTTTAACAAAGTAATCTTTATAGTAATTGTGAGATATGACTTTTTATATAATTATTTATTTTAGAAACTTTAATATGAGTAACTTAATTTATATTTTTACTTTTAGTATGATTTAATATTAATTTAAACTTAATATTCTTTTAACTTAATTCTTTATTTTTAGTTATATTTCGATTTAACATTTTAGTGACGATAGATAAGTTATATTAATTTAATTTATTTACTTAAGTTATTTAATAATATTCTAAGTTTTATTTTATACTTGTGATACATAAACTTTACATATTTTAATTTACACATAACAAATAATTTTAACATGATAATATTACATATAATTCAACAATAATTCACAACACATTTTCACCCAAAATATAATTTCACAAAATCATATAAATATCATATTTCACAATTCAATTCAACATTATTTTATAACTAAAATTAACACCCAATTTCATACTATAGCGAATCATACAAAGTTATCAAATTAAACTGAAACGGGACTCATACGTGTCTAATGCATACTAGCTCACTTTTAATAACAGATTAATTTAAATAAAAACCAAAACGTTAATGTTAGAGATTTTGAGGAAGAATCGAGTCACCTAAATTTGGCTCACGAACAGAGGCCTCCAAAATAAACCTAACCCATTTCCTCGTGTACCCAAAATTAGCAGCATCTCGTCTAGGCTTCGACTTTGGCAACATAGCGTCGGTAGTAGTGAATTGTTAAATCAAACAGAGAAGGAAGGAAGAATGAGAGTCGGAATAATTAAATGTCCGAGCAAATAGAACAACAATAATGCTATTTCAATTGTCGATTAAAAATCTGAAAACAACAGGGAAAAGAAGAATAAGAGGAAAAATAGAAAGAGAGGGCAGAGGTAAAACCTCACGGTGGTTCCGAAACCGTAGTCGGAGAAGAGGCAAGGAGTTTTGCCGAGAAAGAGAGCACGACGGTCCGACAGTGCCTGGGTCTCGAGAGCGGCAATGAATAGGAGCGGGCTCCCATGACGGCTCCGGCGAGCGTGTTTTCCGGCGAACGAGAAAAGATAGTGTAAGTGAGAAAAAGAGCAGAGGGAAAACGAAAAAGAGGGTGAAACAGAGAGGGAGAGCTCACCTGTGGTTAATGGTCGGAGCTCCGGCGAACTGAAAACGTACCAAGGTCGAGGAGAGAGGTGGGTCGAGATAAAGAACAGGGCATAAAGCAGGGGAGATAAAAGGGAAAAAAGGAGGCAGAGAGGAGGCCAAGGTCCCTGGTGGTTCACGGTGGTGCTAGCCATGGTGGCTCACGGTGGACCAAGGACAGAGGAGGTGCAGAGCACGGTGGTCAGGGGTCGAACTCCGGCGTCACAAAGTCGAGACGGAAAAATGGAGATGCAGGGGACCACGAAAAAGAGGAAAAAGAGAAAGGGCCATGGTGGTCAAGCTCGAGGAGGCGGCTAAGCACGGTGGTGCTCATGGTGGCAGCAAACAGGGGCGTCGAAGGCGGCCGTAGGATTTACTCCGGCGAGATCAAAAGTAGAAGGAGAAACAAGGATAGTAGAGGAGGCGAGGTGGTGGTGGCGGCCCCGGTGGTTGTTCTTGAGCTCGAGTTCGCCTCCAATGGCGACTCGGTGGCGGTGGTGATGAACGGTGTTAGGGGCTCAAGGTGGCCGAAGGATGCTCCTTGTCGTCGTTGTGTTGTTGTCGGTTGTATGTTATCGTAGCTTGTTTTTATTGATGTTGTTTGTTGTTGTGGTTGTTCGTTGTTGTTGATGTAGGCTGTTGCTTTCTTGTTTTATTTAATGAAAAAAATAAAGAGGAAGAAGAAGAAGGGAAAGATAAGTCGTAAAAACAAAAGAAAGGAGTTAGGGTTTAAGTGGTGTCTTAAAGAAGCCAAAACAAATATCAGAAAATGAATGGATAAGAAGGAGGGTGGATGTCGACATAGTGAGGGAGATGTTTGGGTCTGTTTTTCCGATTTGCTCTGTTTCATTCGCTCTTATTTATAAATCTTTATATTTAATAAAATATATTATACTTTAAATTTTTAGTTTTAAATTTTAATTCCATTATTCATATTATAAAATTTATAGTTCGAAAATATAAATGTATAAAAGTTGTCAGTTACAATTTGTATTACGGTCTCACATATTTTCAAACGGCTTGATTATTTGTAAGATATATTTTGATAAAATTATATTTCGTTCCATTAATAATAATTTTTAAGATGAAATGCAAATACATTAATTGTAATAAAAGCAATTGAATCGAAGTTTTAGTTTGACGAGTATTTTGGAAATAAAAAAAAAATATAATACAAATTAATATAAAATCAAGAAAGTTTAATTAGAAATGTCTTGAGAAAGTTTATTCAATCGAAATTTTTTTTTTAGCCGCGTTTTTGAAGTAATTGAATAAAAGTTAATTTATATAAATTTTAATTAAAGAATTTTATTAAAATAATTAATTAGTATTAATAAAAACACGGGGTGTTACACAGTGTGTCCGGAGTTACCTCGCTTATGAAGCGAGAGTTACTGGGGGCCGTTCCTCAAAGGGTGTGGTTTGAATCAGGAGGATTCGACTCAACGTATTTTTGCCCAAATATCGAAAGCGTAAATGTTTTCAAAGTTTCAAGCTTCACTTCTTTATGATTTTAAAATAAAAGAAAAACTAGTTTTTCAAAAATAATAAAAATCATGCTCGTCCCCAGCGGAGTCGCCAGCTGAAGGTACCGGGAAGAAGGACCTATCGACGCCTGTGCTTGAGCCTCGCCGTCTTGGCGTAGGGCGGAATGCGCCTCGCAGGAAAAAGGAGGAGTGCGAAGTTTTGTAAAAGGGTGAAATGAAAAATGGGGAGACCATTGCATGAATTTGCGATCAAAAAAAAAAGTATAAAAGTCCTTTTTGAAATGTATTTTCGGAGTCGCCACCAAATATTAAAGGAATTTGGAACCTATTCAACGCGTCTTGAAATACAAGACACGAGTGTCTCAGATTTCAAGGTGCGTCGATACCTATGAAGCTGAGGTTTGAAACCAGAGAAGGGGTTCTGAGCGAGGTTACTTTTCGAAAGTTTTGACAAAATGAGTTTTGAAAGCGAGAATCAAAAAGCCTACATAAGAGTAGTCTCTACTAATTTGAAAACATTTGCTTAATTTCGATATTTGGGCTAAAAAGTCACGCTACGCATGAAGTGCGAATAAGTATGACTCGATTAAAATGCATAAATAATGTAAATTGTCAAAATAATGACATATTGCTATAGGAAATGTACGTTAAATAATAATTTATTGACTAAATTATTACTATAGACGTTATTTTCCGACCTTGTATTAGAATTTGTACAGAAAAACCCTCGGTTTGACATGCTAAAAGACTACATGAAGCGGTACAATTTAGTGTTGGATCCGTGATTCTAGTCGATTATTTAATGCATGAATGAGGACTTGCATAATTATAAAAGTGACGTCGGTTTGCTTTAGTGATAATGAGTCGTTTATTTATGCGATATTGGCGGGGTTTAGACGGATTATGAATCCGAATGGCTACAACCGTATTACGAATACGGCTTCGCTAGTGCCAATATCGGGTTTGGGGTTAATGTAACCCCAATGTCCGAGTCTCACACGTCCATTTCGTAGGTAAAATGTTTACCTTTCAAAATGTAAAGACGGTATTTTTGAGTGGATTTCGTGAATAGTGTATAAGTGTTAAAAAACCGATGTTTTGAAATGAATGAAGTGGGTTGGTATTTATAGAGTTTTGGTGGTTTTTGTGGGATAACAAAATTAAATCGCCTGTATACAGGCGTGTAAGTTTGTTTGAGTTGGATATTTTTTAGAGAAAAATCAAAAAGGCGGCTGGTACAAAACAAAAAGAAAATCGCCTGTTGACAGGCGATTTTATTTTTAATCGCCTGTCAACTGGCGAATTTATTTTTGTTTTGGTGAAATTTGTTTTATGCCGCCATTTGTTTTTTGGTTGTGTGATTAGGTGATGATTATGTTTTATTTGGATATTTTGGGCCAAATTGGTTTTTGGCTCAATTTTGGTTTTCGTGTTTCGGTTTTTGTCGTGTTTTTCGGTTTTGGCTCGAAATAAAATAATATTAGGTTATATTATTTTATGGTATCGTGGAGTCTTGTTTTGTGAAAATGTGACACGGGACGCACTTTGGCCCGTTTTGAGTGTTGTGTTAATGTGCGTTTTTGGGTCGTTTTTGTAAGTTTGGGCCGTTTTGTAGCTAGTTGGGCTGTTTTTGTGGCTTGGCTTAATAAGACGTTCCTATATTGTGCTCGTGTTACGCTCATGATGACTAAAATTGACATTTATTTTCATGATTATGCAAATCCAAATTAATACGCTAAAAATGACTAATACGTTTTAGACACTTTTGTACCGTTTCGACTCTTTTAAAAGCATGCATGAAAGTCCTTTTCATCATCGGGTTTGTTTTTGGGGGGTACGGATACGGGTATCTACAGTCTCCTACTACTCTCCCGACCCAATTAGGTCTCAAAAATCGTCACTCAAATTCGCTCAATTTCTCTGTATAAAAATCGGGTATTCTTCCGCCTCTCTTTACATGTACAAATCGATGGGTATATATACTGATTTGGAGGTGAGATTCTGATAAGGTTTTGGAAATATTTTGAGATCAAAAGATAGATTTTGTGGGTTGTAATTTGGAAAGAATCAGATTAGACGAAGGAAACAGAATTCCATCGTGCTTTGCATTCTCTCGTGTAATGCTTCTGATGCTTTGATTTAATAGTGTCTTCATTTGCTTGCTGTGGTCTTTTCTTTGCTCTTCTTTTCTTTTTGATTTTATTGCCTTCTACGTGGACTTGATCCACTTATTCCATCTTTGTTCTCAATGCTTTTGGGCTTGTCCTTAGGCCCGTTTCTTTTATTTCAACTCCGACGATTACCTAAGAAACAAATAAGGAGTATATAATATCAAATTGTAAATAAAATACTATTTTGCTCATTATAAACTTATATTTCACGAAAACATATAAATATAGCTCGAATAATATAAAAGACGACCATAAAAGTGTAAAATTATATAATAAAATACTTCCATTTACGCACTTATCAAATTCCCCCACACTTAGCTTATTGTCGTCCTCGACAATGACAAACCGAGCTACTCCAAAAATTACTATACTCAACCCTATATTGACTTAAGAACGGTCAACGACAAACTTTAAAATATATTTTGAGAACATCGTAAATAAAGCATATGAATTAGCAGCGCATACAATGAAATTATCCTCCACTACAAACTATACAATCGATTAATTAAACAACATTACAGATTTTAGACGCTTTTAAATTAAAATTATAAACGAACTTTTCATCCTTCACAACTCGATTTCACTACCTTTCTCCCCACGTATCAACTATTAGACGGTGGGTTTCAGCCAAATGTTAAGGTCTTAGGGGAAGGGGTTTACTTTCGGCACCTTGTATTACCACATCAGTGCGTGGATCGTTCTCCCGGTTACCTAAGGTGTACTCGATACCTCCTCACAATATACACTTTTTTTCATTCTGATTTTTTTTTCTCTGCTTTTTTTTTTTTTTTCGATATATCCGTCCTGTGACCCATGTAGCGAGCCTCAACCGATGGATCCCGTCCAACCGGACAAGTCATCAGGCATTCTCCCAATATCTAAGATTGGGTTCCCCTCGGGCTGATAACTCGAATCACAAGAAAGATCATTACGCTCTTTTGAGGTCGAGTAATCTCCCTGTCGGTCCATTAAAGGAGTCACCACGAAAGTAAATAATTAAGCACAAGACCGGCTTACACACCTGCTACTAATGAGTCAACAATGAGGTTTAAGATCGTTTCACGAGTGCTATTCTTTATTATTCATTCATAATTCAAATTTAAAAGAAAACCAAAATATATAATGTTAAGAAATTAATCAACTCAAGTTTAAATAGGGAGGAAAAATTCATGCAATTGCTACTTTAAAATTATAATTTTTCAATTTATTCTGAAAAACCATTCAATTCGAGTTTGTCGTCGACTCCTCTTAGTCTAAGCATTAAACCAAAGGTGGAATAGCATATGGCATATAATGCTCATGCAGCAAGCAATAATCACTGACAAAATTCTCAACTCATGCACCTGTGTCACTCAACATCACCATTTATCCTTAACGGCACAACATTAAAACCAAATTTTACCATAAAAACAAGAAAATCCTAGAAGAGAGTATACTTTACAATGTCTATATAGTGTATAATCCGAACAGTAGAGGACATGCACACACACCAGCACAAACGTAGACAGCAGCAAAGGTTAAAATTTTAGCCTAATTTTACGATGCCGTTCAAATTTTACCATTTCGTTAAAGAATTCAGCTTGGCTCTTCCCCACACTTATTCTTGACATTGTCCTCAATGGCAACTCAACGCCGGAATAGATAAAAGAATGCAGGTAAAAAAACGAGAGGGAAAGAAGACACTTAGCTGGTTATATGTTGTCGACAGCAGCAGGCATAGTAGTTGTTTGTGACAGTAAGTTGTAGTAGGAGTTCCAGCCCTAAATTTCTCACGCTGTAGCATCGAACTCGTCCTCACCATGAAAATAGTGGCAGGCAGCAGACAGCAGCCAGCAAACATCAGACAGCGCTTGGTCAGTTATGACAGCAGCTCGAAGTAGCCAATCCAGCTCTAATTTCTGTACTCTGTTTCGTCGTACTTGTGTTCACCAGAAAATAGTCATCCCGAGCATTCAAAGATTATTCGTAAGCCTGCAAAACAGAGTACTCGACCAAGACAAGTGAAATCTGACAAAAGGCGAAAAAACCGTAATAATAATGAGCTGATTGTTCTTGAGTTTTCTAATTTTTTTTGTATTTTTGATTTTTCTGATTTTTTTTTGTGGCCGACACTATAAACATCCCCCTACAAAGGCTCCGAACTCGGGGAGGCACTTAAGCCGACTCGACTCGTAAAAGTAAACCTAACTAAACTAAAAAAGTAATAAGATGCTACGGAGTACATAAAAAGAAGAATACACGATATCATAAAAGTTAAATAAATGCTGAGTAACTAAAGTATACAGCAATCTAAAAATAAATTAATCATCTATGTGAAAGAAAAAGAAAAGAATTACAGGTCTCAGCTACATGTAAAAATTTGTACATAAATTAAACAGATAGACAAGATCAATGGCTTTAGTTAAAACAGGACGAGCTAAGTCGAGGTAATAACATGAAAAAAACAATCACAAAACATGCCATATACTCAACTTACTCAACCAAAAAGAAATCCAAAATAACAGAACATATGTAAAAATTAATGTTAACGGTTAGTCATCACACAAAAAGTATTTATACAAAAATTCTAAGACTTAGTTATAGGTTAAAATTTATACAAAAATAATAAGACAGTTTCATACGCTACGACCGCAGAAAATAGGACGAGATAAATCAAGCTAAAAACATGTAACAAAAAAGTCACAGAACATGTCAAATACGCAATTCACTCGACCTAAAAGAAAACAAGTGTATGACTAGTGTTATACTATTAGTTATCACAGAAATTATTATTTTACGCCAAATCTCCCCGGCAACGGCGCCAAAATTTGATAGCGTGTCGTTAAGCGCTACAAATTAATAATTTATAAACCTAGCTTAGCCTCAAAAATATTAACGATAGTAAAGGATAAGTAGGGTCGATCCCACGGAGAGATTGGAAAAACTCTAAATGTGATGATTCTATTAGTTAATTAACCTATAAATTAAAAGTGTTAGTCGTATTTACAATTTAAGGGGGGATAAATTTCTGGTTTCCTAAGCTTAAAATAATTAACAGAAGAATAAAACAAACCTAACTAATATTTACACGCGGCGTCAAATACTCACAATTTAAGTCCATATTTCATATAGGTAATTTTAGCTCGTTAACTGACAACAAATTGTTCGATTTCAAAGCGATTAATGGATTAACTGCGGAGATTAAGATAGCAAAACCTCCCTATCTTCTCTTAGATTACAACTAATCTGAACTAGGCCGAGATTAATTCTTAACTAATCAATTTAGCAGCATTACTGAACAAAGAAGACATCATTAACCCAATTAATTCTCAAGTGTCGTCAATACTTAAGCCTTAACCGATCACGTTTTATCCTAATCCAAACTAAACTCAATTCGCATATTTCAGTTTAAATTAGTTGCTACTCACTTTATGCAATTCGAACTAGGCCAAAATCACACAAATAGCAGATAATTCAATAATCACTCACAATAAGATAGCAAATTATGAATAAAAATCGAATCTTTATAATAAAATCAGTAAAACAAGAACACTAATCAACTCAAAAACCAACTCAACTCGAAATCAATTTATAAAACTAAAATTAATCAACGAATTCGAACCGTAATTAGATACAAGAGAGTAAAGAGAACTTAATTTTAGCCCGGAACTTGCAAACTCGTAATTCGGATGTCGCACCTCCAACACGAGCTCCAAATTCGCCCTTACTCGACCGTGTACTAGGACGACGACCATGTACGTGTCTCCTACTACTCTCCCGACCCAATTAGGTCTCAAAAATCGTCACTCAAATTCGCTCAATTTCTCTGTATAAAAATCGGGTATTCTTCCGCCTCTCTTTACATGTACAAATCGATGGGTATATATACTGATTTGGAGGTGAGATTCTGATAAGGTTTTGGAAATATTTTGAGATCAAAAGAAAGATTTTGTGGGTTGTAATTTGGAAAGAATCAGATTAGACGAAGGAAACAAAATTCCATCGTGCTTTGCATTCTCTCGTGTAATGCTTCTGATGCTTTGATTTAATAGTGTCTTCATTTGCTTGCTGTGGTCTTTTCTTTGCTCTTCTTTTCTTTTTGATTTTATTGCCTTCTACGTGGACTTGATCCACTTATTCCATCTTTGTTCTCAATGCTTTTGGGCTTGTCCTTAGGCCCGTTTCTTTTATTTCAACTCCGACGATTACCTAAGAAACAAATAAGGAGTATATAATATCAAATTGTAAATAAAATACTATTTTGCTCATTATAAACTTATATTTCACGAAAACATATAAATATAGCTCGAATAATATAAAAGACGACCATAAAAGTGTAAAATTATATAATAAAATACTTCCATTTACGCACTTATCACGTGTATTAAGCCTTTAATACACGGTACAGAAGCAGAAACACGAACACTCTCCACGAGTCCTTACACCCCCTTTTTCACCCTCCTACACGTCCCTGTGGAGTATCACTTCCTCCACCTGGAGTCCACACACCTATACAGACATTTTCCACGGAGTCCAAGACATATCCTTCGACTTCCTTAGCAAATACACCTCTACAAAACATCCTGAACGAGTCATCCTTCAGCTTCGGAGCGTAAACACCAAGCGTCTACATCAGCACATCCAACAAGTCCAAGCAATTACACGGAGCAGTATACATGAGCACATACACCTTCCTCGGTCCATAATTCCCGGCGAATATACACCTGCACCCCTTACAAGACGAAACACCATCATTCTTCCACAAGATCAAACAACTACAACTACACCTACGCTCCTCGGCGAGACCATACTTATACACCCTTCCCGGCAGACTAGTACTTCTCCAGCAGATACCACACTAAGCACCTGCGCTCCTTGGCGAGACCCAGTACAACATCAGCAATGGCATCAACATCAACAACAGCATCAGCATAAGCGACGGCATCAGCAACAGCGTCAGCAAAGGCATCAGCAACGACAACGGCACTACCTTCTCCTCAACGAAAGGCAATCATATGCAACTACGACTACATAGACACTCCTCGGCGAGCCCAAGCACAAGCACTCTGCAATATACACCTAACTCCAAGCATTTCACTCTACATAGACACTCCTCGGCGAGTTCAAGCATTACACGGACGCTCTTTCACGAGACCTACACCTACATGAACACCCCTACTCAATTATACACCTCACGCATACCCAAACATCTTACAAGCCCCTGCACCCCTGCACTTTAGCCCCTTATACACATGCAATACGAAGACATTACAAGCACCAGCACCAGGCATCCGACGATGCCAAGCATATACAAAGGCAACAAGCACGACGAAGACATCCAGCAGGCCCTTATAGCATGCACGGACCGCCAAGTCCTTAAAAGGCGCACGCCCCTCCCCGCTTAGCCCGGTTCGAAGTCCTTGTCTCACCCATGGACACATGCTTCGTTCCGCTGACTGTATCGAGACCGTAATGGTCCGGATATGGTCGTGGAGTTGGACTAGCGCTCTAGTCCGAGCTCAGTCAAACTGGGGGCTCTGTGGATACCCATATCCGTACCCTCCCAAACAAAACCCTGTGATGTATCACGGACTTTTATTACGCATGCTTTAGCGTTGACTTAAACGGTTCTAACTAATGTCGAATTCATTTTGAGTCGTTTGAAATGTTAAAATGATTAAGGTCGCTTTACATCGCTTTAAATAAACGTTCATTTTGTCCATTTGGAGTCTAGCTAGGTCCTTGTCCTGCTTCATTTGGCATGAGCTTCGCATCTGCACTACAATTAGTCCTTTTACATTAACAAGGTCTAATTCAGCATTCCTAAATTCCTAAAATTAGGCCCGGTAGCTAAAACCGCTATTTAGCCCCCTCTTACACAAAATACGGCTTCACGTCTTACCTTATTTCACAAAACTATGCAAATACACCCTTTTTATTTTTCCGGGTCTCGGGCCCGAAACCGAGCCCAAACCCAGCCTTTGGCCCGCACTCCAAAGCCCTAAGCATCACAAAATATCTCGTAAATATCCTAGGGTTTTCTTGAGCTTCACGCTTGAGATTATCACGTAATCTTTCAAAGATACAATTCAACCAAACTAGAAATCGCACAAAACCACACCTCGAACCGCATAAGCTTATGCGGTTTGGGTGGCAACCGCATAAGCCTATGCGGTTTGCCCTGTCAACCGCATAAGGCTATGCGGTTCCCCGCCCTGTTTTTATCCCCGACTTCCTAATTTCTCCGAGGTTTTTAGTATATATACAGCCCTATACCCTGACCTCGAAATCACAATTCACAACCAGAATACATCTTTTACACCACAAATTCTCACCTTACACCCTTTCACACTCACAAAGCCTCAAGCACTCAAATCCTTGAGTTCAACACACCATCCCGTGTTGAATTCATCCTCCTTTCAAGTTCAAGAAGCTCGCCCAGATCTGAAGCGCCAGGACAAGGTAGGTACCGATCCACTTGGATCAAAGCTTTTTCTTATTTTCTATGGACTAACAAAGGGGTCTACACTTTAGCGCCCCCTCCCCCCCCCCCCCCCGCCCCGGCTTTGGCACCCAGCGCGCTTGCAATCCAAGTGTTCTATTTACTTCGGGTACACTCCATATCCGATGACACGCCAAAGTCGCATAAGCAACCGACCTTTATAAAATAAACCAATGGACAATTGAACTTTATTTTATTTGCATGCATCTTGCACCTTCTTATTTTGCATTAAAATCAACTTAAACAATGAATTCGACCTTTAACTGAACCGTATTCGTTAACAAGTTAAACATGCTAAACTGAGGGTTTTAATCAATCTTTTTGCATCTGCACTTGCATTCTTTTACAAACTTATCGCACTTGTACGTAGCGATAACATTAGCTCAAATATCATCTTACAAAGATTGTTCTAGGTCAGTAGAGGCTATTTTTACATAGGCTTTTCTAAAAGGTTTTCATAAATCATTATTTGAATTAACTCTTTTTCTAAAGTACCCTCACCCCGAATCCAATCTGGTTTCACAAGCCTTAGATCTAGGGGTGTCGGCGTGCTCCAAAATCTAGGACATGTTTTTAACTTAGAACATGGTAGCAGGTTCCTAATTTCCGCGATAATTAGGTGGCGACTCCATAACAGTTCTTAAAGGTTTTTCCAACTTAATCTTTTATAACTTTAAAATCCGCCCTTTAAGCAAGACGCCGAGTTGGGTCCCCCGAACGCGGTTCCCGGGTTCCACAGTTAGCCGGAGCCTTACCCTTGCCCTTGTGCTTGTTGCCTATCATGAGAACATCTTGTTTCATGCTCCCACTCAACTTCAGATCACTCCGTCTGTACGAGGAGTGAGTGAAGCTCATGCAGACTTTTCTGCATGTCATTCATATAATAGTTTGCCCTAAAGAGGGCATACCCATCATGAAGAGAGTGGAGCACACGATCAACGATGATCTTCTCATCGATCTTGCAACCAAGCTCTTCCAGTTTCTCAACGTTCTCGATCATGTCGAGAAGGTGTGGACCAACCGGTTGGCCCTTCTGGAGTCTTGCTTCAAAGAAACGAGTGGTATACTCGTAACTCTTGATTCTCGGTGCTTTTGAGAACTCTTTGGTTAGGGTGGTGAAAATCTTGTTTGCCCCTTGGGTGATGAATCGTTTTTGTAAATTGGATTCCATTGAATAGATGAGTACGTTCTGTATCGCACCCGCCTCCATCATGAAATCATTATAAAGATAGACTTCATCTGCTCCTGCATCGGGAGCTGGTTTAGTCGGCAGTGGCTCAGTCAAGTACTTGAGCTTACCGTCAGCGATGGCGGCATTCAGTAATGCGGCCTCCCAATCAGAAAAATTGGACCCATCAATCTTCAGTCGAGTGGACTGATTCATGATGTCCATAAAAATTCTAAGCCATGATTCGCGTGTTAGTGTGGCACTTGGCATTGGTTCGTCAGTACGTACAGCCATTTGTTATAGTAGTTATATCTGTATATAACGTATTCGAAACTGTGAAAAGAAAGAAGAAGAAGAGAGAAGATAATAAATCATTGTTTTAAAAGTTTAAGTCGTAAAGCAATAACGTTTTAATGCAATGACTCGTGCACTCATATAATTGACCTCCCTCGAGAATTATATAAGCGATCCCAAGACTCAATTTCTTTAAATTGATAAGCCAACCTCTTGGCTAATTCTACTGTTAGAATTCTTGGTCGATAGATTTCAATAAATCCTATCTATTAGTCCACCATAACTACGAGATATTACTCGAACTATAGTGTTGAGGTAAAATAGGTCAACGCATACTACTTACCCAACGTAGAAGGGGTCATGTGGAGAGTAAGGTCCTACATGCCTACCGACGAAGAAGGGGCTCATAGCATGCTTTTCCTATAAAGACTAATCTCAATTTTAGAATAGAGGAAGGTCCCATCATCTCATTTTAATTCATTTTAAGTGAACAAATATCTAGCATTTTCGAGAATGATTAAATAGAGGTGATAGCCCTAAAAACGAGTGACATCCGTATGTCAATGAAAAAAAATGCAACTATATGATCCATTTTCATACATATTAGGTGGTTTGGTTTAGTTTAGGCGGAATATGATGCTACTAGCTAACGTGAATGCAATGAAAACGGTAAAAGGAAAAAAAAAACGCAAAAACGAAAACACCTAGTGTGGCATATCCCTATGAAAATAAAGACATATACAAATTGGAATCCATCCATGGACCCTAAAGCTGTCTTCATTCTTCATCTTGGGCTTTAAGTGGGAGTCCATCTTGAATCTTCAATCTTGAATCTTCTCAAAATTACATTTTTGAATTACAAAATAAACCTATTTACATTCTAATTCAAAATATGCCATAAATTAAAAATATTACAAGATGGGAGATTCGAGATCTCAAAAATACAACCAAAAGTGTGTTTCCTTCATTACGAAAACACAATCTTCTAAGGCCACTCTAGTAAATTACAACCTTTTGTACATAATTAATGCGTAAAAATAAACCATTCAATACATTCATTCACAAAAAAAAATAAAGCATCAACTAAACAAAACCAATGCAAACAAAATTGATTAATTTTGCCAAACCACCTCTTTTAAATGATTATCATTATGCAACAATTCCTTAATTGTTCATAATATCTTAATCAAAACATAATCCAAAAGAAATAATTTATATTATCAGTATAACATAAATTAGATCACAAAAATATTTTAAACTGCTTTAAAATATTTGGTATCAAAATCATGAACTTCTTCATGATAACATTATATTTATTATCTTTATAACAAATATAACAAAATATGAAATCTTGTAGAAGATAAAATTTCCAAAAATTAAACAATTATATTCGGCCAACATTAAATAATATCCGAAATTAATTTTTTTTTTTTTAAATTACAACCTCACGGCCAACTAAACAAAATAAAAAAAAAAATTTACCAAAAATACAATTTTAATTCGGCCAAAATAAAATAAATGAATTAAACTTATTTAATTCGATTATGCTAATAATTAGATCAATCCTAACTCAATTTTAATCCGTATTAAACATTGATTTAAGAGATTCAAACTAACTTTTTAGATTAAAAATCTTGAACTGATAGATCTAATGATTAACATCATGTATGTTCATTAACATACAAAAATTTGGTCCTTTTATGTTTTAATTCAATCAGTATTAAATCAAAACCTATACAAAATCATATATTATAGTTTTAACATCTTAAAACATTGATAAATATGAATCAAATAGACCAAATCATGGCCAAAAATAATCACAAATCACACGGCCAAATTGAAAAAGAATTCGGCCAAAACACAATTTAAAACCGTGGCCTTTTAAATCAATTCAATATTACACAAAATCGATTTTTATGAAAAACCTTATAAAAATTTCATGTGCCCTAAGTCTCTGATACCACTTGTAGGTTTATATCGGTATATAGACCTTAAAAATCACAGGATTATAATGAAAACATTTATAAGATTTTAAAGTCATAAAATGAAATCGCATAACATAATGAATAGAATAAGAATTAACCTTTTAATCCTTAAGAATTAGGCCTAAGAACAATACCAAAAGGATGGTATCTCCTAATTATCTCACCCAAGATGTGTTGAAATATGCCGTTGAATTTGCTAGAAAATAGTAGAGAAGAAAACTGATTTTCTCTCCAATTTTAAGTGTTGTGAATGAATAATGAATTAAGGAGAGAATTAGAGTAGAAATAGGAAAGCAAATATACTCCTCCTCCTTCCAATGTGGCCGGCCTCTATGTTATATTTGGGGAGATTTAGTTCTCCTCAAATACTCTACTTGTTGACCAAGATACAAAGTGTATCGGGACAGAATGTATCTGAACACTTTTCTCTTGGTCATTTTAGCTTATAGTATAATGCATTTTATTACTAGTGTCATCTGAATGGACCGACTATAATATATTATAAATATCCTTATATTTATAATTTACTAATTAATTATAACGGTTTATATTTAATTAGCTTGCATTATACACAACAATTAAATATAACATTTTATATTTCATTCGCGAATTACATTTAATTCGTCTCAGCTAACATTATTTAATCTGTATTAAATAGCCGGTTTACTATTATACTGACTAACATTTTAGTCAGTAACATCATCATATTTGACTAACCTTTTAGTCAACAACACTGACTAACCGTTTAGTCATAAATTAAGGCATCGATATGATCATTTTCTCAAATGATCACATCTCTCAAACACATCCTTTAGGTGTGACTCTTAGGGACCAGTTGATCACCGCCATCTGTATGACAATAACGTCAAACTTATCTAACAAGCCAACCGTTATTGATAAACGTTAATCAACTGATTAAATACAAAATGTACCCTGTGTACCTTTAGAGATTTATTTATGTTATTGCACTAACTGTGGAGGACACTAACTCCAACAATTTTTAATGTTGGCAAGTGATTATGATGGTGATGGAAGTGAGAGGTGGAGCCAACAACGGAGAACTTTGACAGTGGTGTGGGGATAGGATGGATGACAATGATTTGGTATGATAGTAGGATGGATGACAGTGATACCAAATCCACGACGATCGATAAGAGCCAGAAAATCGACTAAAGACGAATCATTCGTCTACAATTAGCTTGAATCAAGGTGGATACTCTAACATTACAATAAGTAGGCACAAATCGTGGAAGGCTGATGGTAGAATCATGCCAAGAATAAGTGATGTCCTTATAATTAGCCATTATATATAATTGATATGGAATAATTTATTTAGGGATAGTTTAGTACTATAAATACACTAGAAGTTGCAATGAAATAGATCATCAGAATAATAATAATCCAATTCTCTCGTTAGTTCCTTGTATTTGATGATAATCGGAGCCCGCAAGCGCTCGAAGTCTCGCCGTTCTTATCAAAGAGGGAGCCACGGAGGTCGACTGAGATGGCGCCGATGGTGGTCGACGGAGAAGATGTCATGACAGTGGCGGCGGTGGCGGTGGCCTCTGACAGCAGGAGGAGGAAGAATTCAAGGAGAGAGAAATAGGGTGTTTTTAGCTGAGAGTAATGGAGTGACCGTTAGAACTTGAAATAGGCCTTAGAAGCTTGAAATAGAAGGAGGAGAATGGAGAGGTTGAAGGCAGTAGAAGTTTGAAATTGAGGAATGAGGTGACCTGATTTTACAGGTCACCAACAGGTTAACTTTGAGGGGGGTTTATTTAGGGGTAAATTATATAGAAGTTTGGTTTATTGTGGGATTATGTGAAGATTGGTTTATTTTTAGAAGATCAGCGAACGGATGGATTATTGGTGTTAAATTTTCCAAAAAAAAAAAAAAACAAACAAACCAACCCACGTACAGACCCAAAGAAAAGAAAAAAAAAAGCATGGTGTTGAAGCCACCACCCACCCCGCCTGCCACTGCCGGCCCCCGCCGGCCACCACCTGATCCCGCCGGCCACCACCTGCCCCGCCGACAACCACCTGCCCCACCGCCACCTGCCCCACCCCCACCTTCAACCCCCACCAAACCCTAATTAAAAATTATAATTAAATTTATTAAAAATTAATAAAATTCAATAATTTAAACACAAAATTGAAATTAAAAGACGATTATTATCTCATTGAATTTATTATTGGAGTTCATGATTGAAAAGTTAGAAATTTGAATGAATTTGATTTAAAATTTGTTAGAAAATTAAAAGAGAGAATTTGTATATTCTTAGAGTAAAAAAGGGTAGGGTGGGAAAAATAATGATAAAAAGTATATAACTTGAGTAAAATCCGTATATGAAAAATTAATACCCTTTTCAAATCTATCCATCTACATGACTACATCCTCAAACTTTCAAACCTAATTATACTCCGTATATATTTAAGGTTAAATCTTCCAAAATCCATTAAATCAAACTTATCTTTAATTTATTAAACAAATATTTAAGTTTAGATATATCCTATATACTCGTATAAAAGCATGATTTGTGACCGTAGACTTTGAGAATAATTATGGATAAAGAACTTTGAATTGACGATAATTTCTTGGAAAAACAAGGACCATTTTTATTTGGAGTTTAGTTGTGTGATAATTCTAATGCTGTTAAAGTATATCAAAAGTCAATTAATGATGAAAGACACATTGATTTTTTGCATGAATATGGCCATGCAACTCTATTGGTGTCATTTCAAACAAAACCAAGCTTTTGATAACAATAATTTGGATGCTTTCATTTTTCAAACACATGACACTACATGGACCTACTTGACTACTTGACGCTTTACTAACAAGTGGTACACTCTAGTCACTTTAGCCCGTATTCGTCGCCCATTTTCGAGCTATATAATTAGGCAAGCTTATTCTATTTTATTTATAATTTCTAATTAAACTTTAGCAATGTATATAAATAGATGTGAGCGATTGAGCATTAGTTTAACATGGAAAATTTACCAAAACCTTACGAATAAATCAAGTAATTGTTGAGGCATGTTGACGGCGCCTAGACCTATAATTATACCTGACAACGGGGTGAAGTCTTGTTGACTTAATTAACTCAAAATCGACAAAGTTGGCAGTTGGCTTAGCTAGCTTTTGAATCTAGGTATGATCCATTGGTAGGCCATGACTCTGGGTAATTGAGGATTGATCCTAGGTTACATTACCTAGGTTCATACACACTATGCATATGAAAGTATTGTTAAGAATACGCCTCAATTCTACCAAAAACTTAAGTCTAAGGTGTGAAACCAGAGACGGGCCCGGGCCACACCCACGAATGGAAGGAGAGAGCTCGACCCATAAGGCCTAGAGGGTTCCATCCCAAAACCAATTGGTGATGAGAGGAGTAGCCCCTAGACTTATAAAGTGAGCAACTCTCACTTCCTTGAGCGATGTGGGACTTTACATGTGAAGGACTTTTCCACACGCCCCCTCACATGTAAGCCCATTAACAGAGCCTTATACTGGAGCCCACATTATTGGGATTCTCCATGGCATACAAAGCCCAACCGGATGGGTGATTCAGAGACACGAAACCAGTGATTTTAACCAGAGATACGAACCCATATCCGGCGGCGGCATATAGATGGCCCGGTTTTAGATCAAGAGACCCAGGATATAACCATGGGCTCTGATACCATGTGAAACCAGAGACGGGCCCGGGCCACACCCACGAATGGAAGGAGAGAGCTCGACCCATAAGGCCTAGAGGGTTCCATCCCAAAACCAATTGGTGATGGGAGGAGTAGCCTCTAACCTTATAAAGTGAGTAACTCTCACTTCCACGATCGATGTGGGACTTACATGTGAAGTTCTAAAGGGTCTTTTCACACGCCCCCCTCACATGTAAGCCCATTAACAAGCCTCATACTCTAAGTTCAGAATAATCTGGGCAAGTACCAAACAAAACCTCAAATAGTGTTTTCCAACCAAGCAAGAGTGTAGGCATCTTATTAATAAGGTGAGTAGCAGTAAGGATGCAATCATCCCAGAAAGAAATAGGTAAACCAGAGTGTATCCTCAAAGCTCTAGCAGTTTCCAAAAGATGTCTATGTTTCCTCTCTACTCTCCCATTTTGTTGTGGTCTCTCAACCACAGATTTCTGGTGAAGAATACCTTTACTACTGAAGAGCTCAAGACAAGTATTCTGGAAAAACTCAGTGCCATTGTCAGTTCTAATGGTCTTAACTGAGGTGCCAAAATGATTCTCTACATATTTCAAGAAGGCACTAATCAAACCAGGAACCTGATCCTTGGTTTGGAAGAGATGGGTCCAGGTGGCCCTGGAGTGATCATCAAGGATGGTAAGGAAATACCTTGCACCAATCCTTGAAGAGACCCTATACTTACCCCAAACATCCATATGGACAAGATCAAAGCACTTAGAAGCATAAGAAACACTTCTAGGAAAGGGTAAAGTATGATGTTTAGAGAGAATGCAAGTTTCACAAAAGAAATCTGAAGGACATTTCTTATTATCAACATGTTTCAATTTATCAACAGAAGAATGCCCTAATCTGGCATGCAAAACATCAAAAGAACAAGTATGCTTACAATTATTGGAAGAAAAACAAGTAGCCCTAGGGACTATAGCATTATTCAAAACCTCAGTTGGTCTAAACCAGTATAAATCTCCCTCTTTCTTGCCAACAGCAGCTGTGGTCTCACTTGAAGGGTCCTGGAAGAAACAGGCACTAGAGGTAAAAACCACAGACATAGGAGAATGGTCTATAATACGGCCAACTGAAAGGAGATTATGCTTGAATTCAGGGATTAAAAGACGGGCCCGGGCCACACCCACAAGTGGTAGAGGGAAAGCCCACCTTATAGGCCCAAGGGGTTCCATCCTAAAACCAATTGGCAATAGGAGGAGTAACCCTTAGGGGTTATAAGGTGAACATTTCACCTCTCTACAACCGATGTGGGCTTACATGTGAGGGGGGCGTGTGAAAAGACCCTTATAAGACTTCACATGTAAGTCCCACATCGGTTGTGGAGAGGTGAAATGTTCACCTTATAACCCCTAAGGGTTACTCCTCCTATTGCCAATTGGTTTTAGGATGGAACCCCTTGGGCCTATAAGGTGGGCTTTCCCTCTACCACTTGTGGGTGTGGCCCGGGCCCGTCTCTGGTTTCACATAAGGTTAATTGAAAGCGCAAGATCAATATTGTACTCTAACACGCCTTCTCACGCGAATGCCCATTGGGCTTGAAGCGTGAAAACAACTACATGCCCTACCACCTTGAAAGTGAAGGTGGTGAGATTCAAAGTCAGGCCCTGATATCATGTCAGGAATAAACTCACTAAAAACTTAAGTTTAAGGTTGGAAAATCGATTTTGTACTCTAACAAGTATAAGTATCTCATTGACTTTTATAGTACTACACGATATATGAATTATACTTATATTTGATTAGGGCCTAAAAGTATATGAGGCCCGTGTTCTTAGAACACATTGAACATGCTAAAAATCGGGCCCCAAAAATATGTGGATTGTCATCATAAAATAATCGTTTATTAAAAGAAAATATTTATGTTAAAAATTACTTGTGTATTTGGACGACTCTACCATAAGATATGATCGTTCGAAAACAATAATAAAATATATACGGATCGAGTACTTACTTGTTATATTGTTGATTTTATTATAAGACCTTCGTATACAACATCGATTGTTGTGTAAGAAAACTACCATGATTAAAGTACAACTTTTTTTTGGGTCCATCTTATAATGTAGAGATATTTTCAACGGTACCCTCGAACTTGTCAAATTATACTTGGTACTCCATGTTTGATGTTTGTTCATATAGTACCCCTAAATTTGGTGTTTATGTGCTCAATATTTCATTTTTCTAACAAATAAACTTGACATCGTTAGTTTTTATAAAGAAGGTGCCAATATGCATTTTTTCTAATCAAGAGTTGAGGAAGCGTCTACCGTCAAGTGTAAGTAAGTTTGTTAATATTATGCCCAACAGTCATATTTTTTTTATTAGAAAAAGGTATATTGGGCACATAAACACAAAGTTTAGACGTACTATATGAACCAACCTCAGATATGGGGTACCATGTGTAATATGATAATGTTCGAGGGTACCATGTGAAATATTCCTATAATATAAGATGATTTTGTACAAGAGTGACAATTATTGATTACTCCATTCGTCCCGATCATTTGTTATTTTTCATTTTGGCACGAAAACACATGAAACCAATGAAAAGACATTTTTACCACTTGTTAAATGGATAAACTATTTTCCAATGTGATCCTATCTTATTAGTTAAAATGTGTGGAAAAAAAAAGGGGAAATATGGTACACTAGTGTCATATAAGCCTCCAAAAATAAAAGGTAAACAAATAGGTGATATCCAAAAATAGCATAGGTAAACAAATAATTAGAATCGATGAAGTAATACCGAGTATATGATTATTTTGTCGGATTTTCAGTTTTGGGCCACTCTAAGCCATTTTTCTTTTAAAATAGGATCTCAATCTTTAAATGGGTCAAAAATAAGTTGAAGTCACTTGATGAAGGTTATCGATCAGTCTAGCCCAATAAGAACTTGATTAGGATTTAGGAATACCAATTACGAACGAATTATATATAATGAGTATAATTTTATAAAAAATACATAAGAGTTTTATCAATTTTATTTTTCTAGGGATGCGTCAAAAATGTGTGGATGCCCTCGATAAAGTGTTATGGAGTATCAAAGTAGAACTTATAACTAAAGACAAATTAATAGGTATTATGTACTAATTAGTTAAGAAAAAAACAACTTAAAAAGCACAGTAATTTGATATCGTCTCCCAGAAAAATTTGTGAGAATTCTCTCTAAAAATTCATATGAAAAAGATAAAATAACTTTCAAAATTATTTATTTGACAAACAACGGTAGAAATAAAACCGATCAAGTAATAACATGTATTAACACAACCGTAAATCAAATTCCACGATCAAATTGATTGATTGATTGATTGATAAAACTATAAAATAAAAAACCCGACAAAAACGCTCATAACAAAAATAAGCAAATACAACAACTTGACATTATTCATCATATTAAAACCAACATAATTTTTTCTGCCAGGAAAGTCTTGAGTCACAAAAGAAGCCTCCAAAGGTCTAATATTTCCACTTCCCTTTGCCAAAATGCGTTCAATTTCCGAATAATTATTATCAGCAGACACCGGAGTCGGTGGCGGTGTCACGGGTTCGTACTCGGTTATCGACGGGATTGTGACTAGTCCGACGTCTTCCTCGGTCAGCACCGGGTAGGGCAGATGATCGTACGAGTTCCTGACTGACCGACCTGACCTATGCTTTGGTTGGACATCAACAGATGTTTCTTGGTTCATTTTTTTGTGAAGAAAATTATTCAAATAGAATGTACGTATAATAATAATGGATTAAATATGTGAGGAGTTGTTGATCGTTTATATAAATAATATTTTTAAATATTACTCTGTATTATTCTGTAGTAGAGAGATATAATTCATACAAGAATTTGATACGGAGTATTATTGAATGAAATTTTGAATACAAGAAACTTATATTTATAGTAAACTTATATTTAATTCTTCCAACACATTTATTTAAATATTTTATTTATTCTAATGTGGTATATTTTATACCATAATCCTATAGAAAACAAAATTCTATTCTAGTGAGAATTTGTAAAGTGGATGAAATAGTCTGATATGTGATTAAATAAATAGCAAGCGTGTATATTTTAGTGAGATTAGCAAAGCAAAACAAAATTAAACAATATTAAGGATATAGTCAAAGTCAACGGCGTACGAAATTGTCTGAAAATTTCAGTTAAGTTGCTATGAGATTACCAGGTAAATTTAATGACTTCATCAAATGTGGTTGAATTCTTCAAGTACTTTAATTTAGTCTATTAACACCTAGTTATGGGCCCATTTGATGGCGGGCCGGGTTTGTTTGAATTGGCTCGACTTGAAATTACTTCGGCTAGCTCGTCTCATTTGAACTCAGACTATCCTTAAGCTAAGCCGTTAGCCAGTTAGGGTTAATTGTTTCGCTAGGGGGCTCAGGCTCGGCCTCGAAAGTAAGACCAACAAAGTGACAAACTCAATTCAGGTTTGGGATGGATATAAAGAAGTATGGCTTAATGTGTTATGTTATTTGCTTTTATTGGTGACATTTGTAGCAATATGTTATTTATTGCAAGTATTTAGACAAATGATTAATTTTGTTATGAGACCGCCGTATATACGACTACAACATATGATAATATTTGTAGGCAATGTCTCATTTTTTTTTTTTTTTTTTTTTTGCCGGTAGGAAAAAAATCTAAGAGTTATCTACGCCTTGCTGACCTTGCCAGGTTGTGAACAGTAGTGATCTCAGACCTAGGACGGTAACTAATACATAAATAATAAAAAGAAAGCGATAAACATAAAAGTTCTTTCAAAATAAGCGAAATTGAATGGCTCGATTGTTGAGGGCTCTTGAGTTGTTGAATGATCTTGAGGCAGTCTTAAATAATAGAGACATATAGAATGTTCTCAACCAGTGCCCAAGACATCGCTTCCCTAATGCCTAAAGCCTCGGCCTGCAGTGCTGATTTGGCTTTAAAGGACTTTGTCTTCCTAACAACTGTAACAACCTGGTTTTTCGTGACTTTAATTAAACTAAGGCGGAAAATTAATTAAGTCTATATATTACAAACCAGCTGTTATCGTATTAAAACTCTAAATACATAGTACGAGTTTTAGGATAAAACAGAGTATATATTCTATTACAAATCTCTCCAAAAACAACGGAGTACAAAATAAGGTAAACCATCCCCAGCATTTGATAAATATAAGCCCTGGGTACTGCAGCTCATCTCGTATTAGTGTTTTCTCCCCAACACAATGTAAACGCATCCAATAAATCATGTAGTACAAAGAATTATAGACATGTGCAACATACATGATAATTAAATAAAACAGATGGCAAACAGCAAGCAAAGCACATAAGAAAATCATGATGATCCAAACACGAGTATAAACCAAACAATATATCATGCAACACTTATAACCAATCCTGCTCAATAAAACAATATCATTTCATTCATAATCTGGTAGTCGACCGCTTTTCAATTATTCATATAGCAACATATACTCGCGAAGTCTTGACTACAGAGCGACTTGTGTACTCTCATAGTATATCAAAGTGCACTAGTTACTCGTGACTGTATATCGATCAAACACTAAGTAGCGTGACGTGATAACTACCTAATATCCAATACAACATGGATAATCTATCATACGTTGTCCTATGAACCACAACCAATGGATGGAAGCATGCAAAACCCTACAAAAGCAAGGCCCGCTCATAAGTCACGGTACATCAACTGACTTTAATGCTAGTATACCACTAGGTAAGAAGGACGATTCAATCCCTTATCTTATGTGTGCACACACTTTCACTTAGAAACGACACGCCCTCGCTACTCGAGAGAGTATGCTTTTCCTAACCAAAACGATTAATACCTAACGACAAGGTCCCCAAAGGGATGGTCATTTTCCGTTACCTCGTATGGACCGCAAAACGCAACAATTATGCCCATTCAAGGGTTGTATACGCTGCTTGCCTAAAGACTATGAGAGTCATTAACGCCTCGATCAAGACTGAGAGTGAAAGAGTCCCCATACGCGCTACCTTTCCAACCATGGCACAATAGATTCGCAACATGACATAATCTGAGTATTTAACAAGTACTTTCTTTATTATTTTCTCGTTCCTTTATTTCTCCAGTGACAGTTCATAATAAACAATAACGTCGAACTTGTATAATGAAAATTTAGTTCTAGCAGTTCTTCAGGTAAACGGAAGCACATAGAAACTTAAATAATTTATTTGGAGTCCAATCGTAAATTTTAAATATTTTTACTACTCACGTATTTTACTATTCACGTATTTACTATTCATCGTATTTACTATTCATCGTATTTACTATTCATCGTATTTCACTATTCATCGTATTTACTATTCCTCGTATTTATACGTATTCGTATTTTCGTATTCCGTATTGGTACATATTTTTATACTTCGTATTTTATTCGTATTTTATACGTATATGTATTCCTATACTTAGTATTTATTATTTTATTTGCTTTATACTTAGTATTTATTATTTGACTTTATTTATACTTAGTATTTTTATACTCTTATACATTTTTTTATACTAAAGATATTTTAGAAAATAAAACTAAGCTTTTTATTTACTAAGTGTAAAATTCTAGTTTTAAAGTCGTTAAGTTCGTTTTGTACTTAGTGATTTTTGGAAATATTTTAGGAGTCTAGTTTTAAAGTTGTTAAGTTCATTTTGCATTTAGCGGTTTTGAAATATATTTTAATTGAACTCGTTAAGTTCATTTTGTATTTAGTGATTTTGAAACATATTTAAATCAAAGTGGTTAAGTTCATTTTCATACTTGGTGATTTAAATGATTTTTCAAAAGTAAAACTCGGTTTAGATTTAGTCGTATACTTAGCTAAAATTTTAGCGGTTTCAAATTTTAGCGAGGTTGTCGTAGTTCATTTTAAATAGTCCGTATCTCCACATCCACAATTAAGCATAGGTAGTAACACACGATGTGATTCATTTTAATATATGTAACGTTTATTTTTATCGGTTTCGTTGATTCTTTTTATTAACGATTCTTTTTACAATAAAACATAAAGCTAATTACTAATCAATTATAGTGATTAAGTGATAAATTCATTTTGACCAAAATTGACCAAAATAAAGTGAAAATGCCGTGAGCTATTTATACCTAGCAATTTATTTCTTTTTTTGTTTTTCATTAATAAATCAATACTTTAACTAATTTAAATTACCTAAGTGATAAAAATAAAAAGTGACAAATTCATTTTTAGTCAAAAATGGACCTAAATGCCGTGGCCCTTTATAAATGTCAAATTATTTTTATTTTCTAATTTTATCTGCTTGACTTAAAGTTTTTATATACTAATTATTTAGTTTATGCTAAAGTGACCTAAACTAGTAAACAAAAACGATAAATACTAAAACTTATAAAATTTATAAATCAAAACTTAGTCATATGATGAAGAACTCAATGAAGATGTGAAGAACACTAATGTTTTTAATATGAACATTATTTAGTCAAATTTTTATATGTTTATATAATTTCCTCAAATTTTTCATACAAGTCTAATTTAACTAGACTAATCATAATATGTTATTTAGAAAAATTAAAACTAAAAATTGGTCTAAATAATTCATGTAGGCCGTATATATTTATATATGTTCCTAAATTTTGATTTTTGATTTTTATACTTCTAATTCAACAACTAATTTATTCTATATCATATATACATTTAATCATGAGTGAAAAACAACTACAAACATTAACACACAAAAGAAAAATCATTATAACATAAGAATAACAATAATACTTCAAGAACACAATAAAACATTTTAACACATTTAAATTCATAACAAATTCATTTTAAATCCTAAACAAAAACTAATTATATATTCATGTACATACTAGCCTTAGTATTTTAAGCATGTAATTTACAAAAATTAAAACGAAAAATTAAGTGAAAAACAATAGGGTGGCCGTGAGTTTTGTTAATGGGTAACAAATTCTATTTTTCGATTTTTGTCTCCTAATTTATCATGTGATGCTAGGTGTTCATAAACACAATAAATATAACACATAAACATTTATTTCATGCGATTAACAAAATTAAAACCTAGTGTGCGGGGGCACCTTAATTAGGTTAGTAGCAAATTTGTTTAGCAGTTGTCGGGATCGACAATATGATCAAACCGGCTCAAGTCGTCTTCACCACCTTGCTCCTCGTCTTTGATTAGGAGAGTACATAAAAATGAAAATAAGAAAGTTAGTAATTTATTTAGCTAGCAAAACTATACTAACAAAATTTAAGTGTAGTTTTGTTTTTAGTTTAGTTGATGTTTTCATTTTAAAAGATTTCGATTCATGTTCATATTTTAATTGTATGTAAATAGAGTAAGTGAGTACTAAATATAAATGATGAAGGGCTTATTTAAGTGTGCTAATTAATTTAAGCAAATAAAATGAAAGATTAAAGTATGAAAAGGATTAAAGAGGATGAAAATAGATGTGTTCTTGAGCTTGCATGAAGAACAAGCTTACTTGTTCTTGAGTAAGATTTTATTTAGAGAGAAAATGACTTAGGAATATTTGGTGTTTGTGTGTGTTGTTGTACGTGTATGTGTAGTAATGTAGTAGTAGTTGTAGTTTGTGTTTTACTTGTAAACTTATGTAATGTAATATAATGTTTAATCTTTAATTAAAATCAACTAGGATGTGATGATGAATTATGGGTGATGGTAAGTGTCTTAGCTAGTTAAGAAAATAGGTGCATAATGTGTAAGAGAAAATAGGAGAAATGGAAGAGGATAATTCTTGACTAAAACTAGTCAAAAATCTCACAAACCAAGTTCAATGGCCCCGATTTTTCGTTTTGAAATTTTCGATTCATACACGCTAAAAGTCTCGAAATAAAATATATAGTCTTAAAATGATGGTTCAAGTAAGGTCAAAAATTAAAATGAAGAAAAAGCATTAGAAGAGTAATAAAAATGAAAATGGTTTTAGGATCCTCGAAACTTTTAATAAAAATTTCGCTTGGTCCAAATATATATTTTTTCGAATGTTATCGAATTAAATCATTATGATCAAACGTCAAAAAGTTTATCGCTTTGAATAAGTGTAGCTCATTATATCGAGTTTTAATGAAAGTGTTAGTTAAATCAAAAAGGAATAGTAATCTTATATTATTATAATATGTTTTGTTAGTACTAATCTAAATTGATTAGGCCTTAACCATTTTTGTGAGATTAGGATTATGAGTAAGTGTAATTGAAAAAGGATTAGAAGAATTAATCCTCTAAGTGGTTTCTACCACTTTGGTCAAAATTGACCTCGATTTGCGTGCCAAAATTTGTCGTTGAGAAATTTGTAGTATAGTCTTCATTTGATTTATCGAGTTTGAAAATGAAAGAATAAAGTTCAAACTCAAAGTAATTCAAAATGGTTTTAGTTTAGGTATGAAAATGACTTGTAGTGTATTGTATTAGGAATTTAATGAGCGAGGATGATTCATTATTGATTTCCTAATTATAATTAGCTTAAATTAACACGGGGTGTTACAATCCTCCCCCCTTAAAGAAGTTTCGTTCCTGAAACTTAAAGTTAACTAGGTGGTTAAAGTTACCTGTGCTGAACAGTTCTGGGTATTTCTCCTTCATTGACGCCTCGGTTTCCCAAGTAGCTTGTTCGGTATTATGACCCCTCCAAAGGACTTTAATTAAGGGTATTGCCTTTCGTCTCAAGGTCTTGGTTTCCCGTGCCAAGATTTCCACCGGTTTCTCAGAGTACAACATATTAGGCTCGATCTCGATGACATCGGGCGAAACGATGTGGCTTGGATCAGATCGATATCTCCGTAGTTGAGATACGTGGAAAACATTGTGTACTCTTGATAGGTTAGGCGGTAGGGCAAGTCGATACGCCACCTCTCCGATTCGCTCAAGTATCTCGTAGGGCCCTATGTACTTCGGGCTTAGCTTCCCTTTTAAGCCGAATCGTTTTACTCCTTTCATGGGCGACACCTTCAGGAATACATTGTCGCCCTCCTGGAATTCAATAGGCTTACGATGCTGGTCAGCATACTTCTTTTGACGATCTTGTGCCGCCTGTAGTCTTTCTCGGATGACCTTAATGTGCTCGATTTGGTCCTGAATAGTCTGGGGTCCGGTGCCCACATTGTCACTAGCGTCGTCCCAACACACTGGGCTTCGACACTTTCTTCCATATAGAGCTTCAAAAGGGGCACATTTGAGGCTAGCATGGTAACTGTTGTTGTAGGAGAACTCGATTAATGGTAAACTCTTTTCCCAGTTAGCGCTAAACTCCATCGTGCAAGCTCTCAACATGTCCTCTAAAGTTTGAATGGTTCGTTCAGTCTGGCCATCTGTAGCCGGGTGAAAAGCGGTGCTCATTTTCAACTGGCTACCTAAGGCTTCTTGTAGCTTCTTCCAGAAATGGGAAGTAAACCTTGCGTCCCTATCAGAAATGATATCGAGGGGCACGCCATGCAGTCTGATCACTTCTTTTTCATAGGCCTTTGCTAAATCATCCAAATTCCCATGTCTCCTTATCTAATAAAGTGGGCAGACTTCGTTAATCGATCCACAATGACCCAGATTGCATCTTTACCACTCGAGGTCCTCGGTAGTCCCATAATGAAGTCCATTGAGATTGAGTCCCATTTCCCTCGTGGTATTTCTAACGGTTGTAGGAGTCCTCCCGGTCTCTGATGTTCGAATTTCACCTTCTGACAAATCAAGCATTTACCAACGTGTTCGGCTATCTTTTTTTTCATCCCGATCCACCAGAATCGTAATTTCAAATCTTGGTACATCTTGTCTGACCCTGGATGTACGGAATATCGTGTGCTGTGTGCTTCGTCTAAAATTCTGCGTTTTAGCGCTTCATTGTTCGGTATACACCATCTCTCCTTGAATCGAAGACTTCCGTCAGGGTGGATTTTAAATCCTTCACCTTCTCGACTAATCCTTTTCTGATCGTTACTAGCTCGTGGTCTTCCCATTGTAGTGCTCGGATGTCGTGGAGTATCTCGGTTCCACTACCATTGCATTTAAATCCGCATCATCTGATCAGATTTAAGTCCAAGTCCAATCTTCTCAAATCTTGAACGAGGTCCGATGGAATCTCCCAGATATTATTCGATGAGCGTGGAGTTTTACGACTTAAAGCGCCCGCCACGACGCTTGCTTTTCCTTCGTGATGAAGCAAATGATCTTGTAATCTTTGATTAGTTCTAGCCACCTCCTTTGTCTCATATTCACTCTTTCTGCGTGAATATGTACTTCAAACTCTTGTGGTCGCTGTAGAACTTTATGCTAACTCCAGAAAGATAATGTCGCCAAATCTTCAAAGCGAACACAATCGGCCGCGAGTTCAAGGTCATGGGTTGGATAGTTCTTTTCATGCACCTTGAGTTGTCTAGATGCATAAGCGATCACCTTGCCCCGCCGCATTAGGACACAACCTAGTCCATTTAAGGACGATCGCTATACACCTCGTATTCATCCCCGTCGATCGGTAGGGCTGGGGCAGTGCGGTAGTCGATCTTGTTTTGAGTTCTAGGAACGCCTTTTCACGCCTTCGCTCCACACAAATTTGGAGTCCTTCAGAGGAGTTTAGTCATTGGGCGTGCTACCTTTGAAAAGTCCGCACGAATCGCTCAGTAGTAACCACCAAACCTAGAAAGCTTCGAACCTCTCGCGACGGTCTTTGGTGCGACCCATTCCTTTACGGCTTCTATCTTTGCTGGGTCTACCATTACTCCTTCCTTCGAAACCACGTGGCCCAGGATTGCCACATCACTCAACCAGAATTCGCACATAGTGAATTTTGCATACGATTTATCTTTCCTCAGAATCTCCAATACAAAGGCGTAGATGTTCTTCGTGTTCTTTCTCGCCTTTGAGTAGATTAGGATGTCATCTATGAATACGACCACGCAAACGTCCAGATATTCGTGGAAGGTTCTGTTCATCTGATCCATGAACACTGCAGGTGCGTTGGTGAGGCCAAAAGGCATCACTTTGAACTCATAGTGGCCGTATCTGGATCGAACGCAGCCTCAGATGTCTTCCTTTCGTACACCTATCTGATGATAACCCGATCTTAAATCAATTTTGGAGAAAACACCTGCTCCCTTGAGTTGATCGAATAGGTCGCCTATCCTTGGCAAAGGGTAACGGTTTTTGATTGTAACCTTGTTGAGTTCACGGTAGTCGAGGCATAGCGCATACTCCCGCCCTTTTTCTTAACAAAAAGTATAGGAGCGCCCCAAGGCGAGACACTCGGCCTGATGAAGCCTCGATCTATTAACTCCTCCAATTGTTTCTTAAGTTCCTGGAGTTCAACTGGTGCCATTCGGTAGGGTGCCTTTGAGATTGGTGCGGTGCCCGGCAGTAAGTCGATTGAGAACTCTACGCCTCGCAGCGCAGCCTGGCAGTTCATCAGGAAACACATCCGGGTATTCATTTACAATGTGAATGTTCTCAATCTTTTTCTCGTCCTCTATTTTGTTGATGCTGCACAGAAATACTTGATGTCCCTTTCTCCCCATGCTCTGAATTTTCATGGCAGACACGAATCGCACTTTTTCCTTTGAAAGCGGATTTTGGTAAGTCACCACCGTTCCATTAGGACCCTTTAATGTAATTCTCCGGTCTCGGCACTTGAACGTAGCATGATGACGAGTTAACCAATCCATTCCCAAAATTATATCGAATTCAGGAAGGTCGAATAGAATCAGATCGGAAAGAAAGTTAGTGTGGTGAATCATAATTTGTACGTTATTATACTTTGCAGAACAAGATATATTTTTGCCATTTGGTAGCGATATGTTAGTGCGTATTTGTTCAGGTTTTGTAAGTTTGGATTTTGCTAGAAATTTTGTTGAGATAAAAGATAAGGATGCACCCGTATCGAACAAAATAAAGGCAGGTACAGAGTTAACCAAAAATTTACCAGATTTACGCGTCTACATCCCGACAAATCCTCAAGATCACCATCATTCTCTGACAAAGACATATACCCTCCCCTCAACTCTTACTACGGCGGTGGTCCCGTGTTTACTCTACCCAGTGTTCCTTTTTAGAGGCGTGCGTTGGCCTTCTGGCCTACTTCCCTGCATATGAAGCACGTGATCGGCGCGCCATTGCATTGTTTCCCCGGGTGTAGTCGTTGTAGACAGGAACGACACTTATCGGCCTCGTATATTGGTGGAGGCCCTGGTGGGGTGGGGTAAACCTTGGCTTGTTCTCGTGGTGTTACGAGCGAAGTTTGTAGGCTTCGGTAACTCCCGATTCTTTGGATTAGGCCTCGGTAGAAAAGGTCGTTGGTAGTTAGGCTTCTGAATGAAGCTGGCGCTCGCCACAGAAGGCGTAAACACTCTCTTCTTCCCTTTCTCCTCTGCTTCGTTCTTCTGGATTGACGCCCAGATACCCGTTGCCTTCTCATAGGCTTCAGCAAAGTTTCGGCAATTGAACCCGCTCATGATCAACTGTAAACTGTAAGTCATTCCCCGAACATATCGGTTGGCGAGTTCTTCCTCATCGATCGTTATCTTGGGAGCAAATTTTGACAGCTCCTGGAACTTTTCGGTATATGCCTGCAGCTGCATATTACCCTGTTTCAAATTCCTAAACTCTTCTTCTTTGTTCCACCTGAGTTCCTGCCCGAAATACTTGCTCTCTAAAAGCGTTTTGAACTCGCTCCAGTTGTAGATTCTGAGTGGGAAATTAGATCTGATTAGGCGCCACCAACTGTTCGCCTCTCCCTTCAAGTAATATGCCACCACATTCACCATTTCTGTGGGGGGTATCTTACTGAGCTCCAGCAGTTTCTCCATTTCCTCGATCCATTCAGTTAGGACCACAGGATCGACGGATCCAGAGTATGTTAAAGGACGGTGTTTGGAGAACCTTTCAAATGCCGATCGATTACACGCCCCATGGTATTGGTGGGTATTCTGAGCAATCTTCATGATTGCGTCCTCAAAGCCTCTCCTTCTCGCCTCTTCTTCTAAGAATGCATGGTTGAGGTCATCGTCTTGAATATCATTTGCAGCCATTCTGAAAATATTAAACTGTACGAATTTTGAGTAGTTCAAACAGATAGACATAATATAAAATGCAAGGTAAAAGACATTTCATTGATAATGTAAAAGGTTTACATCAAAACGTTACAAGCCTCCTAATACATTTTCTATGAAATGAACTAAGGTGAAAACTTAGATATAAGTTCAGCAAAATAACATAAAAGTTTAGATACATTCTCAAGAGTTATGAAATTTGATCGAGAATGACAAAAGGTTAACCCTAGATCCTAAGCAAATTTTGAGTAGCGATGCTCCTCTTCCGCGAAGCTATGCTTATACTTAACAGCATAAGTCATGTCGCTCAAACCAAGTTTGAAATCCTCCCAGCTTAGGTAGTACTCACCCTCAAGTATAGCTGGGGAGCGTAGTCGCCTCCACCATGCTTTGGCCTCCTCGTCAAGGCACGCAGCTGCTAGGGAGGTTTTCCATTCCTCTCTAACGGAGTGTTCTAGGAACCTCGCGTTCATACTCCTGATCCATGGGTATAGTGTCCCACTGATTCCCTCAAATGTCTCAGGTTTTCCCTGCATGAATGCTTCGATAACATCTGTATATTCTGAGGATCGGCGAAGATGATCGTGAATTGATGTTCCATATAATGAGTTTTAAGTGCCCTTGTCTTCCAAATGACTTCCGAATTGCTCAGGTCTGTGATCTCTTCCAGGACTTCAATTGTTGACGTCGCGCGTGAGCCTCGATGGCTTTCTTGCGAGCTTTCTCTTTTGGTGTCCACTGCAGTACTTCTTACCACACGGTAGTCTCATCTGAAATCAATTTAGATAAGGTAACTTAAATGAGATTTGGAAGTACAACATGTATGTAAAATTTTAAAATAATGAATTAAGAAAAAGCACATGGCTAGGTAGTAACATAACGTCTCCATGTATATAAACATATACATGGGTAAAATATTACATTTCAAAGGCATATAATACATAAGTTCACCAAACGTCACATCCGAATACAACATCCATAGCCGTAGGAAAAGAAGACGATATTAAGATCGTTTCTTAGGATGGTTAAAATACTGCCACAAATATTTTACAAACCGGAGTCGAATGACCCTAAATATGATTTCAGAACCCTCAAGAGCCTCCCAGAGGTGAGATCCCTCTCCCATATGATTGGGGTATGATGGCGTTGGGTGAAAATGGAGGGTAGTCGCGCTCATATTCTTGAATCATCAAACTGTCGAGTAGTTCCTCATACTCCATCCACGCAGGTGGTCCCTCCACCCTCTGAAGTGGATCTGGATGGTACATGCGATCCATGTATAGCTCGTAATCGGAGAGAAGTCGCAAACCTAGAGGTGCCCAAAACTCATCGTACGGATGAAAGCTCTCAATCATGGTCAAACTGATGCCAATGCCCCTCGTGTGGTAGATCCTGCCCGTCATGATTCCATGGGCTTCCACATATCGCTCTATGTGGATGGAATGGCTACGTATATACTCTCCTAGTAGCATCATCGGTGGACGTTGTGGTAAATTGTTACGGGTGTAACTGAAGGACGTCATCCTAAGGGCCTTTGTCAAACTAGAGTTAGCCATAGAGCAAATAGCAAGTAAGGAATCGTAAAGTTAAGATTCTAACGCTCATCTAACTAGTTCATTATTATATGGTCGGTCCTTAAGATTCTACCCTTCCTCGCATTTTAAACTGGTCTAAGTTATTATTTTAGCGATCTAGAGATTCCTAGTTTATTATTTTATCCTATAAGTCTATGCCTGACATACGATTTGAATGTCTGGCCCAGGTGTCGTCTCGCTATGTGAGATAACTTTAAGTCATTCACGGTCGCAAGACAGCTTTGATACCAACTGTAACAACCTGGTTTTTCGTGACTTTAATTAAACTAAGGCGGAAAATTAATTAAGTCTATATATTACAAACCAGCTGTTATCGTATTAAAACTCTAAATACATAGTACGAGTTTTAGGATAAAACAGAGTATATATTCTATTACAAATCTCTCCAAAAACAACGGAGTACAAAATAAGGTAAACCATCCCCAGCATTTGATAAATATAAGCCCTCGGGGTACCTGCAGTTCATCTCGTATTAGTGTTTTCTCCCCCAACACAATGTAAACGCATCCAATAAATCATGTAGTACAGCAATTATAGACATGTGCAACATACATGATAATTAAATAAAACAGATGGCAAACAGGCAAGCAAAGCACATAAGAAAATCATGATGATCCAAACACGAGTATAAACCAAACAATATATCATGCAACACTTATAACCAATCCTGTTCAATAAAACAATATCATTTCATTCATAATCGGGGTAGTCGACCCTTTTCAATTATTCATATAGCAACATATACTCGCGAAGTCTTGACTACAGAAGCGACTTGTGTACTCTCATAGTATATCAAAGTGCACTAGTTACTCGGACTGTATATCGATCAAACACTAAGTAGCGTGCGTGATAACTACCTAATATCCAATACAACATGGATAATCTATCACACGTTGTCCTATGAACCACAACCAACAGATGGAAGCATGCAAAACCCTACAAAAGCAAGGCCCGCTCATAAGTCACGGTACATCAACGGACTTTAATGCTAGTATACCACTAGGTAGAAGGGACGATTCAATCCCTTATCTTATGTGTGCACACACTTTCACTTAGAAACGACACAGTCCTCGCTACTCGAGAGAGTATGCTTTTCCTAACCAAAACGATTAATACCTAACGACAAGGTCCCCAAAGGGATGGTCATTTTCCGTTACCTCGTATGGACCGCAAAACGCAACAATTATGCCCATTCAAGGGTCAGATATACCGCTTGCCTAAAGACTATGAGAGTCATTAGAACGCCTCAGTCAGCACTGAGAGTGAAAGAGTCCCCATACGCGGCTACCTTTCCAACCATGGCACAATAGATTCGCAACATGACAGACACCCGAGTATTTAACAAGTACTTTCTTTATTATTTTCTCGTTCCTTTATTTCTCCAGTGACAGTTCATAATAAACAATAACGTCGAACTTGTATAATGAAAAATTAGTTCTAGCAGTTCTTCGTAAACTAAGCACATAGAAACTTAAATAATTTATTTGGAGTCCAATCGTAAATTTTAAATATTTTTACTACTCACGTATTTTACTATTCACGTATTTACTATTCATCGTATTTACTATTCATCGTATTTACTATTCATCGTATTTCACTATTCATCGTATTTACTATTCCTCGTATTTATACGTATTCGTATTTTCGTATTCCGTATTGGTACATATTTTTATACTTCGTATTTTATTCGTATTTTATACGTATATGTATTCCTATACTTAGTATTTATTATTTTATTTGCTTTATACTTAGTATTTATTATTTGACTTTATTTATACTTAGTATTTTTATACTCTTATACATTTTTTTATACTAAAGATATTTTAGAAAATAAAACTAAGCTTTTTATTTACTAAGTGTAAAATTCTAGTTTTAAAGTCGTTAAGTTCGTTTTGTACTTAGTGATTTTTGGAAATATTTTAGGAGTCTAGTTTTAAAGTTGTTAAGTTCATTTTGCATTTAGCGGTTTTGAAATATATTTTAATTGAACTCGTTAAGTTCATTTTGTATTTAGTGATTTTGAAACATATTTAAATCAAAGTGGTTAAGTTCATTTTCATACTTGGTGATTTAAATGATTTTTCAAAAGTAAAACTCGGTTTAGATTTAGTCGTATACTTAGCTAAAATTTTAGCGGTTTCAAATTTTAGCGAGGTTGTCGTAGTTCATTTTAAATAGTCAGATCTCCACATCCACAATTAAGCATAGGTAGTAACACACGATGTGATTCATTTTAATATATGTAACGTTTATTTTTATCGGTTTCGTTGATTCTTTTTATTAACGATTCTTTTTACAATAAAACATAAAGCTAATTACTAATCAATTATAGTGATTAAGTGATAAATTCATTTTGACCAAAATTGACCAAAATAAAGTGAAAATGCCGTGAGCTATTTATACCTAGCAATTTATTTCTTTTTTTGTTTTTCATTAATAAATCAATACTTTAACTAATTTAAATTACCTAAGTGATAAAAATAAAAAGTGACAAATTCATTTTTAGTCAAAAATGGACCTAAATGCCGTGGCCCTTTATACATGACAATTTATTTTTATTTTCTAATTTTATCGGTTTTTGACTTAAAGTTTTTATATACTAATTATTTAGTTTATGCTAAAGTGACTTAAACTAGTAAACAAAAACGATAAATACTAAAACTTATAAAATTTATAAATCAAAACTTAGTCATATGATGAAGAACTCAATGAAGATGTGAAGAACACTAATGTTTTTAATATGAACATTATTTAGTCAAATTTTTATATGTTTATATAATTTCCTCAAATTTTTCATACAAGTCTAATTTAACTAGACTAATCATAATATGTTATTTAGAAAAATTAAAACTAAAAATTGGTCTAAATAATTCATGTAGGCCGTATATATTTATATATGTTCCTAAATTTTGATTTTTGATTTTTATACTTCTAATTCAACAACTAATTTATTCTATATCATATATACATTTAATCATGAGTGAAAAACAACTACAAACATTAACACACAAAAGAAAAATCATTATAACATAAGAATAACAATAATACTTCAAGAACACAATAAAACATTTTAACACATTTAAATTCATAACAAATTCATTTTAAATCCTAAACAAAAACTAATTATATATTCATGTACATACTAGCCTTAGTATTTTAAGCATGTAATTTACAAAAATTAAAACGAAAAATTAAGTGAAAAACAATAGGGTGGCCGTGAGTTTTGTTAATGGGTAACAAATTCTATTTTTCGATTTTTGTCTCCTAATTTATCATGTGATGCTAGGTGTTCATAAACACAATAAATATAACACATAAACATTTATTTCATGCGATTAACAAAATTAAAACCTAGTGTCTTGAGGGCACCTTAATTAGGTTAGTAGCAAATTTGTTTAGCAGCTTGTCGGGATCGACAATATGATCAAACCTACCAAGTCGTCTTCACCACCTTGCTCCTCGTCTTTGATTAGGAGAGTACATAAAAATGAAAATAAGAAAGTTAGTAATTTATTTAGCTAGCTAAACTATACTAACAAAATTTAAGTGTAGTTTTGTTTTTAGTTTAGTTGATGTTTTCATTTTAAAAGATTTCGATTCATGTTCATATTTTAATTGTATGTAAATAGAGTAAGTGAGTACTAAATATAAATGATGAAGGGCTTATTTAAGTGTGCTAATTAATTTAAGCAAATAAAATGAAAGATTAAAGTATGAAAAGGATTAAAGAGGATGAAAATAGATGTGTTCTTGAGCTTGCATGAAGAACAAGCTTACTTGTTCTTGAGTAAGATTTTATTTAGAGAGAAAATGACTTAGGAATATTTGGTGTTTGTGTGTGTTGTTGTACGTGTATGTGTAGTAATGTAGTAGTAGTTGTAGTTTGTGTTTTACTTGTAAACTTATGTAATGTAATATAATGTTTAATCTTTAATTAAAATCAACTAGGATGTGATGATGAATTATGGGTGATGGTAAGTGTCTTAGCTAGTTAAGAAAATAGGTGCATAATGTGTAAGAGAAAATAGGAGAAATGGAAGAGGATAATTCTTGACTAAAACTAGTCAAAAATCTCGGCCAAACCAAGTTCAATGGCCCCGATTTTTCGTTTTTGAAATTTTCGATTTGCGCGCACGCGAAAAGTCTCGAAATAAAATATATAGTCTTAAAATGATGGTTCGAAGTAAGGTCAAAAATTAAAATGAAGAAAAACGTAGAAGAGTAATAAAAATGAAAAATGGCCTTAGGATCCTCGAAACTTTTAATAAAAATTTCGTTTGGTCCAAATATATATTTTTTTCGTCGAATGTTATCGAATTAAATCATTATGATCAAACGTCAAAAAGTTTATCAGTTTCGAATAAGTGTAGCTCATTATATCGAGTTTTAATGAAAGTGTTAGTTAAATCAAAAAGGAATAGTAATCTTATATTATTATAATATGTTTTGTTAGTACTAATCTAAATTGATTAGGCCTTAACCATTTTTGTGAGATTAGGATTATGAGTAAGTGTAATTGAAAAAGGATTAGATGATTTAATCCTCTAAGTGGCTCGGCCACTTTGGTCAAAATTGACCTCGATTTGCGTGCCAAAATTTGTCGTTGAGAAATTTGTAGTATAGTCTTCATTTGATTTATCGAGTTTGAAAATGAAAGAATAAAGTTCAAACTCAAAGTAATTCAAAATGGTTTTAGTTTAGGTATGAAAATGACTTGTAGTGTATTGTATTAGGAATTTAATGAGCGAGGATGATTCATTATTGATTTCCTAATTATAATTAGCTTAAATTAACACGGGGTGTTACAACAACTGTATTCCCCTTCTCCGGAATCCATCCTGCAGTCGCGCTTCCGTCTTCCATCCATGTAGCATCTACCTTTACGATGGAGTTATCCCTGCAAATCTGCAATTAAACGTATCTAACAGAAAGCATTGGAAGTTATCGGCCGAATTCTCTTCACTCGGGCCACTACAATTACCTAGTGCAAGATGGGCACTCTTAATATTTTCCTTCGCTTTTTGGTGTTTCCAAGCTCCCATCGCCTCCAAAACTAGGGAGTTGTAAGCAAACGTATAATTGACGGGCTAAAAGTCGTATGCCGCAAATTACAATTTATAATCACTTAAATCCTAGATACTAAACAAGTAGTAAAATGGAAGTAAGGGTCGATCCACAGGGAAAAAGACTAACTGAAACAGCGTGAAGTGTAAATAATGCAATAATATAGGAAAAGCATATAACAGTAACAGATTTGGGGGGGTTTTGGTTTAGTTTAATAAGAACTAAAATAGCTAAATATGAAAGCAGCAAAACTAATAAAAGATGTGTGAAAACAAGTATGAGAAAGGTCTCGATTCAAACAGAAATCCACGAACGATAATATAGCCGATCACAGAAAATAATCAATTAACTTCACTTGAGCACTTTATTGTGATAATCAATGCAGTTCAATTACACTAACTATCAATTTCTCTCTTAACTTAGCAATTAGGTCAAAACTGATGCCCTAATTACCCTTTCTATGATTAACTCGAGTCACGCGAAACAAGTTCAAATCAAAAGAAGATATGGAACGAGAAACAATAAAGGTAACTAATACTAACAACGCAGTTAATACTCGAGTTACAAATTCAATCCCTTTTATGGCCAACTCACGACAAACTGAGTACGATAAATTGAACACAATTGCTATCGCGAAAAGATTAATAAGGCAAACAGAGCTAATAATCAATTCTAGCAGATAAATTAACAACAATCCTAATTAGTCGTACGCACTAATCAAAATTAGGGTTAATCAACAATAATAACAAGGGATAAAATAATACTCACGAGAAAGTCAAGAGATTGATAATCTCACGGTTGAATTACCGACGCTTCAATCGTTTTGAATCAAGAATTTAAAGTTTAGCAATGCATAATTCCTAATCAATTCTCAAGTTTTTTTGGAAAAGTGAAAACTAAAACTAATGAATGATGGCTAATGAGATAATATATCCCTAGGTTAAGTCTAAAAACTAATTAAAGTAGAGTTTCCAAAAGATCATAAATAAAATACGGATAGAATTGAGCAGCGGCCGACGCAGTGATCCGCCCGCTATCACTCGCCAAGATGGGTCGCCAGTCACTCGCCAGAATTCACTGCCCTTTTTTTCTCTTTGCTTCAGATTTGCTCGTGCCTGGGCCGCCAACTGGTCGCCATCAGGTCGCCATTGTCTTCTGATATTTTTCCATGCTCTATCTCCTGCTTCTGCGGCTGTACATAAGCTCATGGTCGCCAATGATTCGCCATCCTCATCGACTCTTCATCCAAGCTCCTTCAACTCTTGTCCAAGCCTCGTGACTGTCCTAACATATCATCAAAATACCACAAAACTCCGCGAATTCAAAGTAACTCGCACTTGATCACAGATCACAAAAACCTTCGTTAAAGCACGTCAAATCCTCACTAAATGAGCTCAAAATCACCGTACTAACCTATACTAAAACCGACTCATCAAACTCCCCCACGCTTAAGCCTTTACTCGTCCTCGAGTAAACTCAATGAACGCCATACAAACCTAAACGACACTAGCTCAAAAAGAAACGCAGGGGACACAATGACAATCTAAGTCGTGTTCTCAACTAACAACTCCTACTCCCTCTGATGGCTCAAGTAGTAGCCATTCGCACTCACTCTCGCTCACATGACAACACTCTCGAAATTTAGGAAACACATACCCATCGACTCAACGACAAAACATGACAACGATGACAGAAGCCCAGCTACGCCCCTTATTTCTCCATCCTAGCCCGCTCGCTTGTGCTACTAACGTTCTCCTGTGACAAAAAGCGTATGTCACACACACATACAACCCACACAAGCGAGTTCCTAACCGCCTCTACTCCGGAAATAAGACAAACCCAATCGCAAGAGAGGTGCCTACGACTCCGTGCACCGCGATTACGCCTCACCATAGCCTCTAACCTACCCTTCCGTCCTTCTTTGTCACCCTTCTTATGTCGCCTCGCCGGTAAAATAGGAAGTATTAGAGCATTTTTTTTCCTAAATCTCTCATTTTGCCTAGAGTGCCCGCCCTTGCGGGTTTCACTCTAGCTTATTCACCTCACACTAACTCTCGTGGCACGCAACTCGTTTCTTCATTTTACTCGGAGTGCCCACCCTTGTGGGTTTCACTCCGCCCTCGGCCACATATCCCCATTTTGCCTAGGCGCCCTTTCGGGTTTTCACCTAGCCGGGATTCACTTTATTTCTTTTTCGTATTTTTTTTTCTCCTTTTTTTTTCTTTTTTCCTTTTTTTTTTTTTTTTTTTTTTTTTTTGTGATAATAAAAACAAACACAAGAGTACAAATGAAAATATATACACATCACAAGTGATTCTCCCCCCACACTTAAACGTCGCATTGCCCTCAATGTGATGAGAAAGAGGACACAAACAAGAAAAAGGGAGAGAAACAGAGACAAACCTCAGTGCGAGCTCGAGGGACCACTACGATCGTGATCCGAAGAAGCAGAAGGAGCTCCAGAGGCACTTGGTTTGGAAGAGTCGTGAGCCAACAAAGAAGCTAGCTCATCAGCAGAAGGGGGGTGATACTCATTCGGGTACCGAGCAGTATAGAACGCAGTCAATGAGCGCAAATGCAAGGTCGACTCAGCACAAAAATCAAAGATCCGCGCGTTTATCTTCGCTTGCTCAGCTTGCCAAGCTAATGTATCATCGCGGAATGTTTCCCACGCAACAGCTCCGAGGGGTGTTGACTCGTCGGCAGTGTCATCACCCTCGCCCTCCTCAGCACCACCTCCCGCAGCAGCATCGGGTACCGTTGCAACAACGCCTAACAAAGCAGGCGGATCGGGAGGAATAAACAAGTCTCTAGTAGTTGGCCCCACCGGAACGACAACGCCTTCAGGACGCGGGAGACGCAAGTATGGAACCTTCTTCTTCGTTCCAACCACAAGCGCATAAGCCTCGCCCCGAGCAAGTGGGGCAATCGTGCGCGTAGTCTGTAAGGCGGCAATGTCCATTCGGGGCGAACCACGAACGGGCTCCTCTGTACTCAAATCAAGGCCCTGAGAAAGGGCGATCAATGTCACCATACCCCCTAGCGCTATCTTACCAGAAGTGGCACGTCGAGTCTCAGCACAACTCCGCAGAAATCTAAATGCCCAATCGCGTTTCGCGGGGTCATCAGGGCTCATATCATACAACAAACGCACCCCCGTCCGAGGGACTTGTGTGGGTTCCCCTGCGCCGAAAAATCCCATCGACAATACCCTATAAATAAGACGAAGGCCTGGGTGAGGAATTCGAGTGACTTTCTCTGTTCCCTTACCAATGGGGAGATGCGTTATGTTATGCCAGAACTTGGCGAGAACACGAGTCTGAGCCTCGCCAACCAACTCCTCTTCGATCTCCTCTCGTGGTATGGCCCCAAAAACAGTAGAAAGAGCAGCACAAGACATGCGATACTCTTTGTTAAAGAGCCGAAACGACACTGTAGGTGGTGGTTCACTCGAGTGATGCTGAAAAGTCACTAGAAATTCTAATGTAATGCGTTTGTAAGTCAACGCACATTTGCCCAAGAAGTCGAGCAACCCAATTCTGTCAAGTAGAGTGCTAACGGTGTCCACTAACCCCAGCTGCTCTAACGTGGGTCGGTCGAAGAATTTAGTAGCAAGGATATCACGATGTGGTTGCACTAAGTTACTCCAACGATCCTGCTCTTCCGTGCTCAATTCACACCCCAAATAATCAATACTCGCGCGGTTCCGTTTAGCAATACTAGAAGGGGGCGGAGCCGTAGATTTCGAGGCCCGAGGAGTGGCTTTAGGTGCCGTGTTAGTAGCTGTCGTTTTTGCTTTCGTTCGAGCCATCAAAATCAATCAAGTTAGCACAACTCAAAATGAACACAACTCCAACCACAACTTCTCAAAATGGAGTTAATAACCACACTAGTGCGAACACAATCCAAATCCGAACTCCTGTCAACAAGTCGGGACTTACAACAAACAACAACAACGGCACTAAAGCAAACCAAACCGACACAACACCCAAATCAAAGCTGTATTGCAGTACTCCAAATTACACACTTTGAATCCGAACCCGACGTTAATAACCACACGAACAAGGGCGTGAGACCACATGAAATTCAAAACCACCGAGTCGATGCAAGAGACGCACCAAGACCACACGAAATTCTTGTGCCCAAGTAAAATAGAAGGAGAAAACCGATAAATACTTACTTGGGTGGCGTTGATAGGCAGAAAATCGACCCAAAAGCACCACAAAGTCGACCCAAAAGCACCACAAAGTCGACCCAAAATACCCAAATTCGACCTAAAATCGAAGAGCAAAGCAAACCCCTAATTGTGAAAGAAATTAGGGTTTGTGTCAAGTGAGACCGGAGCTCCGGTACGCAAGTCGGTGCCGGCAGAGGGAGGAAGTCGCCGGCGTAGTGGTGGTAGTGGGATGGCGGCAGCAGGTGGTGGGGTGGCGGCGTCGTGCGTCGTCCGCTGCCTTCACTTCTCTTTGCCTCTTTTGTTTTTTTTTTTTTTTTTTTATTTTATGGTTTGTTTTTGAGGGAGGCTGCCCTTTTCTTTATTTGTGTTAGTAGAGTATAAGTGAAGAGGAAGAGGTCGGGTCGCCCGTGGGTCGCCAATAGCTCGCGTGTGGCTCGCCAAAACTTGCTGACATTATTTCTTTTTCCTTTAGGCGCCCGCGTGTGGGTCGCCACTCTCTCGCACGTGGGTCGCCAAAAATTTCTGGTAAATCACGTTTTTTTTTTTTTTTTTTTTTTTTTTTTTTTTTTTTTTACACTAAGTACAAGGGCTCCGGGTCTTCCTTTGAAAAGCTCTTATTTCCTACAACATGTAACAAACCGTCACGAGCACCCATTAATGAAATAAACTAAATTAAACTAAAAATGCAGAAATGAAAACGAGAAATCAAGGGTTGCCTCCCCGATAGCGCTTTTGTTTAACGTCGTTTGCTCGACGAAAGGATATGGTCTCAATCCTCGTAGATGGGTTCGTGGAGATCCAGCAGCTCCACGACTTCAGTATCCTTGAAACCCTCGTAATAAAGCTTGAGACGGTGTCCATTCACCTTTAATACTTTCCCCGTTTGGTGGCTTTTAATCTCGATAGCCCCATGTGGGGAAACCTTAGTGACTACGAACGGACCAATCCACCGGGACCGCAGCTTGCCCGGGAATAAGTGGAGACGCGACTGATACAAGAGGACTTGTTGACCCACTTCAAAAGTCTTCCTCGTGATCATTTTGTCGTGCCACGCCTTAGTCTTGTCCTTATAGATTGCCGCATTCTCATACGAGTCAAGTCGAATCTCCTCCAACTCTTGCAATTGGAGCTTCCTATAAGTCCCGGCTTCGTCGAGTTGCATATTGAAGCTCTTCACCGCCCAATAAGCCTTGTGTTCTAGCTCCACGGGTAAGTGACACGGCTTACCAAAGACAAGTCGATAGGGTGACATACCAATGGGCGTTTTATACGCAGTTCGATACGCCCACAATGCGTCGTCCAGTCTCAAACTCCAATCCTTCCGCGTAGGATTCACCGTCTTCTCAAGTATCGATTTAATCTCTCTATTGGACACCTCAGCTTGGCCATTCGTCTGTGGGTGGTACGCAGTAGAAATGCGATGGATGACGCCGTATTTCTTCACAAGAGCCTCAATGGTACGATTACAGAAGTGCGTACCTCGATCACTAATCAACGCTCTAGGAAATCCAAAGCGAACGAAGACATGAGTCTTGAGGAATGTCGCCACAACCTTGGCGTCATCAGTTTTGGTGGGAATCGCTTCCACCCATTTAGATACATAATCCACTGCTAACAAAATGTAGAGATAACCATGAGACTGGGGAAATGGACCCATGAAGTCGATACCCCACACGTCGAAAATCTCACAATAAAGCATAGGATTCTGCGGCATCTCCTGCTTCTTTGATATAGCTCCAACCCGTTGACACTTATCGCATGATTTGCAGAAGAGGTGAGAATCATGAAATAGCGTGGGCCACCAGAAACCACAATCTAGCACCTTCCTTGCAGTCCTCTTAGCACCGAAATGGCCCCCACACGCATAAGAATGACAATGAGCTAAGACCGATCCAATCTCCGACTCCGGCAAGCACCGTCTAATGATCTGATCCGAACCGTGCTTCCACAAATAGGGATCATCCCAAATGTAGTACTTGGCATCGCTCTTAATCTTGTCCTTTTGGGACTTCGAGAAACCTGGAGGAAAACGCTCAGAAACCAAATAATTAACAATGTTAGCATACCATGGCCCTCCGGTCTCAATAGCGAATAGAGTCTCATCGGGAAAAGTGCCTCGAATAGGCTCTTGATCACCCTTCTTCTCATCATCATGCACTAACCGACTCAGATGATCGGCCACCACATTCTCGGCCCCTTTCTTGTCTTTCACTTCCAAGTCAAATTCACTCAAAAGTAGAATCCACCGTATCAAACGAGGCTTAGCCTCCTTCTTTGACATCAAGTAGCGCAGAGCGGCGTGATCCGAGTACACAATCACCTTTGTACCGAGCAAATAAGACCGGAACTTCTCCAATGCAAACACCACAGCAAGTAGTTCTTTTTCAGTCGTAGTGTAATTCTTCTGCGCCTCATTCAGGGTCATTGACGCATAATGAATCACATGAGAAAGTCGCCCAACTCTTTGGCCTAGAACCGCACCCAACGCGTAGTCACTCGCGTCACACATAATCTCGAAAGGGAGCGACCAATCTGGGGCCTGAATAATAGGAGCTGTGACTAACCGCTTCTTCAAGTCATCAAACGCCTCCTTGCATCCATCATCGAACACAAACTCGCTCTCCTTTTGTAGTAGCTTGCAAAGTGGCGAAGCTATCTTCGAGAAATCCTTAATAAACCTGCGATAAAAACCTGCATGGCCAAGAAAAGAACGAACTTCGCGCACACTAGTAGGGTAAGGTAAAGACTGAATTGTATCCACCTTAGCTTTATCAACCTCGATACCGCGCGAAGAAACCACATGCCCTAAGACTATCCCTTGTTCTACCATGAAATGACATTTTTCAGAGTTCAAAACAAGATTAGTTTCTACACATCGTTGTAGAACAAGGGATAGGTGGTATAGACAAGCATCAAAAGAGTCACCGTGAACGGTGAAATCATCCATAAAAACCTCAATAAAATTCTCAACATATTCGGAAAATATACTCACCATACAACGCTGAAATGTACCGGGCGCATTGCAGAGCCCAAAGGGCATGCGCCTATAAGCAAACGTGCCGAAAGGACACGTGAATGTAGTCTTCTCCTGATCTTCAGGAGCAATGGCCACTTGAAAGTAGCCCGAATAACCATCAAGAAAACAGTAAAATGCCTTACCAGCTAACCTCTCCAACATTTGATCAATGAATGGAAGAGGAAAATGATCCTTACGAGTCACGGCGTTCAACCGACGATAATCAATACATACCCTCCAACCATTTTGGACTCGCGTAGGAACTAGCACTCCTTCTTGATTCTTCACAACAGTAATGCCCGACTTCTTTGGAACCACTTGAGTCGGACTCACCCATTCACTGTCGGAAATTGGGTAGATCATTCCCACTTGCAGCAGCTTGATCACTTCCTTCTTCACCACCTCCATCATTGGAGGATTCAACCGTCTTTGAGGTTGTCTCACCGGCTTAGCACCCTCTTCAAGTAAGATGCGGTGCATACAAGTAGATGGGCTAATACCGTTGATATCGGCAATCGTCCACCCTATAGCAGTCTTGTGCTCAGACAACACCTTGACAAGCTTCTCTTCTTGTTCCTTAGTGAGCTTGCTAGAGATGATGACCGGCAACGTATCGCTCTCACCTAGGAACGCATACTTCAAATGCTCCGGCAGTGGCTTCAACTCCACAGCAGGTGCCTGCACAATAGATGGTAACAGCTTTTCTACAGGAAGGGTTAGTGGTGCCTTACCATAGGAGACAGGGCTCCTCTCGTTCATTGTCAGCTCCGACATCACATCCTGCACGTTAGTAGGCAAAGCAATATCCATACTATCCATTTCACGATCATTCTCAAGCACAGTTTTCAAAGCATCTGAATTACTCACACTAAACACATCCTCAACAGGACCATCAATAACATCAACAAAATTCACAGCATGCACATCAGGAGGATACTTCATAGAATCATAGATGTTAAATCTAACAACTTGACCATCCGACTCCATAGTAAGCGAACCACTAGACACATCAATCTTAGTACTAGCAGTTTTCAAGAAGGGTCGCCCTAACAGAATAGGGGCAGCATGCTTATCATGTTCCATTTCTAAAACATAGAAATCTGCAGGAAAAATCAAGTTATCAACCATGACAAGTACATCCTCAACAACACCCTTGGGGTAAGCATTAGAACGATCAGCTAACTGTATAACAACTCCAGTTTCGACCAGAGCTCCTAATTTCATAGACTTATATAGTGAATAAGGCAACACATTAATAGACGCACCTAAATCAAGCATAGCACGTTCAATTCTAGTGTCACCCAAGGTACAAGGAATAGTAAACATACCGGGATCACCACACTTGGGTGGTAACTTACGCTGAAACATGGCACTTACGTGCTCACTAACCTTTACCTTTTGAGCTCCCTTCAATCTTTGTTGTCTCTTGACCGTGCACAATTCTTTGAGGAACTTAGCATACTTAGGTACGCTCTTCAAGAGATCAAGTAAAGGGATATTCACCTCGCACTTACGAAAGGTCTCGTAAATGTCTTTATCGTTCTCAATCCGACGAGTAGACTTTAGAGCTTCGGGAAACGGAACTTCCACCTCGTGAACCGGTGGTGGCGCATCATCTTTCACCTCCACAGCAGGTGAATCATCGCTCGTCTCAACAACCGCTTCCTCTTCCTCATGTAGAGTAGCCTTCTTCGATTTAGCAACCGGCTTCTCAGCTTCAACCAGTTGCCTACCATTCCGTAGCGACACCGCACTCACGTTCGGTCGAGGATTCGTCACCGTTTGACTCGGTAACGCATTCGAGTCCCTAGCTTCCAATCGACTAATAGCCGTGGCCATTTGACCAATTTGAGTCTCCAAATTTTTGATGCTATTCTTGGTCTCCAACTGGTTCTGAGCCACACTAGCTTGAAAGTTGCCTTGGTTAGCTACTAAGGCTCGAATCATCTCATCAGTGGACATGGACGAACTCGGAGTAGCAGGCGGTGGGGTGGTGCTCTGAACTGGCGGTTTAGGAACAAACGGAGGCCTAGGTGCAGCGAATTGATTACCTTGATTGTATTGTTGATTCCCTTGCTTCCACCTCATGTTAGGATGATCTCTCCAACCTTGATTGAAGGTGTTAGAATAAGGGTCCCATTTGCGTTGAGGAGGTTCCATGTAGCCTGCAGCGTTTACATCCTCGACCGGTCCCTCTTGCATTTGGGGACAATGTTCACTAGGGTGGGATTCGGAAGAACAAATCCCACATGCCATAACCGCCTTTCGCCCTACCACCAAGTCTTTAACCAACGAAGTTAAACTGTCCACCTTGTCCTCTAACATACTTTGGCTCGACCCCAAGGCGTTCACACCTCTTCTATACGGCTTCCTATCAAATTCCCTTGAGCTTTCGGCTAGCTCTGTGATTAGAGCCATTGCTTCTGTAGGGCTCTTATTCGTGATTCCGCCGCCGCTAGCCGCATGAACCATACGTGAATCATCCTTGGAGAGGCCGCCTACGAAGTACATGATGAGATCTTGGTCCTCATACCCATGATATGGGCACATACCACAAAGCTTCTTAAAACGTTCCAAGTACTCGTACATAGTCTCCCCATCACGTTGTTCGACATTAGAAATTTCCTTCTTCAATTGAGATGCTCGAGAGGCGGGAAAATACTTCTCAAGAAATGCCTTCTTCATCTTCAACCAAGTGTCGATGCTACCCGTGGGTAGATAGTAGAGCCAATCCTCGCAGTCGCCTTCGGTGAGAGAACTGAATGCCCTTAGCTTCACCGCTCATCATCCACAAAGAAGAAGCTTCATACTCGTACACACGATGTGGAAGTCCGATAAATGTTTGTTCGGATCTTCACCACTCAACCCATGGAATGTGGGTAGCAAATGAATTAGCCCGGACTTCAACTCAAAATTCACATTCTCATCGAGAGGAGGATATGTGATGCATAGGGGTTGCTGTTGAAGGTCCGGAGCTGTGAGTTGTTTAATTATTTATTCACCATCTCGCCGCTTTAAATGCTGAAATATCTGAAATGTCCGATGCGTATTCAGGGACGTCTACCTCAGGATCTTGCACGACGACGACTTGTCCACTCTTGTTCTTTCTAGACCTGAAAAGTGTTCTTTCAATCTCTGAGTCAAAAGGCTCGAGTGGATGGTTAGCAAAACGGGTATTATGCATACACCAACACTAAACAATAATAACAATTAATTCCTATTTCCCCGGCAACGGCGCCAAATTTGACGGGCTAAAAGTCGTATGCCGCAAATTACAATTTATAATCACTTAAATCCTAGATACTAAACAAGTAGTAAAATGGAAGTAAGGGTCGATCCACAGGGAAAAAGACTAACTGAAACAGCGTGAAGTGTAAATAATGCAATAATATAGGAAAAGCATATAACAGTAACAGATTTGGGGGGGTTTTGGTTTAGTTTAATAAGAACTAAAATAGCTAAATATGAAAGCAGCAAAACTAATAAAAGATGTGTGAAAACAAGTATGAGAAAGGTCTCGATTCAAACAGAAATCCACGAACGATAATATAGCCGATCACAGAAAATAATCAATTAACTTCACTTGAGCACTTTATTGTGATAATCAATGCAGTTCAATTACACTAACTATCAATTTCTCTCTTAACTTAGCAATTAGGTCAAAACTGATGCCCTAATTACCCTTTCTATGATTAACTCGAGTCACGCGAAACAAGTTCAAATCAAAAGAAGATATGGAACGAGAAACAATAAAGGTAACTAATACTAACAACGCAGTTAATACTCGAGTTACAAATTCAATCCCTTTTATGGCCAACTCACGACAAATCGATACGATAAATTGAACACAATTGCTATCGCGAAAAGATTAATAAGGCAAACAGAGCTAATAATCAATTCTAGCGGATAAATTAACAACAATCCTAATTAGTAAATGCACTAATCAAAATTAGGGTTAATCAACAATAATAACAAGGGATAAAATAATACTCACGAGAAAGTCAAGAGATTGATAATCTCACGGTTGAATTACCGACGCTTCAATCGTTTTGAATCAAGAATTTAAAGTTTAGCAATGCATAATTCCTAATCAATTCTCAAGTTTTTTTGGAAAAGTGAAAACTAAAACTAATGAATGATGGCTAATGAGATAATATATCCCTAGGTTAAGTCTAAAAACTAATTAAAGTAGAGTTTCCAAAAGATCATAAATAAAATACGGATAGAATTGAGCAGCGCACGCCTTGTGATCCGTCGCCGATCACTCGCCCGATGGAGTCGCCAAATACTCGCCGTAATTCACGCCCTTTTTTTCTCTTTGCTTCAGATTTGCTCGTGCCTGGGCCGCCAACTGGTCGCCATCAGGTCGCCATTGTCTTCTGATATTTTTCCATGCTCTATCTCCTGCTTCTGCGGCTGTACATAAGCTCATGGTCGCCAATGATTCGCCATCCTCATCGACTCTTCATCCAAGCTCCTTCAACTCTTGTCCAAGCCTCGTGACTGTCCTAACATATCATCAAAATACCACAAAACTCCGCGAATTCAAAGTAACTCGCACTTGATCACAGATCACAAAAACCTTCGTTAAAGCACGTCAAATCCTCACTAAATGAGCTCAAAATCACCGTACTAACCTATACTAAAACCGACTCATCAATAATCCCTTGGATTAAAATTCTTTGTCCTGAAGTGTGCATCATTTCTCGCTAACCAGATAGTCCACAAAATACCGATGAATTGAATCTGCCACCAACAAACTTCTTCGATATTTTTTTTTTTTCTTTTTCCATAAAAACCAACCAGTTACAAATCCTCTCCTGCATAGAGCAACACTCCAAATCTAACATTCTAATACCCAAGTTACAACCAAACCAAAGTCTCCTCGCAAACTGGCAGTCCCTAAAAAGGTGAGCATAAGTTTCCTCTGCGTCGTCATTGCCACAAAGCTTGCAAACACAGATGTTATCGATGTTTCTCCTACGAAATTCCTCCCCAATAGGAAGACAAGCATTAAGAATTTTCCACAGCAAAATTTTCCATTTTTCTGGTCCTGGAAGTCTCTATAGTTTTTTGTAGAAAAAACCAACAGTGGAGTTAGTCCTGGCTAGGTCCTTGTCCAAGAGTTTACTATTATTCATGAAGGTGTGTTTCTAATGCCAGTGCATAACCAGATTTAATGTCATAATTTCCTGTGCTATTCTTGGACCAAAAGAATAAACCCTCCATTTCTTCCAGCGAAAAAGGAATCATAAGAATCTTGTCTCTCCACTCCTTACTAAACACATAATTAATGGTATCGATATTCCAAGATCTTCCATTCAGGAGGAGTGAGCCTACTGTCCAATTCATCAAGGAAGAGTGGTCAACAAGTGGATCACCTGTTTTAGGCATCAGAATTCCCTCCTGGACCCATCATGCGCTCCAGACATTGACCTTGGAATTCTAGCCTATTTTCCATGCCAGATTTATTTTTAAGAGTTAGTTCCCACCCCCAGATAATGTCTTTCCAAATCCAGGACGCATTTGGATTAGGTTGTGCAAATTAAAGTCCAAGGCTGACTTTTCTATAAGAGGGCCATATTTGGCCGAGAAGACACGTGAGAATATAGATTCTATACAGGTCAAAACCCTCCAAGTTTGCTTAGCAAGCATAGCCTGATTAAGACATACAACATTTCGTATGCCAAGTCGTCCTCCTCTTGATTTTGGTAAGCTGTGCAAATTCCTACTGCCCCAATGGATGCTCCTAGACCCCTTCAATCCTGCCAACCAAAAATGCGCCAAAATAGAATTTATCTTTTTAGCGACACTTACCGGTATTTTAAATACCGATAGAAAGTACACGGAGATAGAGAAAGAATTGATTGTATCAAAGTGAGCCTCCTTGCTGGCGAAAGAAAAATGTCGTTCCAAGAGGAAATCTTATCTTTAACTTTGTCTATCAAGAATTGAAAACTCTCCCTTTTTGAGATTCCAAACTCCATAGGTGCTCCCAAGCATTTTTCCAGCCCTATAGAAGGTTTTACTTTGAATTCCTTCAAGCAAGTCTTAACTAGGCCAAGCTTACAGCTAGGACTAAAGCAAATAGCTGACTTATCGTAATTGACTTTCTGGCCGGAAGCCGCACAATAGGCGTCCAAGATGTCATTCAGGCAGTTGATCGCATCGTTGTGGCCTTGTATAAAGAAGAGTGAGTCATCCGCAAAAAAAAGAGGTGAGAAATTTCCGGTGCTTCCCGTGCAATTTTAACTGCCTTAAGACCTCTAATATCCTGTTCCCATGACAGATTTTGCGATAAAACTTTGGTACAAAGCACGAGCAGGTATGGGGATATAGGGTCTCCTTGTCTCAGACCACAGGTTGGCTTAAAACGATCCATCGGGCTCCCATTAATAATTAGTTCGTACGTCACTGATGACACATAGTCCATAATTGACGTAATCCAATGATCTGGGAAACCCACCTTGAACAGAGTCATCCTTAGAAAATTCCAGTTAAGTCTGTCATAGGCTTGGCTCATATCAATCGTTAGGGCTAATCTCCCTTCTTTCCCTACCTTATGTGTTTTAATTGCCTTTAGAACTTCCTGAGCGATCTTGATATTATCTCCAATGCTTCTACCTTGAACAAAGGCATAGTGAAATCTTCCTATGAGCTTGTTCATTACCTTCATTAGTCGATTTGCCATGCACTTGGTTATGATTTTCATAACCACATGCATTACATAAGCTAATCGGTTTGTAATTATCTACAGATTCCGGGTTCTCGACTTTCGGAATTAGGACAATCATGGTTTTTTCATCTCCCTCGAGACTTTCCCAGATGCCAGAAAATGTCTCATTATTTATTGCAAGTTTTCAGACAAAAGGCTTACGAGACTCCATTTGTCTATTTTGAGACTATTGTACGTCGTTTTATGTCATGCAACAATTTTTAATTGCTTTGACATTATGTTTAAAAGTATTATAAGGCCGTTAAAGTAATTTATGAATTTGTGATAGGAGAAAGGGTGATGTGATTATTTCACTTTACGGTTAAACCATGACCCCTATAAGAATTAATGTGACAAAATACTCCTTATTTTTAATAGTGATAATCACAATATATATTTTATCGTAGTAATAAAATTTTGATTTTGTTTGAAAATGTGCAGACAATACTTCCGCCATTCAATATCCAAACCCTTACGGAGGCCATTTTTGGAATCGACTCTAAAAAACTTGACCTCAAAAATAAATCTAAAAACAAATTGAAATATTTTTATGAAATCTATATATATCTATATATCTATATCTATATCTATATATATGATTAAAAAATAAATTGAACAACTTCATTTTACTATTAAACAACTACATTTTGCCATTTGCTAAAAAATCTCCCTTGATTAAGCCACATGTCACGATGATACACACTTAGTTTTAGATAAGAATGAAATTTAAAAATACTACTTCCTCCATTCCATTAGGTAATATAGATTTGTTTTTTGCACAAAATTTTAGGTCGGACAAAAACATGTGGGGTGAGGTATGCAATGACTAAAATGCCTAGAGGTGTCAAAATCTGACCCGACCCGGTAAACCGCCCGAAACCGACCTGAAAATAACCCGAAATAAACCTGCTTTTTATACCCGAAGCCAAAAACGACCCGAACCCGAAACGACCCGAAAAAAATGGGTCATAACCCGACCCGTAGCGGGTTAACCCGTTAAGTTAAGAAATTTACGTTCCAAGATAGAAAATGTCAATATCAATTTTTTTTTTTTTTCACATGAAACTTTTTATTTTAAATTAATTTTAAACATTTCACACTGACCAAACTATTCATAATTGACAATTTTGACTTAAATATAATATTTATTATTTAATAATTATATTAACAATCATACTCCGTAATAATGATGTTTGTTAGTTACATTGGACATTGCGAATTATGATTTGAGACATCTTAAATCACTATTTACGAAATTTTGAAACAAAATTACATGTGGAGAATAAGTGAAAAAATGTGGAAAAAAATATGATACTACAAGTCGGTAATTCAGGGTAAAATTTTAGAATTTGAAGACACAACTTGGATTCTACAAGTACAGATCAAAATCTTCATTGTTATATTTTATTGTTTTACTTTATAATTTAAAGTGTTTAATATCCACATCAGTTTATAATTAATACTCCGTATGTTATACGTAAATATTGACTTAATAATTACACGTCTATATATACTTATTTTGAAATATTATCAATTTTTAACTTATAATTTAATTTTTTATTTTTTTTATTTATATTTGTATCATCAATTAAAGTATTTTTTCTTAGTGAAAACTAAACCATTATACAAAAAAGGAAAAAAAGAAAATATCGATAAAGGGGCGTTAATTAACCCGTATTTTGACCCTAACCCGACCTGGAACCCGTATACATCCGACCCGTATATTACCCGAACCCAAAATACACCCGACCCGTATGTTACCCTTGCAGTTATCCTAACCCGAACTCACTCGACCGACTGCTTGACAAAGTCTAAAAATGCCCTCCCACTTATTTAAGGTGAGTGGGTGAGTGTTAATAAAGTGAGGGTAATTTAGTCTTCTTATTTGATAAAGTATGGACCAAATTAGAAATGTATATAAATGAATGAAATTGCCAAAAAAGGAATATGTATAGAATCAATTGAAATGGAGGAAGTATTAAATATGATTTATAATCACACCTTTTCATATATCTTTTTATTTCACATTATAACTTTTAATTTAAAATTTTAATACAATGATTGATAACATTTTATTATGGAGTAACTTTTACAATCAAAGAATTTCAATTTTATTTCAATGTATTTACTAATACCTAAATAAATTTAATAGCTTACGATTGATTTTTGTTTTTTAAATATGCAATTTATTTTTAAAGATTTAGAATAAATAATGCTACAATAACTTTAATCAGTCAATCAATATAATTGCATTCATAATCATATTATACTCCCTCTATTTCAATAGAAAAGCCCCATGGACCCACTTTTTTGTGAGGAGAAAAGTGGGGCCATGGGGCTAAATGAATGAGATAGAGGGAGTATATTTCTACATTTAATCGATCAAAATAATCAAAATCGTATAAGTTAGCTCAAATATTTAAAATATTCAACAAATTGAACAAAAGATAATAATTAGAAAAAAATACATGTTAATAATATTATATAGTGTTAAACACAATATAAATGATTAAAAAAAAAAAAAAAAAACAGAGTTACATATGTTTTTATATCATATACAACACACATCAATGTACGTTATATTAAAGATTTAAAACGAAAAGTGTTTTGCATGTTAAATACAAGTTTGAATGCGTTTTAGACATTTTATTGTTGATTTTTTTAATGTCTTTTCATCAAGTTGAAATAGGCAGAGTTATGAAACATAAAAGTATTGTTGAATAAGTAAAAAATATATAACATTTGGGAACAAGATACTTACATTATTAAGAATATACGACATTAATATTGGTACTAAATTTATGTATTTGTCTTGCAAAAAAAAAAAAAAAAAAAAAAAAAAAAATACTTTGTATGTGTTTGGAAATTTGAAACCAATCAACAATGCCATGTTTTTGGCCAATAAATTTTGATAATTTGTTTTATAATGTCATTATAATTACTAATATCTTACAACAATGTCGATAGATGAACACATCAAGCTGGTAATAGTTAATCGATTAAGTATAATAATTTGATCTGGGCCTTCTGAAAGAATTTGAACTAATTGTGCCACAGTTGAACAATTATGTCCCAACCTTTTCACAATTACAGTTCCCTGCCCCTTTTGCCTAAGAAAGAGGCGTAACTGGCTTGAAAGCTTACCAAGCTTTTTAGAATCTCTACGCTCTTTAGCACGATATTTTGAGCCTCGCGTGTCTGCCTTCGGAAGTTTAAAATATCTAGCTCTAATTGATCTGGTTGAGCAGAGCACTAACTACCACATAATGGCTGTAGGCCTCCTAAAAAAAGACCTATGTAAAAACAACATAATCCAAATATTGAATAAAAAAGGATACAACCCGTTCTTGGGCTAGGTTTACTCATCTCACTTGACTCTTTGTTTACGCTTTTTGAAAAGACAAAGACAGTAGACAATAGACACAAGCAAGACATAGAGTTTTATTGTTATTGTATTCTTCTTGTATAGTCTAACCCATAACGCCTCTGGGGTCAATGCAACGACTGTACTAATTAAAAATGGAAACTATTTACTATTAACAAAATTGTCCACTATTTCGCGATTAGATCACTTTCATAATAGTATGATCACAAATATATAAATTAAAGGATTTTTCTCATCTGTACCCTCGTACTTTTCACTTTTCTCAGTTGTACCCTTGCGTTTGGCGTATTCCAAGTTGTACCCTTAAACTTATAAAATTAGTCCCAACCATAACCAAACTTGAATAATCCGTTAAATTTAGCCGTTAGTTTTGTTTTATATGAATTTTCACCCTTTTTATTTAGTTTTTTTCTTTAATTTTTTCACATTAAACACCTTGTTTCTTATAATGGAGGGTTGAGTAGGGTATTTAATGCGAAAAGATGGAGGAAAAAACTGAAAAACAAGAGTGAAAGTTTACATGACTAACGGCTAAATTTAATGTTGTACTCTAGTTTGGTTACGGTTGGGACTACGTTTATAAGTTTAAGGGTACAACTGAGAATACGCTAAACGCAGGGGTATAACCGGAAAAAGTGAAAAGTACGAGGATACAGATGAGAAAAACCCTAAATTAAAATGGCGAAATATTGTAACAAATCCGTGAATTTCACGGGACATAGAACTCGTTTCTTTCAAAAACTTAAGATTTTATTAAAAAAACTCATATCTACATCGAACACAAAAAAAAAATAGTCAAAATATTAATTGTTCTCTCCGATTGCTTACTTTTATTCTCGTTTTCTTTTTTCTTTTTTTTTATTCGCTCCCTCATTCGAACCTGAAATTTATTGCTCAAAATACCTCGTCAATTGAAATTTGAGAAGAGGGAATAAAAAGATTTGCGTTATATCGGAGTATTGAGGCATCTTCACTTTGTGTAACTTCAGACTCCCAAAATTCATCCACTGTAATCGTGTATTCGTGTAGAATTAATCTTCTTATTTTGTCATCAAGAACGAACAAATCATTATCGTTCAAAATATTTAGGCAGTAAAAATGGCTGATTTTACATGCATAAACACAAACATAAACCCTACTAAAACCCTCTTCAAACCAATTTCTTCATCATTCAAATTCACCAATCACTTACCCAGTAATTGGAACTGCAAACCCAATTCATCTTTCAATTCAAACACCAAATTCCCAGCAATTTATGCATCATCTTCTTCTTCTTCATCCACTAAAATTGATGTTATGAATAAAGGTGATGTTAATGATGATATTATCAATGCAATTAAAGGGTCTCTTTCTAATTGTCTCTCTGAAACTAATCTTCTTCCTACTATTCCTGCTCTTAAATCCAAAACTAGAGGAAAGGTATAAACTTGTAATTTTAATCTTAATTTTTTTTGGTGATTAATTGTGTTTGTTGATGCTTTGGCTATAATGGGTCCAATCAATGTTCATTGTTATAGGCTAAAGTATTAATCTTGTGTTTGTTTGAATGTCAAAGTTTGTGACTTTTTCAGTTTTTATTCGTGGGTTGATGAAATTTTACAGTTTCATATATCGGGTTTTCTACTGTACCCTTTCATTGTAAATTACAGAAGTCGTTAATTACTTCAACCGGTTTTTTTGTTTTGCTGTTACTATTCACTGCCATTAGTTTTGAAGGTTTTGAAAGTCATGGGGCGAAGCCAAAAATTTATGTTCAGGGTAACGCAAATAATTCTTTGAGCATAATAGATTTTTTTTGCTTCGTAAATGTTACTCCGTATAAGGATACTAAATCTAGGGTAGCGAAAATTGATGTTACTCGCTTACCCTTGTTCCTACCTAGCTTCCCTCTTGTAATGAGTTTTCGCTTACTAAGTAAGTTTTGGAAGTCCTTGAGTTTTTCGTACGGGACTACTCCCTATTGTCCATTTACGTTTAGTTATTTTTTTTAAAATTTTTTTTGGTAAAAGGTGATAATTTTTTGACCGACAATGTCAAAGTGAGGCATTTTAGATAAGAAGGAGAGCATGTATGCAATGAGCCAATGATGGATGTAAGAAGTTAAGTGGCTTACAAACAGCTCATAAGTTGGAGTGTTTGTAGGTACGAGACATATATGATGGTGGAGACTTCCTAGTTTTAGTCACTACTGATCGACAAAGTGCATTTGATAGAGTTTTAGCATCCATACCGTTCAAAGGACAGGTATTTATCATTGTTGTATTCGAATCATTGAGTTGACGAGCAATTTGTGATGTGAACCTTTAACACGAAGTGTATGTGTTTGCTTTAGGTTCTAAATGAGACGAGTTTATGGTGGTTTAATCAAACTCGCCACATTACTCCAAATGCTGTTTTATCAGTCCCTGATAAGAATGTCACGATTGCTAAGAAATGTACCATTTTTCCCGTTGAATTCGTTGGTAAGTGGTCCGGAAATACCTTTATCATGTTCATCTATGTCTGCAAGTTTAGAGTTGAGCCGATCGTCTTGCAATTATTGAATAATTTGGATTTTTTTTTCTTGATGATAGTCCGAGGATTTGTGACCGGGAGTACTGATACGTCACTATGGACTGTCTATAAGAATGGCGTTAGAAATTATTGCGGCAATGCACTTCCCGAAGGTTATCTTGTGAACCTTATTTGGTGTTAGTCTCTATTTAAGTGAATAAAGTGGTTGTCCCTTGCATATTCCTTAACATCGTGTTAGTTCATGTACTACAGGTTTGGTGAAAAATCAAAGGCTTGAGAAAAATATACTTACGCCAACAACTAAAGCAGCAGATCATGATGTTCCTGTTACACCAGATGAGGCAAGTCTTATAAGTATTATTTTCAGAAGTTTTGTACCAGTTAGATCATGAATGTTCCGTCTAATATTCCTGTTTGTGTTGATCAATGGAACAATGTTTGTCGAATACGGAGTACATTATATTCTTTTCGCTAAACACCCAAGATTTGATATTGTGATAGTTGCGCGCAGCTTAGTTTTAATAGTGAATTGACGTTGCAGATTGTAGAACGTGGCCTGATGACCAAAGCTGATTACGATGAAGTTAGCATGAAAGCCTTGAATCTATTTGACTACGGACAGGTTATTCTATTTTCATGGTTTTGTTGACCTTATAGTTCATATCTATCTAGCGACATGGTCTTTGTATTGAGATCTTCACCATGTTACCCTGACTGTTCAGTTAGCTGTTGTTCCGCGTGTCAGGCACTTATTAACAATTTAACAAAACACTTTGAGACTTCAACACTGTGCTGGAGACTCAAACTAATATAGAGGCCATGTGATAAGTTAATTTGTTAATGCAACCTATAAGCTTGAATTTGTCGATCCCATGATTGCAGCGCGTGGCACGGGAACATGGTTTGATCTTAGTGGATACCAAATATGAATTCGGGAAGACAAGTGATGGCACAATTGTTTTAGTCGATGAGGTAAGTGAATAACATTTCCGCTTTCTGCTCATACCCCCCCTCTTTTACTCACAGTTGCAGGAAAGTATTAACTTTGATTTCCTCTGCCTACTCAATTCAGGTACATACACCTGACTCCAGCAGATACTGGATTGCGAATTCTTACGAAGAACGCTTCTGTAATGGTCAGGAACCTGAAAATATCGACAAGGTACTTCTATGTAGCTTGCTGTGATCTTATTTCAGATTTAGGTGAATTATGTTCATGCTGTGAACATTACACTGTATATTTTTTACACTAATGAGAATTTAAATTCTTTTTGTAGGAATTTTTGAGATTGTGGTTTAAAGATCATTGTAACCCGTATGAAGATGAGGTGAGTAGTCGATACAAAATTCGTTTTAACTCTCTTCTCTTTGTTTGTTCTATTATACGGTAACTTTTGTGTGGGATATATTTCATTAGGTACTTCCTGAAGCTCCTGAAGAACTTGTTTGCGAGCTAGCTTGGCGGTAATAAATTTTCCTTTTTACCTTCCAAATTTACCGTTTCATTGATTATTGTATGCTACTGATACATGCTGCGTGAACTGCACAAACTCAGCCAACTATTTCTACCGCAATGATGTTTGACGCTTGCGTGCAGGTACATATTTCTGTATGAGACAATAACTGGTGCCAAGTTTGAACTTCCAAATACGAAGGTAAGTTTCTCAAGTTAAGATCTTATAAAAGTAGTTTGTTCCCGAGTTCTGAGTGGCTTCTGACATACCATTACACCGTGACTGAGACGTGCTTCTTTCTACAGGTGCCTGTACATGACAGAATCTTGCAAAACGTTTCTTCGGCATTGGCATCGATGAAGTGATAGATCATGTCCTTATTCTAAGCATTTAGCCGGATTATTAAAGATAATACTTCTGCATTGCGTTAGTGTGGCTATGATTAAAATGTTGTTACCATATTTGTTTGTATCATCGTACAGGGTTTCAGTCCATTATGAACAATTAAACGGTGTTTTTGTTTTGTTTTTCCGCTATGTCGTACAATAACTTTATAATATTGTAGGGTTCAATGTTTTCGTACTTTGATCTACTGTCGAGAACTTTAAAGCTTTGTTTACTCTGACTCTTCGAGCATCTGAAAGATTCATATAATAAACAAAGACTTACCCTATAAAATAATTAGAGGACCAACCAAACTATATTAATAGAGGTGGCCAAGGGCCGGGTAGGGCTGGGCACTTAAGTCGAAGTCTGGGCTCGGCTCTTTGGAGGCAAGGGCCGGGCCTTCTTCAAAGGGCCGGACTCTGAAATTGAGGCCCTAGCTTAGCCCTTAGGTGGGCTAGAGAGGGCTGGGCTGGGCTTCGTTAACTTTTTTATTTTAGGCGGGCCTGAGAGGCCGGGCTGCAAAAATTGGACCCAAGCTCGGCCCTTCAGAAAAGCGGGCCCCATCGGGCTTCCTGGTCCAGGCTCCAAAGTTGAGGCCCGATGGACGGATTGGGCCGGCCCGCGCAGTTGGCTAGCTCTATATTATATTGACATGAATTAAATTAAATTGAATATATTAAGTGTTTGTTTGGTAAAGGTGTCAATAACAAAGATAAAGACAATCAAATTCAATGATTCCCTTTGTTAGTGTTTATTTGTGACAAACAAAGTGAATCAAATTCTCCCCCTCACCCCCAAGGAAATGTAATTGTTTTTCACTCCAACTCGCTTCCTCACCCACCATCACTTACCACCACAAACCACCACCACAACAACCACCACGTTGCCACCCCGCCTCCTCCCGGTGATGAGTTGGGTCAGGTAAAATGAGTCCATATTTGAGTTTTAGTATTCCTTTTAATAAAAGGACCAAATAACAAAGTAAATTTGAGAATCTCATTCTTTTCCTATTCTTTTCCTATTCTTTTCTTTTCTTTTCTGTTCTGGATTCTATTCCCTTCCCATGTACAAATCAAACACTTCCTAAAATCTGCACTCAATTTATTTAACTCAGTAACTAAAAACCAAGTGTACAAAATTAAAAATGGATGACCAAAATTTGCAAGATGATGATGATAAACAAAGTATTGCAACCTTGAAGCCAAACTTGTGGCTTTCCTTCAAACATAAACTTCAGTCCATGGCATACTCTACCATCACCAACATATCTTGGCACCCCAACGGTACCGTCTTCTCAACCTCATCGACATCCGTACCCCTCCCTGGCTTCCACCACCCCCATTAACAGCGTCATCACTTCCGACCACACTGTCGACGTTTCTCGCAACTTTGGTTCCGTTTATTTGTTCCAGTTCATCGTACCACCTCTGATCAAACCCTCCCTGTGATCATCTACTTCCACGGTGGCGGTTTTGTATTCTACTCCGCTTCCACCACCCCTTTTCGACGACATCTGTCGTCGCTTCGCTGCAAATTCCTCTGCCGTCGTCGTCTCTGTCAACTACCGCCCTGCGCAGTACGATGACGGGTTTGACATGGTCAAGTTCCTCGACAGCGAGATCAGGGACAAGGTAGCGGAGTTTCCAGCTGCGGCGGATCTTCGGCGGTGTTTCCTTGCCGGGGATTCCTCCGGCGGTAACCTGGCCCACCACGTGGCCGTAAGGTGTTCACCAGTCAACTTCAAGGAGGTGAAGATCTGCGGGTTGGTTATGATCCAACCGTTTTTTGGCGGGGAAATGAGAACCGAATCAGAAATCCGTGTAGGAACAAGTGAGCAACTGAAAAAGATGGATTTTTATTGGAAGGCATTTTTGCCAAACGGATCAAGTCGGGACCACCCAGCAGCGAACGTGTTTGGGGGTGAGAATAGTGAGGAGTGTGAAGCGGTTGCGAGTATGGAGTACCCGGATACACTCGTATTTATCGGTGGGTTGGACTTGTTGCAAGACAGACAAAGGCGGTATGTAAACGGGTTGAGAAAATGTGGTAAAAATGTGGAGTTGGTGGAGTATCCAGATGTTGTTCATGGGCTTTGTTGCGCATTTCATTATCCTGAATATGAACTCTTGGTTGCTAAAGTTGGTCAATTTGTGCTCGATCGCGCGACTTAAAATTTCCAAAGTTCAGCGACAGCAAACATAGTACCTAATCGTTTTTATCATTGTCATGTACCTAATCGTTTTGCCAGGCTATCACCACTGTTTTTACGAGTTTAATACATAGTACCTAATCGTTTTATCATTGTCATGTACTCCGTACTCGCTTAATTTCAAATACGTAGTACTAGATACTCCGTATGTACATTGTACCAACAAAAAAAAAAAAAAAAATACTAGGTATGTAGATTAATTAGTACATGAATCTTTGTGATAGTCTAGTTTAGATTATGATGAACAAGACTACTGAATATGAAGTCAAAATTGTGGAGTCAATCAAAGAATCATGTGGGTGTATTATGAAGTATTGCCAGTCTATATGAAGCAACACTGAATATGAAGTCAACATCCGATTATATGGGTGTATTACTACGGCAATAATTCATTAGTGAAAGTAAATAGTACATCAGTACATGCACATAAGCATGTACCAATCTTAATAAAATGTACTCCATCTGTCTCAGTCATTTGTTTACACTTCTCTTAAATCCCTCTCACAAAAAAGTCAAACCGTAAACAATTCATTAGAACGGAGGGAAGAGAAGAAAATGCGCATAAGTTTGAAACTTGTGCACAGTCCTCCATTATGATATATTTGACAAATAAGATCATTAGAACGGAGGGAAGATCGAGTTTAGTGGTTGGAACATGACTAAGCTAAGATCTCATGAATCACCTATGGAATTCCCTCTAAAAAATGATCTGGTGAAAGAAAATTGCTTGTGGGTATGCCTTAACAATTTCGAGCATGTTGTCTGATAAAAAGTGTGGCTGACTTGTTATGACGGTTTGCAAGTAGACCCTGTCAAAATGTAATCTAATTTGATGACCATCCAAAGTCAACTTGTACATGACCATGAACACACATTTTTAAACGTGAACCCGAAATGGTAAATCTAACTTCGTAACTTGATTTTGGTACTCTACTCAGCTGACCAAACTTCCTACGTGAGAATAGTCAACAAATATGATATTTATACTGATTCTTCACTCTCTGAATTCACAATTCCGAAATAAACATCATCACAAAACAACATGAATCAATTTTCATGACTCCGTAGTTAACTGGGTAAACTTATGACCACTAAAAATTCCACGAAATGAAGTATGCCGGTAAAAACTTTCAATTATGAGCAAAACTTGGTAACACATGTCCTCATATTTACACAACAGAAGATAGTCTGTTATGCATTGCCATGCCAAACACTAACAAACTAACAACTGTTGCATAGTGTCATCTTCGTGTAAAGCATGAAGTCGCTGCTGAAGATCAGCATTCAGCGAAGGAAAAGATAAATAACTTCTGCAAATCCCCGGTCACGTGTCTTTCGTGAGCAGAGATGGCATACTCCATTGTGACTGAATCATAGTGGATAAGCATTCTACATCATAGCGTGCTTCATCCGAGTTTTCCTTTCGTGTACATTGACGACACTGTGACCCACTTTGATGAATGTTTTGTCTTATCCGAAAAATAAAAAAATGAACATCTAACATGGTTTTGCTTTCAAGATATGACAAGTAAGAAACTAATCCAGATGGCAAAGAAGTGGCAGAGAATAGCAGTTGCGAGCAGAAAGAGGATTTTCTGGACGAGGCCACTGACCGACAAAGGCCACTTTGTTGTGTACACAAACGACGAAAGACGGTTCATGATTCCCTTGGCATATCTCAACACTGATATTTTCAGAGAACTTTTGAAAATGGCGGAGGAAGAATTTGGTATAGCAGCATCATGGCCAATTACTGTACCTTGTGATTCGAGTATCGTGGATTACATAATTTCTATGATACAAAGGCAAGTGTCCGAGGATTTGGAAAAAACACTGATTGAATCCTTGGCCAGCTGTAGATACTCGTCATCAGTCGAACATCAGGAGCGAACTAGCCAACAGTTTTTGATCTCTAGTTTATAGATCAATTATAACTCACTCTTTTCTACAGATTATTAGATGTATATTTATTAAGAAATTCAAATATATTTAAGAAAAAAAAAAAAAAAAGGTTAAATCAATACAGGTAGCATTTTCTTTTATACTGGTTATTAATGATGCATTCAGTAAATCAACATGCATATTGCAGACTACTTAAAGATGTCATCTGATATTTTGTTCAGTCACGAAGAACATGGATCGACAACTTAAATCCCGCAAGACTGTTTTCAGTCACTTCGGATACTACTGCAGACAAGTTGTGAGCACACGAATGATACTGGGATCGAACTGAAACAAAGTCTGTGCCACGATTTAGCAGACAGCTTGTAGGCACACTAATTGACAGAAATAATACTGTTCTGAATTTTTAGTTAATTACTCAATTAAATGCGTCAAAAACCCAAGTTAAAAGAATCGAACTACTTGTGAATGTGAGCACAAAACAAATCGCTAGAGTAGATCTGTAAACTGCTCATCATTCATAGGCCTGATATTGGGTTATAACGGTTAATATCAGAAAACGAGGATCACAACTTTTGAGTCAATGAGTCATATATAGAACTTGAGAAAATACTAACATATTGTTACGACTTACGTTAAAATTAAAAGAAATAATGTCTGCAACATGAAAATTGAAAGGGAAATTAATTCAACCAAAATCGTCTACGTACCTGCCATAGCTCAAGTCTGGCAAATTTACTAGATAATTAAAACCCTACACGACCAATCAATGGCCAATTGAATATATCAAAATGAGTACAAGTCCTAGACAGACCAGTCGACCAAACCCACGGCCCCTTCATACGTTCTTTTGCTTCATCAATTCTCTTCTATTGCTCTGGTGTATCAGTAAAGAGCAACGATCAGTAAAAGTTTACGAAAGATTGACCCCAACTTATTACAAGGACTCCAATGTGCACAAAAAAAAAACAAAAAAAAAAAAAAAAAAAAAAAAAAAAAAAAAAAAAAAATTCATTTAGGGAAACGGTAAAAGGTTTGAGCAATTAACTAATAATGTTAACAGCAGCACATCTAAACATATAACACAGCCTCATTTAGTTTATTGACAAAATATTGATTTCAAATGGCAAAGACTAACATAGAACCATACCTTGATGCTCCCAAAAATACTTTCGAAGCAAAGTCTTGTCTGTGTTGCCGACATTAGGATGAGTGAGTAATCTCACAAATAAGATTATAGCGTTATTATCCGCAGCAAATCCGTGGCTCCTCATGAGGTCAAGATATTCCAAAGCCTTCGCAACGTGATTAGCATTTAAACATCCTTTAATTATCGTGTTGTACGTACATTCATCAGGTGAACATCCATTGCTGGCCATCTTCTTAAACAGTGCAGATGCATCACCTAACTGACCTTGACGACATAGCCCTTTGATCATGATAGTGTAGGTAATTACAGTTGTCCTCGACCCCTTTGCAACAAGACAAGAAAACAATTCCACTGCTTCCGCCAGTCTTCCAGCTTCACAGAGACCATTAATTATGATATTATATGTAGAAGTATTGGGGGCAACTCTGTTATTCTCCATCTCCCTTCGCATGGCCATGGCCCTATCAAATTGAGCATTTTTAAAGAGGCCATCGAGTACTGCACTGTAAGTGACCACATCGGGCACCACACCTCGATGTTTCATTTCTTCAAACAACTGGAGAGCGAGTTGCAGTTTTTTCTCCTTGCATAACGCATCTATTAAAGTGCTATATGTGAAAACATTAGGGGTTATATGTGTTCCTCTAAGACACATATCCTCAAACATGACCATGGCTTTGTCAACTTGTTTACACTTACAATATCCATTGATCAAGGTATTGAACGTCACAACATTGGGAACAATACCGCCATTCCCCATGAGATCCACGAGATTTTCAGCCTCCTCCATCTCTCCTCGTAAACAGTACCCGTCCAACAATGCATTGTAAGTTATAACATTAGGTTGCACACCTCTCTTAACCATGGATTCAAAGATACCCCTTGCTTTATTCACATTTCCATCCTTACAATACATGTCAATCAAGGTGGTGTAGGTATTCACGTTAGGAGCAATGTTGCTATCCAACATCTCGACAAACAAACCCTTAGCATCATCCCATTGCCCCAGACTGCACAGACCTCGGATCAAGGTAGTATAAATAACGACATTGGGGAAAATGTCTTTATCTTTCATCTCTTTGAAAAGGTCTAGGGCTTGAGACAATAGCTGATCTTTACAAAGGCTATCAATAAGAGTGCCATAAATAACGACATTAGGTTTGAAAGGGGATTTACGTTCCATGTCACGTAGCAATCTGAGAGCACCAACATTGTCACCAATGCGGCAGAGACCTTTGAACATTGCACCGTTTGTAACAAGGTTGGGTTTTATCCCTAGCTTCACAATCTTATCTAATAATTTAACAGCGGGGTACAGCTTATCAGAATTAATAAGGCCGTTAAGTAAGGTAGTGACGATGACAACATCGGGTGGGTAACCGAGCTTAAGGCGCTTACCAAGGAGGGAGAACCCAAAATCAAGACGGCCCAAGCGACAATAACAATTGGCCACAATACCAACAGAATGGGAATCGGGGCGTAAACCAGAGAGCTCAAGCTGATTAGAGAGGGTTACGATAGTAGAGAAAGGAGGGTGTGGTTTAATCTTAGACATTGCCGTAAATAACTGACAAAAGACGATTATTGAAGGACGAGGACGCAAAGAGTTTAACTGATGAAAGATTTGAACAGGAATATCAGAATTACGAAACCCTAATTTGCATTGATCCCTAACAGATTGAAGGAACAATTGGGGATCATCATCAACAACAACAACATTGGTACGTTTAAGATAGCGATTGTGAGAAATAGAAGAATAAGCAGAGTAATAATGAGGAACAAATTGGGGATGAAATCGAAACCGAAAATGAAAACGAAGAAGATGGTTACCATTACCATTACCATTACCATTAAGATGCCTAAAAATAGAAGATACAACTGCAGACATCGCCGTCATATGATAATTGAGATAATTGAGAGAAATATAATAAGTAATACTCCGTGATTGATTGTTGAAATATGTTAGGGAAGGAAGAAAGTATGAAATGAATTCAAGAGTGTGCGGCGTTGTTTGTTAGTTAACAAACGCCATTTTGGGGTCTTCGATTTTATTTAGTTGAGTTAGGTCAGATGACTTAAGTTGAGTTTAGTTTAGACCATTTCAATTCAGTTTAACTTAATTTAATTCAGTTTAGATCTAAAAAGACTAATAGAACAAGGCCTTTCTTCGTTTTCAACTTTAGTAATTAACTAGTTTGCATGCCCGGCCCCGCCCGGGCTAACTATATTTACATTAAAAATTTAATTTTATATAAATTTGTATTATATTAAATACTTGTGCAGTGTATACATTTATTCCGTACTATTTATGACATATTAGCATTATATTAAATACTTATCCAGTTTATACATTTACATAATTGTATAAAAATTCTTGAAATCATAATTAAGTATAATTGTTAATCATATTTCAATTAATATAAAATTATTCTCAATGCATACATTATCAATGTATACTCTCATGAAAAATATTATCTTGATATAAAATTAATGATATTAAATCTATTAGTTCTTCTTGGTGTTTTATTTCAAATATAAACTCACAAATACTAAATTTTTCCTAATGTGAGTCATAATATTTTTAGGTAAGTTTTTATTTAAATATCATACAGAATTACGGAGTAGTTGTTTTAAATAACACTAAGAATTAAATACTAAATTTTCCTAATGTATCATAACTAATTTAATTTTCATTAAAAAAATATATTACTTTCAAAAATTTATTTATTTTATTTTTCACACCTTCCAAATATAATGTATCTATTTTTTCCAATTTTAATTTGGAAATATAGAGTGTTTGTTACAATATTTGATTATATATTTTAAGGTAATTTGCTTATGTTTAAGGTAATTTTTTTTAAATGCTTTACTAAAAAAAACTTATTTTATTTTAGAATCCTAATAATATTAAAATATCCAATTATATTAAGATTAATAAGTTTTATTATATATTAATATAATAACTTTGATTATATATATTAAAATAATATTTTTTTATCAACCAATTATATTAGGGCAAATGTCGACCATAGAGACTATGATTTCGACTTTATATATATATATATATATTAGATAAGGTTGATCTAAGACTTGTAATTAACTCGGTAACAGAAACTTGAGATCTACCTGAAACATATACCCACAATCTTCTCTATCAGCTAAAAAAGGTGAAATCGTATTATCCTTTCATCACTTTTCTTTTTTAAATAATAAAATGAAAATTGATTTCACCTACTTTTTTACCGATTAAAAATGGTTAAAAATGGCCAAATTATTTATGGAAGATGGGCCAGTTGAGATTATTCGTGTCAATTGCTTCTTAAAAATATAAAAATGTAAACGGAACACAAATTGTGGTTGTAATTCATTGAAAATATTTTACCGATTCAATCAGTGTCGTACTTGTCTGGCTACCCGATTGATACTTCACCACAAGTATTACTCGAAAGTGTGAGATTTTGGCCCGGAATCTCAAAATAGTTAATCACACAGTGTATAATTCGAGAAAGGAAAGTAAACAAATTAAAAGAAATTAGTATACAAAAGAAATTAAATAAGAGAAGAAAAATCGGTTAATTAATTCGAATATGGGACCCTAGGCTAGTCGTAATATCGAATTTAAATGAATCTTGAAAATCTCGTAAATCGACGGCTCTTTGGCACTTATTCAAAATTAACGTTGTTTGGATGTAAAAGGAAGGTTTGAAATTGAATTTGGAGAGTTTTTGTAACTTTATGAAATATTTTTGTATGAATTTGTGAAAGTTTTGAATTAATGAAATAGAGCTGTATTTATAGGGAAGTAGGTTGCTTCGGGCCAAACTTGTTGGTCAAGTAGCTGAGGCCCAACGTAGAGCTGTCGGCCTAAGAGGTAAGGCCGACAGAAGTTGTCGGTCAAGCCACCAAGGCCGACCAATCCGTTAGTCAGTGAGAGGAGACCGATCAATGCTTCGGTCAGGTAACATTGGCCGACCAATGCTTCGGCATTATCCTAATGGCAGATAAAATCTGTCGGCCTTTGTGGCCTGGCCGACAGATTGGCCATTTTCTGCTTTTTATGGTCAACTTGAAACGGGTATATCTTTTGATCTAGAGTTTCTCTTTAGACGTTTAATATACCATTGGAAAGGTATTGGAGTTTACTTTTCAATGCAATTGGTTTCACTCAAAAATGATGAGTAGAGATTGCGATATGATCGAAAGAGCGGGAAGGTCTCGGTTTTCGGCCGACTTTAGTAAACGACTCATACCTCCTTCATTACTCATCAGTTTGAGGCTCATGATATGTCATTAGAAAGGTATTTGAACGACCAATCGAATGAAATAATTTTCAAAAAAATATGTCATTAGAAAGGTATTCTATTTCATTCCAGTTCATCGTACCACCCCTGATCAAACCTCCCTGTGATCATCTACTTCCACGGTGGCGGTTTTGTATTCTACTCCGCTTCCACCACCCCTTTCGACGACATCTGTCATCGCTTCGCTGCGAACTCCTCTGTTGTCGTCGTCTTCGTCAACTATCGCCTTGCGCCAGAGCACAAGTTCCCAGCGCAGTACAATGACGGGTTTGACATGGTCAAGTTCCTCGACAACGAGATCAGGGACAAGGTAGCGGAGTTTCCAGCTGCGGCGGATCTTCGGCGGTGTTTCCTCGCCGGGGATTCCTCCGGCGGTAACCTGGCCCACCACGTGGCCGTAAGGTGTTCACCGGTCAACTTCAAGGAGCTGAAGATCTGCGGGTTGGTTATGATCCAACCGTTTTTTGGCGGGGAAATGAGAACCGAATCAGAAATCCGTGTAGGAACAAGTGAGCAACTGAAAAAGATGGATTTTTATTGGAAGGCATTTTTGCCAAACAGATCAAGTCGGGACCACCCTGCGACGAATGTGTTCGAGGATGAGAATAGTGAGGAGATTGAAGCGGTTGCGGGTATGGAGTATGATGAGGCTAAGTGGTAGTCACCTATCAAATATAAACCTAAAAACAACTAACCGGGAGTTAGTGGTAAGCAGGGCCGAGATCCACAGAGAGTTGGTGCAGTCAAGGTTTACTTAGCTAAACTAGGCTATTTCTAAGGTAACAATCGGGGTTTATAAAAGTAGGCTAAACTAAGAACGATAAATACAAAGGTGTAAAAGTATATGAGAGGAAGATTAGGGCATGAGGATCAATGTGACATCGATTCAGGAACTCAACTCAAAAGGAAATAACAATCAATTGAAGATATGCAAGTGACTAGGTTTAAGAATACCACTAACACAAAATTAAGCAAAAAAACGCAAGAAAACCGTTTTATATAGAAAATACACCCGTTGTTTCCATGGCCGTTGTTTATAATCAAAAGCAACGCAAAAAAATATACGAAACCGTTTTTTATATCAAAAATATCGTTTTATAAAAATTTGGCGGTTTTGATTAAATAAAACGGTTTTTTACAAAAAAACCGTTTTTTAAAAACATTAAAAAAAACGGTTTTTAACAAAAAACCGTTTTTTTTAATATTTTTTAATATTAAAAAAAAGGGTTTTTTAAAAAAAACCGTTTTAAATAATTATTAAAAAAAACGGTTTTTTAAAAAAACCTTTTTTTTTAATAATTATTAAAAAAAACGGTTTTTTAAAAAAACCGTTATAAAAAATTCAATTTTTTTTTAAAAAAAAATAAAATTACGAAATTGCTATAATTACATATAAATTATCCAAATACAATTTATATAAATTATCCAAATACAATATTATCAAAATACAATATAAATTATCAAAATACAATTTCTAGATAAAATTTATATCAATTATCAAAAAATTTATTTTTGTAGTATATTGCTAAAAATCCACCTTAAACGACGTAACCTATGCAAACGAAAATGAAAATTGAATCCACCTTGATTATTTCTGCAAAAAATTCAATCCGTACTCATTCAACAATAATAATATATATTTTTTATAATACTATGATTTCGTTTGCATAGGTTACGTAGTATTATAAAAACAACAACAAATCGTTTATAAAAGCTAAGATACTTGCCTCTTTATATAGCTAAATAGAAATTTTCCCCGCATATCTCGTTCCTCGTCGATTTCTTGCGCCATATATGATGTTCCGGGTGGATTTTTAGCGATATACAACAAAAAGAAAAAATATATAATTATCTTAGTGCGTAATAATAAAATAGATACTTGAAAGCTTAATCTAACCATCGTAGTTCAAGCCGTCGGAACCAACGCCATCGGCGGACCCACCGTCCTTTGAACACCTAAGTAAGGTAGAGTGCAGCGGGATCTTTTAGTAGGTGCAAACGGATCTGTACTCCGGCCGGCGACGACCAAGAAATGGGCCGTCAAAGTTGGTAGGAGGTTATCGTTTGTCAAAACTTCAAACGGCCATAACTTTGGCCAGAGTGTCCGATTGGGGCAATTTTTTTTTTCAAACTGCTTAACTTTTCGAGATCTACGCAATAGGCATGCCCAAAGGGGCATTGACGTCCGAATAATTTTTCAAAAAAATGTCTCTAAAAGGGTGTTTTGGCCCTTTTAAAGTTTTACGACGCAAACAAACCTCCAATACTAAATATCGTCCATCAACAAATTGTATACTCCGTATTACTCCTTCATATTACCACGTATTAATTATTACTCCGTATTATTACTTCGTGTATCACGTATTATTACTCCGTATTAGAACAACATATTATTACTTCGTATTATTCTCAAATAAACTACAAGCACAAGAATTATGAAAAAAAAAAGTTATAAGCATTAGAATTACTTCGTGTTATTTTCAAATTGTTGTTACAAGCACGAGAATTATAAGCATTAGAATTACAAAAAAAAAAAAAAAAAAAAAAAAATGAAAGGTTGTTTCGAATAAAATTATATTAAAGAATAAATAAAAAGAATGAAGAATACATAAAACGAATGAAAAACGAACCTTTTTAAGGAATATAAATTAGGGCTTAGCAAACTTCGAATATGCAATAAACTTAAATTAAACAATGAACAATATTGAAACTAATATAAATGAAAGGTTGTTTCGAATAAAATTATATTAAAGAATACGAATGAAAAAAAAAAATGAAGTAGAAGAGAGTGGTTGTTTATGAATAAGACTCCAAAATAAGAAGCAGTAAAAAAAAATATACTAAGGCAAAAATAAAAAACGTTTGATCTTCCTAGTAGTGCCAAACTTTAAAAAAATTTAAAACATAAAAAAACGGTTTTTTATAAAAAAAACCGTTATAAAAAGTTATTAAAAAAAACGGTTTTTAATATAAAAACCGTTTTTTATAATTTAAAAAAAAAAACCAAAGGTTGAGCATTACTAGTCAAATAAAACGGTTTTTAGTGTAAAAACCGTTTTTTATAATATACAAAAAAAAACGGTTTTTAACAAATAACCGTTTTTTCTAATGTTAATTAAATATTACGCTTTTTTAATTACGAAACCGTTATTTAAAGTCTAACTAAAAACAACACATTTTTGTTAATAACCGTTTTTTATAGTTTAACCGTTGTTTATAATTGTTTTTTCATTGTTTTTAGTTATGAGTTAGATTTGGCGCCTATAGATTAAACAACGGAATTTTTTTGTCGTTGTTTATAATATTATAAACAACGGCCTGGCTAATTTGTGTTGTTTTTGCTCCGTTGTTTTTGCTCAGATTTGTAGTAGTGTACGCTCTCTCGAGTCAATATTAACCTTAAGCAAATTTAGCGGGCTCTCGCAACTTACTAAACTCAATTTATCAGATACGCGTAAGTCTAGTTTTAATTCGACTTTCTATCTTAAATTAAAACTACCTAAGTTCATTTCAATTAAGTCGTCCCTAAATTCAATTGATAATAAAAACGCGTAGGAAGATGTCAACTTGCACAAGTTCAATCAATTTAAGCAATTAAAACATGTTCCCAAATCAAATATCACAAATCACCCTAAACCCTAATTGAGAAATTAGCTACTCATAATAAGGGGTAAAAGCAAAGCAATCAATGATAATAAACATAATGAAAAGAATAAGAACAATTGAATTAAACCTGGAAGAAATCTTGAATTGTAAAGTATCAATCTTGAAACTAACTAATAATATGTGAGTTTGTAAAAGAGAGAATGAAACTAAGCAGTAAACTAAACCTAAAAATAAAGCTGTAAAATAAAGAATAAAGAAAGCATCCCAATAAGTTTATGTCGTCTAAGAGTATATATATCCAAGGTATGCATCCAAAACAATTCGGATTAAATCAAAACCCGAGAAAAATAAGAGGCCAGCTGGCCGGCCGGTCGTCGATCTGCCTGACCGGCCGGCACTCCTCATCTGGGCTGGGCCTCTTTTCTTCGCTTGTGTTTCGATTCTTTCATTTGGGCTTTGATTAGTTGAGTCTTTGTTCGTATTCCCGAGCTTCCATATAAGCTCGAGCTTGGTCTCGTAGTCCCGGTACTCAAAATGCTCCACTCAACTCAGGTTTCGGCTCAGGACCGCCGAAACTTGCAAAATATAAACGAGAAACAGCAGTACCGCAATATAAAGCAAATAGCTCATAAAATAATAACAACCTCGACTAAATACAAGCTAAATGCGACTAAACCGGGGGCATAAAATCTATATAAATAGCACGTATCAAACTCCCCCAAACCAAACCTTTGTTTGTCCTCAAGCAAACTACCCAAAAATAGCACATAATCTTGAGGACAAATTAGTATAGGAAATCGCAACTCAAAGTCACAAGCATCGTCGCCTCATACAAAAGTGAATTAAATCAATACTCGCTTCCTCTTCAATGAATTGAAGAGTTAGGTAGCAAACTGAACAAATAAAAGGCGGCAGAACATTATGACGCAAACTCCATGCAAAGACTTTCGACCGTATGCATCCACAAAAACGCTGAGACTATAAATAATCTCACAAACATTGATAACTAGGAAAATTACTAGAACTAAGCATGTCGTCACCCAAAATGTCTCAAAATCACGGCGAGCGAGGTTTCCAAGGGTTGTAATGTTAGGCTCGGGTTAAGAGGGTAAAAAGGTGGTAAACGCATTTGGAAATGTGGAGCTCAACGGCGTACAGCTGCATCTAAAATCAACACCCACATCCAATCAAAACTCCTCCTCAACCGTTTATCAAAATGAAACACAACTCCCGCATAAGAATGATAAAACATCGCTTCCTACTCAACACTCCGACCTTCTTATTGAAATAACAACATATTTACAACCAACTCTTTCTTTCTGTTTTTTTTTTTCTTTTTTTTTTTTTGAACTGAAATGAAATAGGTTCGGGTGAAGCTCTGAAACTCGTAGGAAAGCGCATAATTAACGGGAATACACACATAACATCAACCCATAACTCCAATTCACAAAATAAGCAATCACGGACTCGACCCACTTCCTTCCCAACCAAATACTCCGTGATAACTCAGGATCCCTAATGCAGCTGATCAGCCCGGGTAGGATAATTCTAGAATGTAGCTCAATATATATAATGTGGCTCAAAAACAGGTTACAAAGGTTAGGACGGGGCTTCAAATGAGGGACCTAAGTCTAAAGGGTAAGAAAAATAGGCCGTTTGGCTATTGTAGGCTCAAACAATGACATAAATTCAAGTTTTCATTTCACTAGTACGAGTAAATACAATGTCAAGTGGATGGGTAGTCTAAGAAACGCGCCCCGTCTACGTCACATGTCCCTATATCAAATATAAGTCAGTCTACTCAAATCATCTCAAGGATGAAAGGAAAGGGTAAGCAAAGCATATCAAATCAACACAATCAAGAGACTCAACTAAGCGACTAAGAGCATATCTCAAAAGACACTAAAGCTAATCTTGCACAAACGGTTTCTAAGACGACAAAATGACTCAAAAGACTCGTATTTTTGGATTTTTGATTTTTTTGAGAATTTTTTTTTGGTTTTTGAATAAATGCACACGAAATGAAAATGCAACTAATAAGCGCGAAAGTCGCTTCCCTCCCCCAGACCAGAATCTCACATTGTCCTCAATGTGGTAAACAGCATAACCACAAGTAGCAGAAAATGACAAATAATATACGGGGGTAGGAAAATAAAATAAAGCGAGCAAAAAGAGGGTAAAGAAAGCTCACATCATCAAGTTGCAGCTCCCCCAAACCGAAACGAAGCAAGGAGTGTGGCTAAGAATCCACGAATATGCATCCAAATCAGTCCAGCTATGAAGTACTTCGGAAGAATATACGTCAAAAAATCAACGCGGAGCAGCAGGGGGCCGGCCGACTAAGGCCACCCGCACTAATTTTTTCGAATTTTTCTTCTGTTTCCAAATTGGCCTGCGGTTCCGGTTGGAGACCGGCTTCCTGGGAGCCGGCTAAGACCCTCCTCGTGAGCATTCTCAAAAACTCTACCGTTTCAGGATCTTTTGCCTCTGCAAGGTCCTTGAAGAATTTGCGTGACTTGCGGAAGGTGCGCTCAGGTTCAGAATCAAAAGGAAATAATTCCTGAGATAACCTGCGCATAAACAAAACTCCAAAGAAACAATGAAAAACGGTCTCAATGAACTAATGTTCCCTGAGACAAAAGAAATAAATCTAAACTAAGCAAAAACAATAACTAGCTAAACCGTCTCTCCGGCAAAGGCGCCAAAATTTGATGAGGCTAAGTCGTAGTCGCCTATCATAAATAAACCTAAAAACAACTAACTGGGAGCTAGTGGTAAGTAGGGTCGAGATCCACAGAGAGATGGTGCAGTCAAGGTTTACTTAGCTAAACTAGGCTATTTCTAAGGTAACAATCGGGGTTTATAAAAGTAGACTAAACTAAGAACGATAAATTAAAAGGTGTAAAAGTATATGAGAGGGAGATTAGGGCATTGAGATCAATGTGACATCGATTCAGGAACTCAACTCAAAAGGAAATAACAATCAATTGAAGCTATGCAAGTGACTAGGTTTAAGAATACGCTCTCTCGAGTCAATATTAACCTTAAGCAAATTTAGCGGGCTCTCGTAACTTACTAAACTCAACTTATCAAATACGCGTAAGTCTAATTTTAATTCGGCTTTCGATCTTAAATTAAAACTACCTAAGTTCAATTCAATTAAGGCGTCCCTAAATTCAATTGATAATAAAAACGCGTAAGAAGAAGTCAACTTGCACAAGTTCAATCAATTTAAGCAATTAAAACATGTTCCCAAATCAAATATCACAAATCACCCTAAACCCTAATTAAGAAATTAGCTACTCGTAATAACGGTAAAAGCAAAGCAATCAATGATAATAAACATAGAGAAAGGAATAAGAACAAGTGAATTAAACCTGGAAGAAATCTTGAATTGCAAAGTATCAATCTTGAAACTAACTAATAATATGTGAGTTTGTAAAAGAGAGAATGAAAATAAGCAGTAAACTAAACCTAAAAATAAAGTTGTAAAATAAAGCATCCCAATAAGTTTAGGTCGTCTAAGAGTATATATATATATATATATCCAAGGCATCCAAAACAATTCGGATTAAATCAAAACCCGAGAAAAATAAAAGTATCTGGGCCGGGCCTCTTTTCTTCACTTGTGCTTCGATTCTTTCATTTGGGCTTTGATTACTTGAGTCTTTGTTCGTATTCCCGAGCTTCCATATAAGCTCGAGCTTCGTCTCGTAGTCCCGGTACTCAAAATGCTCCACTCAACTCAGGTTTCGGCTCAGGACCGCCAAAACCTGCAAAATATAAACGAGGAACAACAGTACCGCAATATAAAGCAAATAGCTCATAAAATAATAACAATCTCGACTAAATACAAAGCTAAATGCGACGACTAAACCGGGGGCATAAAATCTATATAAATAGCACGTATCAGAGTACCAGGATACACTCGTATTTATCGGTAGGTTGGACTTGTTGCAAGACAGACAAAGATGGTATGTAAACGGGTTGAGAAAATGTGGTAAAAATGTGGAGTTGGTAGAGTATCCAGATATTGTTCATGGGCTTTGTTGCGCATCTCATTATCTTGAATATGAACTGCTGGTTGCTAAAGTTGGTCAATTTGTGCTCGATCGCGCAACTTAAAATTTCCAAACCCCGACGACGGCAAACATGGTTTTGCCAGTCTATCACCACTGTTTTTACGAGTTTAATATATAGTACCTAATCGTTTTATCATTGTCAGGTACTCCGTACTCCGTACTCGTTTAATTTCAAATACGTAGTACTAGATACGAAAGTCATGGGGCGAAGCCAAAAACTTATGTTCGGGGTAACACAAATAATCCTTTGAGCATAATAGATTTTTTTGCTTCGTAAATGTTACTCCGTATAAGGATACGAAATCTAGGGTGGCGAAAATTGATATTTTTGTTCATTTTCTCATAGTCTGGGGTAGCGAGTGCTACCCCTTGTTACTACCTAGCTTCCCTCTTGTCATGACTCATGAGTTTTCGCTTACTAAATAAGTTTTGGAAGTCCTTGAGTTTTTCGTACTGGACTACTCCCTGTTGTCCATTTACGTTTAGTTATTTTTATTTTGAGAAATTTTGGTGAAAGGTGATAATTTTTTGACCGAAAATGTCAAATCGAGGCATTATAGATGAGAAGGAGAGCATGTATGCAATGATGGATGTAAGCAGTTAAGTGGCTTACAAACAGCTGATAAGTTGGGGCGTTTGTAGGTACGAGACATATATGATGGTGGAGACTTCCTAGTTTTAGTCACTACTGATCGACAAAGTGCATTTGATAGAGTTTTAGCATCCATACCGTTCAAAGGACAGGTATTTATCATTTTGGTATTCGAATCATTGAGTTGACGAGCAATTTGTGACGTGAACCTTTAACACGAAGTGTGTATGTGTTTGCTTTAGGTTCTAAATGAGACGAGTTTATGGTGGTTTAATCAAACTCGCCACATTACTCCAAATGCTGTTTTATCAGTCCCTGATAAGAATGTCACGATTGCTAAGAAATGTACCATTTTTCCCGTTGAATTCGTTGGTAAGTGGTCCGGAAATACCTTTATCATGTTCATCTATGTCTGCAAGTTTAGAGTTGAGCCGATCGTCTTGCAATTATTGAATAATTTGGATTTTTTTTTCTTGATGATAGTCCGAGGATTTGTGACCGGGAGTACTGATACGTCACTATGGACTGTCTATAAGAATGGCGTTAGAAATTATTGCGGCAATGCACTTCCCGAAGGTTATCTTGTGAACCTTATTTGGTGTTAGTCTCTATTTAAGTGAATAAAGTGGTTGTCCCTTGCATATTCCTTAACATCGTGTTAGTTCATGTACTACAGGTTTGGTGAAAAATCAAAGGCTTGAGAAAAATATACTTACGCCAACAACTAAAGCAGCAGATCATGATGTTCCTGTTACACCAGATGAGGCAAGTCTTATAAGTATTATTTTCAGAAGTTTTGTACCAGTTAGATCATGAATGTTCCGTCTAATATTCCTGTTTGTGTTGATCAATGGAACAATGTTTGTCGAATACGGAGTACATTATATTCTTTTCGCTAAACACCCAAGATTTGATATTGTGATAGTTGCGCGCAGCTTAGTTTTAATAGTGAATTGACGTTGCAGATTGTAGAACGTGGCCTGATGACCAAAGCTGATTACGATGAAGTTAGCATGAAAGCCTTGAATCTATTTGACTACGGACAGGTTATTCTATTTTCATGGTTTTGTTGACCTTATAGTTCATATCTATCTAGCGACATGGTCTTTGTATTGAGATCTTCACCATGTTACCCTGACTGTTCAGTTAGCTGTTGTACCGCGTGTCAGGCACTTATTAACAATTTAACAAAACACTTTGAGACTTCAACACTGTGCTGGAGACTCAAACTAATATAGAGGCCATGTGATAAGTTAATTTGTTAATGCAACCTATAAGCTTGAATTTGTCGATCCCATGATTGCAGCGCGTGGCACGGGAACATGGTTTGATCTTAGTGGATACCAAATATGAATTCGGGAAGACAAGTGATGGCACAATTGTTTTAGTCGATGAGGTAAGTGAATAACATTTCCGCTTTCTGCTCATACCCCCCCTCTTTTACTCACAGTTGCAGGAAAGTATTAACTTTGATTTCCTCTGCCTACTCAATTCAGGTACATACACCTGACTCCAGCAGATACTGGATTGCGAATTCTTACGAAGAACGCTTCTCTAATGGTCAGGAACCTGAAAATATCGACAAGGTACTTCTATGTAGCTTGCTGTGATCTTATTTCAGATTTAGGTGAATTATGTTCATGCTGTGAACATTACACTGTATATTTTTTACTCTAATGAGAATTTAAATTGTTTTTGTAGGAATTTTTGAGATTGTGGTTTAAAGATCATTGTAACCCGTATGAAGATGAGGTGAGTAGTCGATACAAAATTCGTTTTAACTCTCTTCTCTTTGTTCTATTATACGGTAACTTTTGTGTGGAATATATTTCATTAGGTTCTTCCTGAAGCTCCTGAAGAACTTGTTTGCGAGCTAGCTTGGCGGTAATAAATTTTCCTTTTTACCTTCCAAATTTACCGTTTCATTGATTATTGTATGCTACTGATACATGCTGCGTGAACTGCACAAACTCAGCCAACTATTTCTACCGCAATGATGTTTGACGCTTGCGTGCAGGTACATATTTCTGTATGAGACAATAACTGGTGCCAAGTTTGAACTTCCAAATACAAAGGTAAGTTTCTCAAGTTACAATCTTATAAAGGTAGTTTGTTCCCGAGTTCTGACATACCATTACACCGTGACTGAGACATGCTTCTTTCTACAGGTGCCTGTACATGACAGGATCTTGCAAAACGTTTCTTCGGCGTTGGCATCGATGAAGTGATAGATCATGTCCTTATTCTAAGCATTTAGCCGGATTATTAAAGATAATACTTCTGCATTGCTTTAGTATGGCTATGATTAAAACGTTGTTACCGTATTTGTTTGTAGGAGTATCATCGTACGGGGTTTCAGTCCACATTATGAACCATTAAACGGTGGGGACTAACTTACCATTCATGGGGTGACAAACTGACAATACTTGAGTTTTTTGTCTGCGGAACGATTAGGTTGGCTCAAATCGGTGTTTTTGTTTCGTTTTTCCGCTATGTCGTACTATAAGTTTATAATATTGTAGGATTCGGGGCGTTTGGTTGCAATTGGGAAAAGGGAAAAGGGAAAGGGAATAACTAAGGGAAAAAAAAAAGATGAAAGGAAAGGTAAAGTAAAAGATTCCCTTTGATTAAAAAAATTGGTTGGTACTCCCTCCGTCTCGGTAATTTGTTTACATTTACTTTATACACATTTATCGATGTGAGGAGAGATGTAGAGAAAAAACTAATAGAATAATAATATAAGTACAAAAGGGGGTCCCGCTTGCTTAAGTGTTATCCTTCATCACTTTTTTTAAAAATAATAAAATGAAAATTGATTTCACCTACTTTTTTACCCATTAAAAATGGTTAAAAATGGCCAAATTATTTATGGAAGATGGGTCAATTACTCAATTGAGATTATTCGTGTCAATTGTTTCTTAAAAATATAAAAATGTGAACGGAACACAAATTGTGGTTGTGATTCATTGAAAATATTTTACCGATTCAATCAGTGTCGTACTTGTCTGGCTACCCGATTATACTTCACCACAAGTATTACTCGAAAGTGTGAGATCCTAGCTCGGAATCTCAAAATTTCGTATGTTAATTGAAAAATAGTATTTTAGGTAGGAGTAGTAGGAGTCGCCAGTCCGTTTTATAAGAAAAACGTACAAAAAAGCTGATTTGACAAACGTAACGGAAAAGCCCCCTTTGATCCCTGGTGTGGGGACTGATCCGTAACTCCGGCCTAAACCAAAGAATGTGGATTATGGGGTAAAGGTACGGTCAGGGAAGGTGTTTGGCACCCGGACCGCCCATCGAACTGACGGCCTCTATTTATTTATAATATTATATATTTGACGAAATATAAAAAAAAAACAATAAAAAAAAAAGTTAATCACACAGTGTATAATTCGAGAAAGGAAAATAAAGAAATTAAAAGAAATTAAATAAGAGAAGAAAAACCGGTTAGTTAATTCGAATATGGAACCCTCAGGCTAGTCGTAATATCGAATTCAAATGAATCTTGAAAATCTCGTAAATCGATGGCTCTTTGGTGCTTATTCAAGAATTAAGGTTGTTTGGATGTAAAAGGAAGGTTTGAAATTGAATTTGGAGAATTTCTGTAACTTTACGAAATATTTTTGTATGAATTTATGAAAGTTTGGAATGAATGAAACAGAGCCGTATTCATAGGGAAGTAGGGTGCTTCGGGCCAAACTTGTTGGTCAAGTAGCTGAGGCCCAACGTAGAGCTGTCGGCCAAAGAGGTAAGGCCGACAGAAGTTGTCGGTCAAGCCACCAAGGCCGACCAATCCGTTAGTCAGTGAGAGGAGACCGATCAATGCTTCGGTCAGGTAACATTGGCCGACCAATGCTTCGGCATTATCCTAATGGCAGATAAAATCTGTCGGCCTTTGTGGCCTGGCCGACAGATTGGCCATTTTCTGCTTTTTATGGTCAACTTGAAACGGGTATATCTTTTGATCTAGAGTTTCTCTTTAGACGTTTAATATACCATTGGAAAGGTATTGGAGTTTACTTTTCAATGCAATTGGTTTCACTCAAAAATGATGAGTAGAGATTGCGATATGATCGAAAGAGCGGGAAGGTCTCGGTTTTCGGCCGACTTTAGTAAACGACTCATACCTCCTTCATTACTCATCAGTTTGAGGCTCATGATATGTCATTAGAAAGGTATTTGAACGACCAATCGAATGAAATAATTTTCAAAAAAATATGTCATTAGAAAGGTATTCTATTTCATTCCAGTTCATCGTACCACCCCTGATCAAACCTCCCTGTGATCATCTACTTCCACGGTGGCGGTTTTGTATTCTACTCCGCTTCCACCACCCCTTTCGACGACATCTGTCATCGCTTCGCTGCGAACTCCTCTGTTGTCGTCGTCTTCGTCAACTATCGCCTTGCGCCAGAGCACAAGTTCCCAGCGCAGTACAATGACGGGTTTGACATGGTCAAGTTCCTCGACAACGAGATCAGGGACAAGGTAGCGGAGTTTCCAGCTGGGCGGATCTCCATTGGTGTTTTCTCGCTGGGGATTCCTCCAGCGGTAACCTGGCCCACCACGTGGCCGTAAGGTGTGCACCGGTCAACTTCAAGGAGGTCAAGATCTGCGGGTTGGTTATGATCCAACCGTTTTTTGGCGGGGAAATGAGAACCAAATAAGAAATCCATGTAGGAACTAGTGAGCAGCTGAAAAAGATGGATTTTTATTGAAAAGCATTTTTGCCAAACGGGTCAAGTCTTTACCACCTTGCAGCGAATGTGTTCGAGGATGAGAATAGTGAGGAGTTGAAGCGGTTGCGGGTATGGAGTATGATGAGGCTAAGTGGTAGTCACCTATCAAAAATAAACCTAAAAACAACTAATTGGGAGCTAGTGGTAAGTAGGGTCGAGATCCACAGAGAGATGGTGCAGTCAAGGTTTACTTAGCTAAACTAGGCTATTTCTAAGGTAACAATCGGGGTTTATAAAAGTAGGCTAAACTAAGAACGATAAATAAAAAGGTGTAAAAGTATATGAGAGGGAGATTAGGGCATCGTGATCAATGTGACATCGATTCAGGAACTCAACTCAAAAGAAAATAACAAATCACCCTAAACCCTAATTGAGAAATTAGCTACTCATAATAAGGGTAAAAGTAAAGCAATCAATGATAATAAACATAATGAAAAGAATAAGAACAATTGAATTAAACCTGGAAGAAATCTTGAATTGCAAAGTATCAATCTTGAAACTAACTAATAATATGTGAGTTTGTAAAAGAGAGAATGAAACTAAGCAGTAAACTAAACCTAAAAATAAAGCTGTAAAATAAAGCATAAAGAAAGCATCCTAATAAGTTTAGGTCGTCTAAGAGTATATATATCCAAGGCATCCAAAACAATTCGGATTAAATCAAAACCCGAGAAAAATAATAGGCCAGCCGACCGGCCGGCCGCCGGTCTGCCTAACCGGCCGGCACTCCTCATCTGGGCCGGGCCTCTTTTTTTCGCTTGTGCTTCGATTCTTTCATTTGGGCTTTGATTACTTGAGTCTTTGTTCGTATTCCCGAGCTTCCATATAAGCTCGAGCTTGGTCTCGTAGTCCCGGTACTCAAAATGCTCCACTCAACTCAGGTTTCGGCTCAGGACCGCCAAAACCTGCAAAATATAAACGAGAAACAGCAGTACCGCAATATAAAGCAAATAGCTCATAAAATAATAATAACCTCGACTAAATACAAGATAAATGCGACTAAACCGGGGGTATAAATCTATATAAATAGCACGTATCAGAGTTTTCGGATACACTCGTATTTATCGGTGGGTTGGACTTGTTGCAAGACAGACAAAGGCGGTATGTAAACAGGTTGAGAAAATGTGGTAAAAATGTGGAGTTGGTGGAGTATCCAGATGTTGTTCATGGGCTTTGTTGCGCATCTCATTATCCTGAATATGAACTGTTGGTGGCTAAAGTTGGTCAATTTGTGCTCGATCGCGCAACTTAAAATGTCCAAACTCCGGCGACGGCAAACATGGTTTTGCCAGTCTATCACCACTGTTTTTACGAGTTTAATACATACTACCTAATCGTATTACTACGGCAATAATTCATCAGTGAAAGTATACGATGTTGTGGTTCCATTTTTGTTGGACTCATATCACAAAGATAGCAGTTTGTTCTCTGTTGATACAATGTGTAAGTGTGTTCAGACTCCTAATGATGTATACAATGTTGAGAATTGATTTATTGTAAATAACTTAGTTATAGGTCACCTCAATACGGGTTGTATTCTTAATTTAAATTCTATTTTTGTCAACGCATTCATTACGTAAGTGTTGTTTGCTTTGTTACAATACAATCGTGCGTTTCAAATTGCAACACAATAACCAAAAACAAAAAACTACGGAGTACCAATAACAAAAAACAAAAACTCTATTTTTAACATAAATAATTAACACTTTCACACGCAAAACATTACAAATTAAAACTATGTTCAAACTTTAACTTAAACATAAATCGTACACAATAATTTTTGACAAATCAATTTTTCAATTTGACTCGAAACCTGATAATATGAACTATCAAACATTGAAATTTCCAAAGTACCGACACCAATAGACCATCAATGACACTCGAAAACATGCTATAAAGTAGAACTCTGTGAAAAAACAATTACGATTTCACGACACGACGACCTACAATTCGTAACAGTCTGGATGACTCACTCTTTACTGTTGGAATGTTGAGACGACAACAGTCTAAGCCCTAGACATCACAAGTGAATGCAAGATTTGTACAATGATATTTGTGTTAATTTGAGCATTTGAAGAGAACAATGCACAGCCCGACATCCGTAAATATAAGCAAATAGTTCACACAAAATTGGGCTCTATAGAAGACTTACAACCATAACAATGCACAGTCAATGGAAAAAACTTGATATCTATCCTCGAAACACAGGTGAACAAAATAATTACGGAGTACTTTATTATCTTCCCTTGTGTTCTCTCTAATCCTAGATGAACAAAAGAAGAAAAGTATTGTAGCTATAGCCGTTTTACGGGCCTAAAAGGTAGCGTTTGAAATACAGATTTTCTATCGTCCGTTGCAGCAGCACATTCCAATAGGGGCAGGATTTGGGTTCCCTCAAAAATAACCGTCGATGCTGGGTTGCCCTATCTTTAATCATACATGAACGTGAGGGTTTATGAAAAAGTGTTGGCTACAATTTTAACAGCCGCTCGGACTAAGAACAACCAAGCCTCCATTCATAACACTACACCTCCAGGAAACATGTCCCACAACACACAATCGTAGTTTCAACTCAAATTGTTAAAATGTCAACTGCTCAACTGCTCAACAAAACAAGAACGAAAACAATTTGTCGGATACAGGAGACTACAGTAGTAATGTAGCTTTAGTTTGTAATAATTTTAGCCCACAGAGGTTAAACCGTTTTTTCATTCCCAAAATCAGGTACAAAATAGTAGTACTCTGTCTAAGGGAGTAAGTACCTATTAAGTTTATCTGCCAATTTAAATGACTCGTCTAATCCTAATTCCTAAATACACATTTGTGGAACAACTAAGATTTCATAGAGTACTTAAAGTTTAGGTTTACCATGCCCACATTCAAACATAATTTAATTAATGTAGTACAGCTGCCAATTTAAGCATCGATTTTCGTAATACATGATGTAGTACTCGCAAACGGCTGCCGATCAGATGTAGACCCATTTTTTTTTCCAACTCCAAAACGATGCATCGAAGCCGGGTCCCCTAAAAAACTGTAAAGTGTAGCTACAACAGTCCCGACACCCGAAAACTGACGTTCGCGAAGACATTGTTTCTTCGATCTGTGACTGCAGCACTTTCCAGCGGGCGCGGAAATTTGGATGGCAAAAATGTAAACATTTACTGTGCGTTAGCCTTTTTTTTTTCGTACTCTATTTAAGGGGCTAAGTACCTGTTCAGTTTAAACTACAAACCAACTAAGTATTCAGATCCTTGTAATTTTTTTAAGATTTCACAGAATACTTATAGCTTGGGTTTACCATCCCCATACTCCAACATTACTTAACTAATGTAGTACAGTCGGTCATTTAAGTGATGATTTAAGTACCATGCATCAAAGACGTGTAGCTAAACTGTACAGCGTATCTACAACAGGGCCGCGAACCAAAATTCAAGATCCAAAGTTCTTTTTTTCAATATACGGCTGCAGCACATTCTAGAGACCCTGAAATTTGGGTTACACCGTTTTAGACGCTTACGCTGCGTAGGCCTTTTTTTTTTTTTTTTTTTTTTTCTTTTTCTCGTTGGCCAGTTTCAATATCACCAGGAGACACCCCTAAGTACCTAACCCAAATGCGACGAAACCATGTCCGCGAATTTGTCTGGAAAACTGATACTTATACAATTCTAAAAGGACAAACGGCTCAGAACAACTAATTTTAAATTCATAAAAGAACACATACGGGGCACATGTTCCAAGCGCCTACGCTACGGTTCCCTCTAAAAGCGTTTTTCAGTTTCCAGGTTACCAGTCGACACCCCTAAACACCTCCGCAAAACGGCATTAAAAAATATATTTATTATTACTCCGATCCAGCAAGCAAATAAACCTCATAAAAAACTAAACCGCAACTCATAAAACTACACATCGAGGAAACACAGTTCGGAGCACACACGTGTAGCTGAAGCTTACTTTGGTCAAATCTACACGACATCAGACCATCATTTCAATTAGTTGAACAATAGGTCAATGTTTACAAACAAAGGTTGTTTGGTTAGAAAACTAAACGAAATCGGAAATAATTACAGAATAGTACAATGTTTACAAGCAAAGACTATCTAGTTAGAAAACTAAACTAAATCCTTAAAGGCTAAGCAATGTTTCTCAACAGAACAGTGTAAACCTTTGTCCTGTGAAAGGCTAAGCAAAAATAGGGTGCTTAAGATTTAGTCCACATCTATTTGGAATACAAAACAATTAGTTTGAGCACAACAGCAAGGTATTACTGTTCTTATGAATAGTTAAATGAGTCAAAAACCCAAGTTAAAAGAATCCAACTACTTGTGAATGTGAGCACAAAACAAATCGCTAGAGTAGATCTGTAAACTGCTCATCATTCATAGGCCTGATATTGGGTTATAACGGGTTAATATCAGAAAACGAGGATCACAACTTTTGAGTCAATGCGTCATATATTGAACTTGGAGAAAATACTAACATATTGTTACGACTTACGTTAAAATTAAAAGAAAAGAAATAATGTCTACAACATGAAAATTGAAAGGGAAATTAATTCAACCAAAATCGTCTACGTACCTGCCATAGCTCAAGTCTGGCAAATTTACTAGATAATTAAAACCCTACACGACCAATCAATGGCCAATTGAATATATCAAAATGTGTACAAGTCCTAGACAGACCAGTCGACCAAACCCACGGCTCCTTCATACGTTCTTTTGCTTCATCAATTCTCTTCTATTGCTCTGGTGTATCAATAAAGAGCAACGATCAATAAAAATTTACGAAACATTTAGGGAAACGGTAAAAGGTTTGAGCAATTAACTAAAAACGTTAACAGCAGCACATCTTAACATATAACACAGCCTCATTTAGTTTATTGACAAAATATTGATTTCAAATAGCAAAGACTAACATAGAACCATACCTTGATGATCCCAAAAATACTTTCGAAGCAAAGTCTTGTCTGTGTTGCCGACATTAGGATCAGTGAGTAATCTCACAAATAAGATTATAGCGTTATTATCCGCAGCAAATCCGTGGCTCCTCATGAGGTCAAGATATTCCAAAGCCTTCGCAACGTGATTAGCATTTAAACATCCTTTAATTATCGTGTTGTACGTACATTCATCAGGTGAACATCCATTGCTGGCCATCTTCTTAAACAGTGCAGATGCATCACCTAACTGACCTTGACGACATAGCCCTTTGATCATGATAGTGTAGGTAATTACAGTTGTCCTCGACCCCTTTGCAACAAGACAAGAAAACAATTCCACTGCTTCCGCCAGTCTTCCAGCTTCACAGAGACCATTAATTATGATATTATATGTAGAAGTATCATGGGCAACTCTGTTATTCTCCATCTCCCTTCGCATGGCCATGGCCCCATCAAATTGAGCATTTTTAAAGAGGCCATCGAGTACTGCACTGTAAGTGACCACATCGGGCACCACACCTCGATGTTTCATTTCTTCAAACAATTGGAGAGCCAGTTGCAGTTTTTTCTCCTTGCAGAACGCATCAATTAAAGTGTTATATGTGAAAACATTTGGGGTTATATGTGTTCCTCTAAGACACATATCCTCAAACATGACCATGGCTTTGTCAACTTGTTTACACTTACAATATCCATTGATCAAGGTACCGAACGTCACAACATCGGGAACAATACCATCTCCCACCATTATATCCATGAGATTTTCAGCCTCCTCCATCTCGCCGCGCAAACAATACCCATCTAACAGTGCACCGTAAGTAATAACATCAGGTTGCACACCTCTCTTCACCATGGATTCAAAGATACCCCTTGCTTTATTCACATTTCCTTCCTTACAATACATGTCAATCAAGGTGGTGTAGGTATTCACGTCAAGAGCAATGTTGTTATCCAACATCTCGACAAACAAACCCTTAGCATCATCCCATTGCCCCAGACTGCACAGACCTCGGATCAAGGTATTATAAATAACGACATCGGGGAAAATGTCTTTATCTTTCATCTCTTTAAAAAGGTCTAGGGCTTGAGACAATAGCTGATCTTTACAAAGGCTATCAATAAGAGTGCCATAAATAACGACATCGGGTTTGAAAGGGGATTTACGTTCCATGTCACGTAGCAATCTGAGAGCACCAACATTGTCACCAATGCGGCAGAGACCTTTGAACATTGCACCGTTTGTAACAAGGTCGGGTTTTATCCCTAGCTTCACAATCTTATCTAACAATTTAACAGCGGGGTACAGCTTATCAGAATTAATAAGGCCGTTAAGTAAGGTAGTGACGATGACAACATCGGGTGGATAACCGAGCTTAAGGCGCTTACCAAGGAGGGAGAACCCAAAATCGACACGGCCCAAGCGACAGTAACAATTGGCCACAATACCGACAGAATGAGAATCGGGGCGTAAACCAGAGAGTTCAAGCTGATTAGAGAAGGTTACGATAGTAGAGAAAGGAGGGTGGGGTTTAATCTTAGACATTGCCGTAAACAGCTGATTAAACACGATTATTGAAGGACGAGGACGCAAAGAGTTTAACTGATGAAAGATTTGAACAGGAATATCAGAATTACGAAACCCTAATTTGCATTGATCCCTAACAGATTGGAGGAATAATTGGGGATCATCAACAACATCCACATCATTGCGACGTTTAAGATAGCGATTGTGAGAAATAGAAGAATAAGCAGAGTAATAATGAGGAACAAATTGGGGATGAAATCGAAACAGAAAATGAAAACGAAGAAGATGGTTACCATTACCATTACCATTACCATTAAGATGCCTAAAAATAGAAGATACAACTGCAGACATCGCCGTCATATGATAATTGAGATAATTGAGAGAAATATAATAAGTAATACTCCGTGATTGATTGTTGAAATATGTTAGGGAAGGAAGAAAGTATGAAATGAATTGAAGGGTGTGAGGCTGTGTTTGTTACTTAACAAACGCCATTTTAGGGTTTTCGATTTAATTTAGTTGAGTTAGGTCCGTTTCGTTAAGCCACTTCAGTTCGATTCATGACTTAAGTTCAGTTAAGTTGAGTACAATAGAACAAGCTCTTTCTTTTCATTTTCAGCTTAAGTACGAAGTAATTAATAAGGCTGATGTAAGACTTGTAATTAACTCGGTAACAGAAACTTGAGATCGACCTGAAACATATACCCACAACCTGCTATATCTGCTAAAAAAAGGTGAAACCGTATTATCCTTTCATCACTTTCTTTTTTAAAATAATAAAATGAAAATTGATTTCTCCTACTTTTTTACCTATTAAAAATGATTAAAATGGCCAGATTATTTATGGAAGATGAGTCAGTTGAGATTATTCGTGTCAATTGTTTCTTAAAAATATAAAAATGTGAACGGAACATGTACAAATGGTGGTTGTAATTCATTGAAAATATTTTACCGATTCAATCAGTGTCGTACTTGTCTGGCTACCCGATTGATACTTTACCACAAGTATTACTCGAAAGTGTGAGATCCTGACCCGGAATCTTAAAGTTTCATATTTTAATTGAAAAATAGTATTTTAGGTAGGGGTAGTAGGAGTCGCCAATCCATTTTATAAGAAAAACGTACAAAAAAACTGATTTGAAAAACGTAATGGAAAAGCCCATTTTGATCCCTGATGCGGGGACTGATCTGTAACTCGGGCCTAAACCAAAGAATGTGGATTCAGGGGTAAAGGTACGGTCAGGGAAGGTGTTAGGCACCCGAACCGCCCGTCGAACTGACGGCCTCTACTATTTATTTATAATATTATATATTTGACGAAATATGAAAAAAGAACAATAAAAAAGTTAATCACACAGTGTATAATTCAAGACCGACCAATGCTTCGGTCAGATAACATTGGCCGACCAATGCTTCGGCATTATCCTAATGGGCAATGGCCGACAAAATGTGTCGGCCTTTGTGGTCTGGCCGACAGATTGGCCATTTTCTGATTTTTATGGTCAACTTGAAACAGGTATATCTTTTGATCTAGAGTTTCGTTTTAGACGTGTAATATACCGTTGGAAAGGTATTTGAGTTTACTTTTAATGTAATTGGTTTCACTCAAAAATAATGAGTAGAGATTGCGATATGATCGAAAGAGTAGGAAGGTGTCGTTTTTGGGCTGACTTTAGTAAACGACTCATAGCTCCTTCGTTACTCATCGGTTTGAGGCTCATGATATGTCATTAGAAAGGTATTTGAACGACCTATCGAATGAAATAAGTTTCAAAATGATTAAATTGCTTTTGAGTTGTTAAGTAAGCGGTCTAAGTGGACCGAGCACCAAATTAAACAGAGCGTTGTAAAAGTGGTTTTGTGTCATTTTGAGTTTTATTAAGAGATAAGCGTAAAGAACCATTAATTACAACATTTTCATTATCCATATTTAGCGTTAGCCTCTTCATCGGGTACGTCAAAGGCTTGTTGACAAATTTCTGGTGTCAACAGAAGCCCCCACTTTGACCGAATCTGAGTAAGACAAAGGTCAAAGTACTCCAGTCGAGACAAGTTAAGGTTAAGAAACATACCTGAGCCTCTAACATTACCCATATGGAGGCTGAAAACTGGAATTTGGATCTAGTATAGCCAAACTTGTTTAGCTGGTTTTGAACTGACAAAGCAAAACTTTGTTTCACATATGTGTGAAGCTGCAAAATCTGATTTTACAAGCTCGGCTGCTCAGGTGCATGTCAGGGCCCGCCGACTAAAGAAGTTTCAAAACTTTGTTTTGAAAAAGGGATTAGAACGTAAAAATTTGGTTTTACGACCCAGGATTCGTGTTAGGGCCCGCCGACCAAGGATTTAAAATGTACAAAATTTTATTTTGCAAAAGGGAAGTGAATTCCAAAAAAATTTATTCTAAAACTCAAATGCGTGTCACGGCCCGCCGACCAAGGAATTTACAAAATTTTATTTTGATAAAGAAATTAGAACGTAAAATTTGATTTTACGAACAGAAATGCGTGTTAGGGTCCGCCAATCAAAAGGACTTGAAATCTACAAAATTTTATTTTGTAAAATGTGAGTTTTGTGAAATTTTGTTTCACGAAGGAAACAAAACTTTGTTTTGCGAAACGGTGCAAAATTTTATTTTGCAAAAGGTAATTTCAAAAAAATCCGTGAAATTTTATTTCACGAAGGAAGCAAAACTTTGTTTTACGAAACGATGCAAAATATTATTTTGCAAAAGCTGATTTTGAAAATCTGGGAAATTTTATTTCAGGAAGGAAGCAAAACTTTGTTTTGCGAAATAGTCCAAAATTTTATTTTGCAAAAGGTGATTTTAAAATATCCATGAAATTTTATTTCAGGAAGGAAGCAAAATTTTGTTTTGCGAAACGGTGCAAAATTTTATTTTGCAAAAGGTGATTTTGAAAATTCGTGAAGTTTTATTTCACGAAATAAGCAAAACTTTGTTTTGTGAAACGGTACAAAATTTTATTTTGCAATAGGTGATTTAGAAAATCCGCGAAATCTTATTTCACGAAGGAAGCAAAACTTTGTTTTGTGAAACGATGCAAAATTTTATTTGGAAAAGATGATTTTGAAAATTCGTGAAATTTTATTTTACGAATGAAGCAAAACTTTGTTTTGTGAAACGATACAAAATTTTATTTTGCAATAGGTGATTTTGAAAGGCAAAACTTTGTTTTGTGAAACGATGCAAAATTTTATTTGGAAAAGATGATTTTGAAAATTCGTGAAATTTTATTTTACGAAGGAAGCAGAACTTTGTTTTGTGAAACGATACAAAATTTTATTTTGCAATAGGTGATTTTGAAAATCCGTGAAATTTTATTTAACGAAGGAAGCAAAACTTTGTTTTGTGAAACGATGCAAAATTTTATTTGGAAAAGATGATTTTGAAAATTCGTGAAATTTTATTTTACGAAGGAAGCAAAACTTTGTATTGCGAAACGGTGCAAAATTTTATTTTGCAAAATGTGATTTTGAAAATCCGTGAAATTTTATTTCACGAAGGAAGCAAAACTTTGTTTCGAAAATGAGTGCAAATTTTTTTTTTTTTTTTTTGCAAGAGCTGAGTTCCGTGAAATTTTATTTCACAAAGGAAACAAAACTTTGTTCTGGAAAAGCCGGTGCAATTTTTTTTTTTTTTTTTTTGCAAAACCTGAGTTTGAAAACCTGTAAAATTTTATTTTACAAAGGAAGGAAACTTTGTTTTGCAAATGATTAATCTCACAAATTTTTGCTTCGTGATACGGGAATGCAAAATTTGGATGCATGATTTTGAAAAGTTTTATTTTAAGAACTCGAATGATCTAAGAGTTGATTTAGAGGCTTGCTTGAAAATTTGGAATGAAGATCGGTTTGAACCTAATTTGAAAATCCTTTTGCTTGGCCTTTAGAATGAAGAACAATTTGAAACTTGATTTGAAATTATCTCATTATTGAATGAGCCCCTACTTTGGCTAAGTTTGATTAAAACGATGGTCAAAGTACCTTGCAACTTGTTTGGTCATTGGAGTGAAGACCGATTTATAACTCGATTTAGAAACTGGAGGAGGCCCACTTAGGCAAAGTGTCACGGTCCGGGTTTTCGCTGCCGAATGTGACGCACACCCTTGTCGGACACGGGACAAGAATGCTAGCAAACGGGGCCAAGGCTTGTTGGGGGATCACCCACAAGTAGTTGGCAAGGGCCTAGGAGTCGGCCAGTCGGAACTCGGGACTCCGGGACGAGAACTCGAAAATTCCTGTCGTAATTATTAGAATCGAGTCTCGGAAGCAACATTTCAAGCAAATGTATTGATCGTAGGCAACAACAAAGCAATATCAAGGCTTGAGTACAAAGAGGTTTTTCATTGACAGGCTTGCTAGTACACATCTTTTGGCAGTAGACATTGAGTGTGCACAAGAGCGTATACTTTTCTAAAACGCCTTGAAAACTAAGAAATACATAAAATTGAAGTCACTCTATATATGAGGACCCTATAACAGGGGAATCTCAATTTAGATTACTGGGTATCGATTGTGCAAGACCGGATGTCTTATTCCCAAGCCAAGATTTAACATAGAGGATATTAACTTGTCAAGGTATCTAAAAAGTACAAAAGTTGCAAAAATTAAAATGCGAAAACGTAAAATCTACGGGGTCAAAGTGCAGATCGTCAGAAAAAAAAAAAAAAAAAAAAAAAAAAAAAGTGCGGATCGTCACACAAAGCATCTTGAAATTTGTTTGACCTTTGGTATGAAGACCGATTTGGATTTTAATATGAAAATTCGATTCCTTGGTCTTTGGAGTGAGGACTAATTCGATGTAAAATTCAATTTGTTTGGCCTTTGGAATGAAGGCCGATTTAGTTCTTAATATGAAAATTCAATTTTCTTGCACCTTGGAGTGCGGACCAATTCGTTGTGAAAATCAATTTGCTTGGCCTTTGGAATGATATGAAGGCATGTTTGAATTGAAACTTGATCTGATTTTCCACTTTGGCTGAGTCTAAGTGAGACGATGTATCTTGCAACTTTCCTGGCCTTTGAAGTGAAGGTCGATTTGAATTGAAACTTAATTTTAATATATTTTATTATTGGAGGAGCCTCCACTTTGGCCGAGTCTGAGTGAGACGATGTATCTTGAAACTTTCCTGCCCTTTGGAGTGAAGGTCGGTTTGAAACTTGATGTGATTTTCCACTTCGCAATTAAGGAAAGCACCTGAAAAAACTTTCTTTTATATATATAGAGCGATTGATTGATTTGGAATAGGGTATTGATTTTTCATATACGGATTTTACTCAAGTTATATACTTTTTTTCATTATATTTCCAACATTACCCTTTTTTACTCAAAAAATATACACAATTCTCTCACCAGCACACCACTAACAAACCACCTTAAACAACAATTAACCCCCAACCGCCAACCGGCCAACCGGCCGCCTTGACCCACGCCACCGACCACCGACCACCGCCACTAACTATCCCTTTACAAATCCTATAACTATCCCTTTACAAACCCTAATTTTAATTTTGACTTAAATCTATTGAAAATTAATAAAAATAGATAATTTAAACACAAAAGTTGAAATTAAAACGATTAAAACTTATTATTGGGGTTAATGATCAAGAAATTTAAAAATTGAATGAATTTGATTGGATATTAGTTAGGGGAAAAAAAAAAAAAAGGAATTATGTATATTTTTTAAGTAAAAAAGGGTAGGGTTGAAAATAATAATGAAAAAAGTATATAACTTGAGTACGTATATGAAAAAGGATTAATTGCCAAGAATAATCTGAATTGGTCATCTTATTCCATAAATAATCTGAACTCGAATTCATTCACGAATAATCCCAACTATTGAAAGAGCATTCCAATAATGTTTTTTGGTCAATTTTAACCTGCTTTAATCGATAAAAAAAACGTGAAATCGGTTTGAATTTTACTTAAAATAAGTACATTATTGAAAGATTTCTTCAATAGTTGAAATTTTTTGTGAATTAATTTGAGTTTAGATTATTTATGAAATAACATAACCAATTTAAATTATTCTTAACAATCAATCCTATAGAACATCAATTACGTTGGAATAATGAAATACTCCGTACTACTCGTAAAGTGTGATACTTCGTACAAGATTACGAATTTGCGATAGATCCAAGATTTAAGGCCCAAAAACAAAAGAAAAAAAATAAAATGTCAAAGGAGGAACACCAGCAACGGTTGCTGTTGCTGCAAAACAATCCAAACAATGGAGAAGAAGAAGAAATGAGTTGTGGAGCAACATCATTGTTATCAAAGTCATCAGAAATGAGAGAGACATTTGATGAATTAAAAAGAGTATGGAGAATAGCAGGACCATCAATATTTTGCAGGGTTTCAATGTTTGCACTTACTATTATCACTCAGTCTTTAGCTGGTCATTTCAGTGACCTTGATCTTGCTGCTTTCTCCATTGTTACTACTCTTCTCATCTCCATCTCTTTTGGCTTTTTGGTATTTTCTCTCTATTCATTTCTGGGTTTATTTCATTTCATTTCATTTCATTTCATTTTGTTTTGTTGGAATTTACATTATTAAATTGGAAAGTTTGTGTCTTTATTGTTTTTTACTCTGCACATGTTGTGGGTTGATTTCATTTGGTTTTCTAACTTTGGAAGTTTGTGCCTTTTTGGTGGAATTAATCTCCAAGGGATTAACAGTATGAAGCTTTAACTATTTATTCATTTTGTTCAATAATAGTAGCATACTTATCAAATGTTGTTGTTTTTTGTGCTAATTTTAGTGAAATTTGTTACTATTCGAGTGAAAATAATGGAGTATGAGTGACCCTTTATTTTTCGTAATAAGTCTCACATGTTACATGGTTTCGGGTTTCAACATAGGAATGTGCTTATGCACTTTTCTCATACAAATCTTAGTACAGACTGAAGTCTTTGTTTATTGTCGCGAGGCTTGTTTCTGTTGTACTACATAAAGGTGTTACACAACTTGTTTTTATAGAAGCTTAAGCGATTATTTAGGGAGTACGCCATATATTTTATGAAAAAGCAAAGAGCATTTCTATATACTTTATTTTTCTTTGTCCATAGAGTAATTATTGCACTCGTTGTTATTGTTGTTTATCGAGTGATACGTAGATTGGAATGGCAACTGCATTGGAGACATTATGTGGGCAAGCCTATGGAGCAAGACAACACCACATGTTAGGCATCTACATGCAGCGTTCGTGTGTTGTTCTCTTTTGCTGCGCTGTTTTCTTGCTTCCAATGTTCATATGTGCATCACCCTTACTGAAGCTGCTTGGCCAATCCGTAGAAGTCGCAGAACGAACAGGGTTTGTGGCTAAGTGGTTGATCCCTATGCACCTGAGCTTTGTATTTCAGTTCTCGATGCAAAGATTCTTGCAAAGCCAACTTAAGACAGCTGTGATTGCTTGGTCCGCTGGCATTTCGTTGACAGTCCATGCGGTTCTTAGTTGGTTTTTTGTGTATAGGCTTGGTGTTGGTATAATTGGTGCTGCTCTCATTCTAGATTTCTCCTGGTGGCTTTGTGTGGCGATACTGTACGGGTATATCGTTTTTGGAGGATGTCCATTGACTTGGACCGGTTTCTCTTGGCAAGCTTTTGATGAACTGTGGGCCTTCTTCAAGCTAGCCATCGCTTCTGGTGTCATGGTCTTGTAGGTATTTCGGTTCACCTCACTGCAGTGCTTTCTGTGCAGTTTCGAACCGGTCTATATTCATAGCTCCACTGAATTATAGGACATATTCTCTTCGCCTTAAATTTTTTGACATATTCCTGAAATTTTCTGAGGTGTTTGATCTACTAAGAAAAAGTAAGATGAAGTGAACGTCCTTAGCTAAAACAATTGATCGTATGGCTGATTGTGAATGTGAATCTATTGTCTAGATTAGAGAACCTGTATTATAGGATGCTGGTCGTAGCTTCTGGGGACGCAGGTAACACGCAGGTCACAGTTGATGCTCTTTCTATATGGTTCGTCTAATTCTTTGCGCCTCACTCCGTCTCTTGCTGCCACATCTTTCCACAATACTGAGAACTGAATAAAATGGTGTTCTTATGAACAGTGTCACTCTTTTCGGCTGGGAGTCCATGGTTCCTCTTGGAGTATTAGCTGCCACAGGGTATTTCTCTCGGAAGTCTCATTTTGGGATATTGATACGGAATATAATGCATAACACGGTTCTTTCGTCTCAACTGATGTTACGTGTTTTCATGCTACACAGTGCACGGGTAGCCATCGAACTTGGAGCAGGAAATGCCAGTGGCGCTAAATTTGCGGCTAAGGTGTGCCTGCTGATGTCTTTAGTGATTGGACTGGTCTTCTTCTTACTGGTGATGGTCATCCCAGGCAGGTTGGCGATGATATTTACGCCAAACTCATTGGTGATCTCGTCTGTCAGCGAGTTAGCTCTTCTCTTGGGTTCGACCATTCTTGTGAATAGCATTCCTCCTGTATTCTTAGGTACCACTATTTCAATCTCTATCTGATCATCTCTGTCGTCGCAAAAGTATTATGACAGTCAATTTTGGACTTCTGTAGGATATGAAAACCCATTTCTTAAATTATTAACCTAGAAATTATCCGACATGAAATGATTCGATAATTCTTATCACTTTATCAGGCATAGCAGTGGGCTGTGGCTGGCAAGCATTGGCGGCGTTTGTGAACATCGGAAGCTATTACCTGGTTGGAGTACCTCTCGGGATTTTCATAGGGAGGGTTCTCGACTTTGGATACAAGGTAAATCGGATATGCTCTATTAATTACGGATTATGATGTATATCTAGTGACGAATAGTCGCATAAAAAAGAGACAATTTATTTTGCAATTTCTTGGCTTGAAACTATGGCTTTATTTAACAGGGAATGTGGGTCGGAATGCTTGGTGGGAGCTTGACTCAAATATTGCTTCTGTCCGTAATCACTCTTAGACGTGGATGGGAAAACGAGGTACTAAATTAAGTCCATAGTTACTAACACGATAACACGCCTCGTAGATGAATAAATCAGCAAACCGAATACTCATTGTTTATGGCCCATGATTCCTATAGGTTCTAAAAGCTCGTGAGAAACAGATGCTCATGAATGAAAGGCACAACCATAAGGCGTAATCGTATCAGTGAATGTTCTGCACAAAATGTTTGAGAAATCAAAGGAATTTTTGACAAGTCGGAACCACACAGGTATGTTTAGGCTGTCTTTATAGTTCGATTAAGTCGTGATTCTAAGTTATTAGTGTTGCCAGTCTTTATTGAAAGGTGGTTTGACATGCCTCGGATGTGTGTAGTTCAATTATGCATTGTGAAACTCGGTAATTCTTGGCGTTTGCCCTTGTATTTTTTTCTAATAATCTTAAAAGAATTTTTCCGAACTTAAAATAAAAGATCATATGGAAAAATAAGCTAGTAATGCAACTCCACTTATTTCATATAATTTCATTAATAAGAAATTTGAATAAAATTCATACACCACAATAACATAATAATCCTCTAGTCCCTACCTGCAAAGCTACTCGGACAATTCACAATTACCATCAATCCGATTACACAATACCAACGGTTCTACTTAGGAGTTGACTCAATAATAATCATTAACGCGGCGACAGTTCTTCCGAACTTCCCCGTTACTCCCTAAGAGTGGGCTTAGGCTTCCCATCTTAACCATGGACGTAGCAAAGTTGTCAAAGAAAAGGGTCTCGTCTTGAGCATACGCCCTCACCAATTGAGCAACATTAGGGAAATTCCCTGAGAAAAGTTGTTGGTCGGAGAAGAGGAGTCCCCTGCCGCCCAAGATGAGCTTGAAGTAGGTGTTGTCGAAGGCTCGTGGTGTAGAGTAGTCTAATGGGGAGATTCTTGTGTCACCTCCCGAGGGAGGGCACGTTGACTTAAGTTCGTTCAAGAAGGCCCTTTCTAGGCTTACGTCTGGTTGTCTTGTACCGTTTTGGTTGTATAGCCTCTTCTTAAAGCTTGAACATTTCGACATTCCAATTGTATGCCCTCCTATAGTACATTCACCGGTTGTTCAATCAGTCAAGTTAATTCATTTAGGGGTGAATATAAATATCAAACTATCAGAGAAATTCAATAGTTTTGAGCGTAAACTTTAACCCTTATGCACATGGTAAAGAAAAGTAAAAACAACTAACCAGAAAGAGCAACAAGATCGACTTCATCGAGGCCGCGGTTTTTGAAATTTTGGAGAAGCTGTTGGACAGTGAAAATGGGAGACGGGAGAGTGGTGTTGGCAAGTTTGAAATATGCCGCTTTCGAGTCCCGTCTTCCTAGGGGCAGCTCCCAGTTTGGTCCTCCGCTCTGTATGTTAAGAAATACTTTTAGTTTATTTATAGAAAGCAGGGAATAGTATGGTTTTAATAGTTTTGGCGCTCACCAAAACAGTGGAACCACGAGCTGCTAAAGCGACAATGTCAGCGCAAGAGACAGTGTCAGGGCACACTTCTTCTATCTGAGCTTTGATCTTGTCTATCACTTCAAAACCTCTCAAGGAATTGGCATTTGGCGTTGCACTTTTCTCGCTTACAAATGAAGATGTGTCGTCTAGTAAGACCGATGCATCACACCCCTACATGACAAAAGAAAAACTCATGTTACACACATTAAAAGTTACAACCAGTTTATGTAAATATCGTCCTACAAAAACATTAAGTGAAATAAAAATTTGTGAAGGCACCTTGATAAAGCAGTCGTGAAAATGTAGCCTAAGCAACGAAGCAGCCATACGAGGGTCTCGAGCAATGACATCCTCTAAGACCGACAAGACAATGTCATTAGCCTGAGGGCATGAATAGTCGTAGAAACTTGCTGACAAAGAATCGTAATCTGGACCTCCACCACTGCCCCAGCCAAAACCGAAGCCGGGGTGTGCCACAGATATTGTGAGTGCAGACATTATCACAGCTAAAACAAAGAACACTGTATAATTGTTTGAAGGCATTATGGTAGTAGTAAAGAAAGCTGTCTTTTTCTTTTTTTTATACGGAGTATTATATTTTTTCGTGTTTTTGCTGTGAAACTGTTGATTTTTTTATTGTCAATAAAATGGAAGTATATATAGAAACTGAGAAGGGGTAATAAGAGCTTTGAAATCAACCACTCTTGTTACTTAATTTACCAAATCCATTTTCCTGAATTGAGATGTTGCGAGGCATTTCTGTGACTGTTTCTAAGTGATAATCTATACTTCTCTAGGCAATACTGCTCTGTAAGTGTTCTAGTTTTACCTGCTCCAACGAGGGCAGGTTTCCATATTTTTCAGACATTTTGGCTATAAGGTTATGACCAAACAACAAACTTTGTCCGAATCCAAAGGCAAAATAACGAAAAAGTAGCGTGAAAATAAGTATCGGTTTTTACTTTCAACTCAGTATGCATGATTACCTCCTAGGTGATGTCTTTCGTAGTATGAGTGTATTAGTTTACCATTTACGAAATTTATTCGCGTAGCATTTCAAAGAAGTTTCGTGGACATTGTCGTGTTAGAACTGAAATGTAACCACATAATGCATAACTGAGAGTAATTTTTCACTCTGACTTCTGTAAATGCAGGTTTCTATACCAAGGTGAAAACTCAGAAGGTTGCTATTTACCGAGGAAATTATGTTACATATTGGTAACTTAACAGTTTGGTGCCAAAAATAGCCTTCATGCCTGTTTATTACAGCTTTCTTATTATTACTTTGTTAAGAACCCAATATAGAATGCTAATGATTTCATATATCAGAAATATTTATTTGGTACGAGTAGTTTTGGTGTAATCGCAAACTGTAAGCTTCTCGTACGCTGATTTCCAAATATTTTATCCTAAGTTCGTGTCAGGTTTATTAAATCGTCTCTGAAAAATGTATGTGAATCACAAAGTAAAGTTGATGGATATTTACCGAGATAAAATGGTCGTCGACAGATCTTAAAATTAATTTTCTGCGATCAACGGTGTCCAGTCTCATATTCACATATTCATTCACATGGCTTGCATCCAATAAACTCACAACTACTCTGAAAACTTCAACTGACTTTGAAATTTTGGTTTGCATGTGAAACAATGTTTGAAACTATTTTCGGCGTCTTTAGGATTTCTACGTCATCGCGTCGACTCAATCAACCAGTGCAACCAGCAACTTAAATGTTATTTTATGTACCTAATCCCAAACATAACCACACACATTATCCAAACAATAACTGAGCAAGTTTTGGTTTGATCATATATATTTGAATTTGGATTAGTGCAATAATTCACCTGACGAAATACTCCAAAAATTCACGAAACATATCCAACACCCGGCAAAAAAACACTTGAAACTGCCTCTTTTAGCTCAGTTGTTGAATACGTGCGAGATTTAAAGGTTTGGAAGACTTTTCATCGTGATCTATAAATTTTCGGCCAAAAGTCAGATGATCAACATTATGAGAAATATGAGGTATATACAGTGAGAAAATATGTACAGGTGATGTTGAACCAGTAAAACTTTCAATTTCAAAGATCATGGTTCGAAATGAGAGCTATGATAGCTCACAAGTTGACGGTGAAATCGACTTCAGGTGATGGCAGAAGTCTAAGGTGATGCACAAAGCTGCCTCATTGGGGTAAGCTGCCTTGCCAAGCGAAGTGGTACATACGCTTTCACAAGTGTACCGCTCTCGACATATTCCTGTTATCAGAGATCATGAATCAGATTAATCGTACAAATTCGAAGAAGTATTCATTCAGCAGGCTGACACGTATTTCACTCTTAACTACTAAAAACATCATTATTATTTCCTCGAACATTACATAAAGAAGAATAGAAGTAATCCTATGTTAACTATGGAGTACTAAAACGCGATTTTTGTTGGTTGAAGTTCAGTTTCACATAAAGCGTTTGAATCAATCATTAGTTGTTAACGAGTGTAACAAGTTTAGGTGGACTACGGGTCTGTCTTCCCATTTCCGTAACCCAAAAGTACTGTCTAGACTAGAAAATCTGCCCTGTTTCATTCCCTGTGCGCCTTTTAAATTTGAATTTGAAACTCCCTGGCCAAAACTTTGAGAACGCTGTTGTTGAGTATGCATAATATAAACGTAGCATAGACAACTCAGATGGAATCACTCACAGTTTTTTCGACCATCCCAATTTGATGGATGCTACTGAGCAGTTCTCCCTTGTCGAAAGGAATCAGTGCCTCGACCCATACCATAGAATTCTGTAAAAGAAAACAACCCCAAAAGAGATTATAAGTCAAAAGCTATAACATAAGTTTACTATATAGAAGTTTTCACAGAAATATATTACTCCGTACTAATTAAACATCAGACGATATTTAGTCTGTAATTGGGACTAGAGATTGTACAAAACAAAAGAAGACCCACCTTCAACTTCTGCTGAATAGCATGGCAGAAATCGTCTAGTCCTTCACCGTCCAAAGCAGATACGCAAACAACGTCCCCTCGTCTTTCTGCTTCTGCCCTAAGTTTCTCTGGATCACTTACCTTATCAACCTGTCATGAATTATCAACCATATATTACAACATTCCGAGTATATATCACACATCAAAGTGGCCTAGGGTTATCACCACCTATTGATTATTGACAGACAATTATACGACGAGTTTCTGCATCAAGTCATTTACCACTATGGCCCCAACACGGTGAATGTCAAAAATGGCTTAAAAAACGGGGAACATCATAAATGGCTTAACACAGCTCTCGTTTTATGTTCATGGTTGGAAAGTGAGAATACCTTATTCCAAACCATTAATATTGGTATTGACGAAACATCCAAGTCTGACAGAACTTTATCGACAGCATCTATTTGCTGCTCCGCCAAAGGATGACTGAAATTTTCAATACAGTCGTAATAAGAAAGTACAAGTAATATTTAACGGGTTAAAGGCAAAGATGAAGTCAAAAATTTTATACCTAATGTCAACCACATGCACTAGAAGAGATGATTCGGCGATTTCCTCCAGTGTGGCTCTGAAGGCGGCAACCTGCAGAAAGTCCTTCCAATCAACACAGAGAGCAATATACATGACGATATTGTCATCAGACAAAGAGACGAGAACACACCAGCATAGTAGGCAATTTTTGGATGAACCCGACAGTATCAGTCAGTAAAAACTCCTTTCCGTTTTTCATCTGAGATCCAACATAAAGCATATTAACGGCATAGATTATCTCCTAATTCTCGACAATTTCAAACTCATTGTATACTGGCAAATAATGCATGCCAATATTTTGTTTTTCTATTTTTACTTTTTTGGCGTGAACAAAATAAAATTCATCCAACCTGAACTCTTCTTGTTGTTGGATCAAGGGTGGCGAACAATCGATCCTCAGCAAGAACATCTGCTCCGGTCAAACGGTTTAACAAAGTACTTTTCCCAGCATTTGTGTATCCTACCTTGGTTTTCAGATGAATGCAAACATTTTGATTGAATATGTGATCCTTTTGAAGATTAAATGTTAAGCAAGGTAGAAATCAACTTACTAAAGACACAACGGGAATCGGTACTGAGACACGACGATTCCTGTAAAGTTTCCGATGTCGTCGAACAGATTCCAGCTCTTTTTTAAGTGCGCCAATCTACCATAAAACAGTCCATCAAACAGAAGGCCACGGGCCACGGCAGCATGAACACAGCAAAATGCATGTTACGGAGCAACTTCTATCATCTCAAATACAAGGTAATAAGTCGAGTTTATGAAGTAGTCTTTTTTCCAAACTCATACTATCTTATTACGATTGTCTGAACAAGAAACTACAAAAAACTTCAAGGCAGCTTTAGACTTCAGAAAACTTAAGACGAGAAGAACAGGTCATAAATGTAAATAGCATCCATTCTCAAGCATATCAGCTCGTCAGCTACGTCAGATCTTATGATGAATCTCAAATACAATAAACTCGACTTACTTGGTCTCGAAGAATACGCTTGTCCACCTCAATCTGCTTCTCACCCATACCTTTCACCTGCCCTCCTGATTGTCGCTCTAAATGAGACCACATTTTCGTTAATCGGGGCAGTTGGTATTCCATTTGAGCCAGTGCAACCTTCATTGTGCGGAGCCAATATGTCAACATCAGACACAAAATAGATACAACTACTCAGTACTAACTACTAACGACGTTTTACCTGTAATGCCGCTTCATGTGTCGCTGCTCTTTGATTGAAAATGTCTAGAATCAAAGCTGTCCGGTCACAGACCCTAATATCTCCGCCAAAAGCTTTCTCCAAATTACGCAATTGCCTGTTTTAAGTTGAAATTAAACACCAAACAAACGGACTAATATTTATAACGCCTAAAAAACCAACCCCTAGATGAATAAAACCAATTTAGCCTACAAGTTTATACAATTGGTGAATAAGTTGATTCAGTCCTCACCCTGGTGAAAGCTCGTCATCAAATATAACTGTTTCAACATCCAATGCATGGATTGCACTCTTAATCTCGCCAACCTTTCCAGAGCCAATATATGTTCTTGGATTTGGGGCCGCAAGCCTGAATGATGATGCAGAAGTTAATGTCGTTTAGCCTGCCTACCACATCACAAATGGACAAAGAGACTACACAAACGATAAGTTCACCATATCCTCACTTTTGATAAGTAGTGCCGACAATCTGAAGCCCTGCTGTGTCGGCCAGTTGAGCTAACTCGTCTAGCGAATCCTCTATTACAAAAGAATCCAGTTTTACGCCTTTTAGCTCTACGCCCACAAGATATGCTTTTTCAGCAAGAACCTGAAATTGGTAAGTTCAGGCAGAGATATTCTGTAAAGAATCAAGCAACGACTTCACCCTAAGGCGCACTTATTTGAGCACTAATTCAGAAATCAGAACCACCAAAGTGTATTGGTTTCATTCTAAATTTGCCTATCATTTCTCACAGCAAATTCGAAGAGCTAGAGGCCAGGAAACCAATAAAAACAAGCGCAACCAAGTAAGCACCACTGAAGAATTTGTTTAAACATCAAATGCACGCCTTTATAAAAGACAACAATTTCTTTGATTTTTGGAGGATCGTACTAACGAGGTAGCAATCCTCTGCCAAACACTATGCGCATATATAAACCGAAAGATATTAGCCTCAAAATACTGCAAAACGCTACGCACAAAGTCGACCTATGATGCAATCAAAATTCAAGCACCATATAAGCAAGTGCATGGTCTTTTCATTGAGGCACTGGGGTAATGTCGTTGTGGTTGAATGCCCTGAAAACCAACACCATACGATACCTGCGCGGCTGAGCTCTACAGCTAAAATAAAAAATAAAACACATCTTTTATCGAAAATGTATTAGCCTAGTGGTTAAGACGAAGGTATCAATATAATAGGTCAGATGTTTTGCCATTTCTAAGCCTAAAACATTGTTTTGCTCATCAAATTAAATGGATTAAAAAAAAAATAGAAAAATAACCTCTTTGCCATTTCTGAGCTTAAAACGACTGTTGTCTTCCACTTCCTCTTTATCTTGTTGTAATTCAAGTTTTTTATCATCTCCAACAGAGGAAAACTGAAGTGGGTCTTCAAAATTAGCATCAAAATCATCCACTAATTGCTCTAATTCTTCAGTTTCTTCAACTGGGTCTTCAATTTGGCCAACTTCACCATGAAATTGAATAGATTTGACAAGAGTGAGATTCTCAGTGATGTTGTTGTTGTTGGTTTTTGCCAAAGTTCTCAACTTTGAAGAAGATAATGAAAATGGTACACAAAATGGTTGGAAATTAGTGTGTTGTAATGATGAAGATGTTGTTTGAAGTATGCAGCACAAACTGCTTGCAGACATAACTTAACCTATGTTGTTGTTTTTGTTTCTCAAGATTATTTAGTTATTGTTTTCACAAAGTTTGCAATTTTTTTCAAGTGTTATTTGAGAGATGTTGAAGTTGTTTGACAGCCACAAACGAACATCCTATTCTAAAGACGGTCTTTTAAAAGACGTACTCTTTACTTCTGCCCCGATGTAGCATGTACGCGCGTTTTGTACGCACCAAGTTAGCGATTTTGTTTCTATATCGAGAACACTGATAACAATGAATCTGATTAAATTGTTTTCTCGACGTGGCCTCACAAGGCTGAAGTTAAAAAGTAGGTCAAGGTTCGAACGATTTGACTAAACATTAAATGACCTTTGCAAATCGCTCTCCATCAATTACTAAGTTTCGTAACCACGAATTTTTTTTTTCTAGCAGATGATTTCTGCAACCATCATAGCTCTAACTTAATTACAAATACCAGTTGCTACAAAAATTAGACCTCATGTCGTCGATCTACAGATCTCCAGAATCATATTAATTTGCTGTTGCTCAAGTGTTCAGCACATTTCTCAGCAACTTCACTACATTTACAAAAGCCTAAGTTTGGAATTCGGCAGTTCATAGTTTCATACTATACCGGCCATCAACTAAGCACAAATATTATCATTCCTCGACTCGATCTGTGGCACCGTCCCCTGAAGAATCCACGGAAGAGTCTCCGAATTCTTCTTTGTACATTTCTTCAATCATGGGTTTCCACAGTCTTACTCTTGCATTGATAAACCAGTTTGAAACCTGCATTATCATTACAGACGGCCACATACCCAATATATCAGCTGAAGTGTCCGAAACAATTGTCAAAAATTTTGAACATCTTAGACGAGAATATCAGCCTTGTAATAAAATCCTAATGATGCAAAATTGTAAAGCTATGTTTCTTACTTGATTCTTTGAGAGACCAGTTTGCGATGCCAAAGTAAGTTTTTCCGAGTCATTTGGGTATCTGCAAAAAAAAAAAAGTGAATCACATACACAAAAGAAGATCAGTCACATAATAACTCGTAATACCAAATTTACTTTTGATCAATTTATAGGATCCAAAACTGTAATGATACTTACGGATGAAGGAAATGCTCGAAAAGCCAGGCGCGCAAAATGGCGACAGAGGTCTCAGGCAGGCCGCGAATGGGGCGCCACGCCTGCCTGTGCGTGCCTTGGATAAGCCCGATTTGCTGCAGAGTCAATCGACCGTTATTATTCCGACCTTCTTGGCCCAAAAAGCTGAGATTAGAAAGTCCATTTCCTAAATTTGGAAGGTCAGGAGATATTTTCTTTCGGACAGACTTAATTTGAGTTAGTATGGCATCTCTCAGGCTACAGAAGTGCCTGCACATTGCTTGTAAGGCTAAACAAGTGTAACATTTTGCTGCTCCTTCCCCTGCTACGACTTCAAATGACGAAATTAAATCTTCCATTTTATGACAGTACTCGTCGTATCTCCCTTCAACCTGAAATGTGACGAAATAATGACGACATATCCTCAGTAGCCAAATGATTTGAGGTAGGCAGACATGCAATGGAACATAGTTTTTCTATCAGAAATTGGACACAACCCAAGAATATATGGAGTACAAACTATGGTAAATTTTTCATGCTCGATTGTAATCGTTCACCAGATGCTAATTATGTGTCAGTTTACAAGTGAAACGGGAGGAACATAGGACAATTGTTTTTTTCCGTAGAAACATAATAAAGATTTCGAAGGAAACTGAAATGCTGTCATATGACCTTTAATATACTGAACTCAGCTTATGATCATTTTCACATACAATTTCACGCCAAGGCTGTCTAACAGGGCGGACAACACGAGCGACACAACGGGGCCTCCACTTTCGAGGGGTCTTAAACATTAAATTTTGACTTTGTATACATTTAAAAGACGAAATGCAATAAAATATCACTAAAAATATCAAAAATTTGAGACGCGTTAAGGCGCCAAATTCTTAATTACTAGAGTATAGAATAAATTACGAACCTGTTCAAGCAAAGAAATAAGCTTGGAAAGTTTGATTTGGAGATCATGTTTATCAGATGATAAGAGGCCATTACTCATCAATTCTGTTCTAAGCTCATTACAAATACCTCTGCTACTTAGAAACAGCCTCTTCACTTCACTCACTTCAACTCTCTTGCTTCCAAGATCAATCACTTCCTCGAGAATCGACTGCGCAGGCTTCAAGTACACCGAATTACTCACAGAAAAAGCGGGAAACGACGAGCTTCCCATGAAAGAATAGTCCCCAGGATTACAATTCTCACCCACAGAAGAAGCAACAAAGTTATTATAAGCCTGGTGTAAGAACTCTGACCCTAAGTTCCTCTCTCTGTAATGCATGGAATCAGGAGGCTGCAGAACTTGTGAACCAAGCGAAAGCGAGAGCCTACTCGACCCGTGAGTCGGCTCATGTGCAGCCCCAAGAAGGTCCATGAAATGTCGTGTCGTATGACCCAATTCAGAGTTATCATCAGCAGAGACCATAGATGATGGGTCATGGACAAGGTTGATAGACCTAGACATCCTTTCTCCTAGAGACTGAACCGAGGAAGAGAAATAAGCGGTATCAAGCGAATGATCCGAATACGGGTCAGGGTTAAAATGCGGGTTTCCGAAATGGTTTTGAGGTGGAATTTGGGAAGAGACTAAGAAATGATGAAGATTACTACTACTTGAAGAAGAAGAAGTTGGGTGGTGGTTGTTGTTGTTGTTGTTGTTGTTGTTGCTGTTGTTATGTGAGTCTTGTGAAACCATGTTTACCAAACAAAACAAAAGAAAAATAAAAGAGAGGTTTGATTACAGCAAAAGTCTTTTACAGCAAAGCCTTTGATATCAGGGAATTGCTATAAACACCAACTTGTCAGTTTCATCAAAGATTCTTGTGAAAAGAAGCAAATCTAAGGAGCAAATTTGGAAGTGAAGGCCTAAGAAATTAAAAGGGAATCTAACTTTGCTTACTTTGTTTTTGTGGGGTCTACATAGTACTTAAGCATATGTATAGTATACCCCCCCTTTTATTTTGGCCTGTTTATTTTTGTTGAGAATTGGAGTATAACTAGTCAAAATCAAACTTAAGGACACATATAAGGAAAATAAAAGGGAATCAAACTCTCCTCCTTTCTATGGGGCTCGTCTTCAGAGCGCAGGGGCGGATCTAGGATTTGAAATTCACTGTTGAAAATGAATACGGAATTCTAGTCTTAGAAATTACGACACCTCGTTTTTTCGAATGCTATGATCCAATGGGTAAAGAAAAAACTTCATGAAAGTACCAGACAGTTGAGATAGTGAAGAGTCAACATTTAAGGAACTTGATGAACAAAAGCAAGAAAAAGTCACACAAGTACCAAAATTTTAAGCAGCCATTAAAAGAAAAACTGAAATGAAAAAACAGGGTAAAGTGCAAGAAATAGTGAAGGAATAGAGAGAGCTACAAAAAAAAGGACAATCAAACAGCAAAACCCTTTAATTATTATTGCCCTACTGAATGCATCAGAAATTTAGTTTTTTTTTTTTTTTTTTTTCTTTTCATCAAAGACATGAGAATTAAATTCACAACTTCTGAAACAAAGACATTGAATGAATGTCATGCTCACTTTAACTAAATACCCTCAAATATATTTAGTTAGACCATTTAATTTCCTTAATAAACTATATTTAGGACAAATGAAAATAAAAAGCAAGCTTTCTTTTTCCATTTACCAGAGAAATTTTTAGTCAAAAAGATGTAAGAAAACCAAGCTATATGAGCTAAGGAACCATAGACCTGTGCACATTGTCTCAAGGTTCCTTCCTATGAGTAGTAGGTTAGATTTATGCAAACTTTTTAGTATATATAAAAAGTTGTAATTATTGGTTTAAATTTTTGAGAGAGTTACTCGTATTTTCTCGACATGGTATCAGAGTCGGTGTGACCTGACCTTGTTTCGGTATGACTTGAAAGCGGAAAAATTACTTGAATTAGGTAAAGTTTTAGAAAGCAAGAAGAGAATGAAATTAGCAAATAACTCCATCCATTTAGATGAAACCATATTGTAATAAAGCAAAAGAGTTAAGATAACAAAAAAAGAAGCAGCAAATGATATTGACAGGTAGAAGAAAAGGGCCTCAACTTTTTCCTGACTACAAAACAACAAAGCTATCATCCTACCCTTCTGCAACAACCTGCAACTTCATTTCTTTGGGAGACTCAATATCAAAGCTCTTCTGTTTTTTTTTTTTTTTTTTTTTTTTTATATTTCTCTCTCTCTTGTATAATAAACTTGTAAACAAAACAAAAAGACCAAGTCTTGTGAAAGACGATTTTTCACTTACAAAATGGAAGACGAGTTTTCTGTTACATAGAATGTAATCACATTTGTACAGATCGTAACCACTTTTATACATGTCAATTGTGGTATGAAATTTACTCAATAGTTGTCACAATTGCCCTAAATACGATCGACTTTTATTGTAACAGAGAACTCGTCTTTCACTTTTTTAATGAAAGACGGTCTTTTTTAAGATTTTTCTAAACAAAAAAAAAGTAGACAATGTGTATAACACTCATTTGATTATAGTTGTCTGTTTATAAAAGTCTTCAACCCTTGTGGGAATATCTAGCTTTGCTTTTACTTTTTAGACTATGCATTGACACTTGGAGTCTACTAGATGCTTACAGGCTTAAACAACTAGGCCATTGTAAATTTCTCGAAACATATAACAACGAAATTAAAAACTCGTACTCCCTCCATTCACTTCCATTTGCATCAAAAGAAAAAAAAACTACTATTCATTCAAGTGGGTAATTTTCGAAATTTCTCACAACGTATCAAATAAAATATAATCATGTGAAATCTTGTTTGATAGGTTTTAATGAGTACAATAAGAATATCTAAATTTTATAATTTTTAAAAACGTAAAACTCTACATATTTGTGTCCTAACATTCGCGTTGCCAAACGTGAAAAAGTAAATGATGCAAATGGAAATGAATGGAGGGAGTAGTATTTATCAAATTTGTTATCATCAATAAACAAAGGGATATTTTTCGTAGATGCCTTGAGCTTTGGCGGATTCTGCGTAGTGCCATGTGTGAAGTTTGTTCGTAGTGCGCAAAACTTTGTGAATATGTGCGATATCGTTGGTGACGGAAATCTTGACGACGTTAAGTTTATGGAAGAAGACGCCAATTATGAGTTTAGGGTACATTTAGACCCACATTATTCCTCAATTAAATGCTATTATTTGTACTCTAATCAACAAAATTCACACTAATTAATCAACTCATAATAAGATTTAATTGAGGAATAATGTGGGTTTAAATTGTCCCTAAACTCATAATTGATGTCTTTTTCCTTAAACTTAACGTCGTTAAGTTTCGTCACAAAATCAATATATTGGACACATATTCACAAAGTTTAGAACTACGCGAACAAACTTCACACACGTGCACTACAGAATCCGCCAAAGCTGAGTGCATCTACTTAAATATCCCATAAACAAATAATCAAAATGGACAACTCCATATTTATATGGCAATCTTACAACATTAAGTTAACTTTTTACTACAAGCAGTAAAAAAAAAAAAAAAAAAAAAAATACGAAGTAGTAACTTTGAGGTAAAAAAAAGGGTGGATGTGGTGATGGGATTGATTGTAGATTTTGTGGGTGAGGTTTGTGGGTACAATGCAATTGAGAGAGTTTGTCTTTGTAATGATTACAATCTTTGCTCTTTTGGCCTCATCCACTTGTCACTCTGCAATACACCCAAAATCCCATCTTAAAGAATATTTTCAATTTTAATTTATAAATCACCGGCGATTACTGCTACCGACAATCTCTTCCAGACAGTTTTTAACATTTTTCTCTCATCAATCTAATTAAATATAGAGTAATATATACGAGTAAATATTATTCGATAAACCGGTTAGAGGAGAAGGTCGTAAAAACTGTCAATAGAGTGACTGTTTGTAAACATTCCACTAACTTGGTTTGTTCACAAAGTGAGCTTCCTAAACTTCCTTTGGAGGTCCACTAGTTTGTGATTAATTTGATTATATTATCCCTAGAAAGTTTCCAACACAAAGACAAAACTTGATGAATCAAAAACATTCTAACTTATTATTATTACCTGCTTTCTCTTCAATCAACTCTATAATCTAGCATTGAAATGGTAAAAATCAGGTGTGTTAGGTAAAAAAAAAGAAAAGGACATTGACATTTCTTACCTAAAAATAAACAAAGTTTCTGAAGAAATGACCCCCTTCTGATTGATTTTGTTCAGGTACAATCAAAAAATGAATCCCCATGTAGATCCTGCTTACTGTTTCCTCCTTCCTGTCATCCATTCACTGTATAAACTACAAAAACAAAAACACAAAAAAAAACAAAAAAACAAAGTCATTTCTCCAAAAAAATCACATGATTTACAGCATGTTTATATGTATGTCAGCTATGTCATTTTTGGGTCTTCATTACCTGTGCAAATATATGCAGTTTAAAGGGGTTACTCTGAAGGTGTGCAGTACAGCAACATGAATGTGATTTTACATTTTCCGTTGCTCGAAACTTTCCTCGCGGTATCTCAGGCACGAGGTCTGCGCTGCTGCACACAAAATGACATACGAGCAACTCGATACATTTGACTGAAGTTTGCAAACAGAACTCGATACATGTGAAAAGACCCTTAGTAACACCTCACATGTAAGTCCCACATCGATCATGGAAGTGAGAGTTGCTCACTTAGGCTAGAGATTACAACTCCCATCACCAATTGGTTTTGGGATGGAACCCTCTAGGCCTTATGGGTCGAGCTCTCTCCTTCCATTCGTGGGTGTGGTCCGGGACCGTCTCTGGTTTCACAATACAAACGCTTATCAACATATGAATTCAAAGTATTTGTTAAAACATAGATGAACTGGGACAGTTTACAAAGAATATAACAGGAGAACTATATACTAACCTGTTTATTTTATTTTTTTTCTTTATTTTTCCCACATTATCATCAAGTAGTTACACAAAATTACATGAATAATCCTATGTTGTACAAATATATGCTATCCATGAATCCAGTTTCTATACATATATATTACACCCAGGAATCATCTACAAAATACCCAATCAAAAATTTATACAACTCCATCTACGCAGACAGCGTGAACATCACCTTGTTCCGCTGCAGCTTCATAATAAAAAAGACAAAATGCAAGTATATACTAATTCTACGGTTTCAGTATACATTTTAAACCTCAGTTTCTTCCTTTTGAGGCCGTCTGACACTGACTTATTGATATAACGACATATATGAATTTATTCATCCTTTTTTTTATTAGGATACAAAATCATTTAGTATATGTGGGTTACCAAACCTATTATGCTGCTGGTTTACTTGCTCCAAGTACGGAAACTCTGACGTGCCAACCCCCATTGTCGATTCTGCATTCGTGTTACCCCTGAAAGGGGTTATCGTGTCTCCTTCACGTTGCCGCAACCCTAAAGCCAGGGACACTTGATTGTCCACCCTAAAATTGCCTAACTCAGACATCTCATATGCTGCAGAAGTGATCATAAGATGCCCTCCGTCATTTGGGTCAGCTGACATGGTACCGTTGTTGTAAAATCCATGATTGAGACCATTATTTTCGAGAGTGTTAATGTGTAGGCCTGAATTTGAGGAAGAATGACCATTCATTTCTGTGTTATGGTTGATACTATCCTTTGAATCATGGGCATCGTGAACCATAGATGTCGAACTATCCAGCATTTCGTCTCTTCTATCCTCGGACCCCCAGGACTTCTCCCTGGCTAACTTCAGTGTGTTGTTGTTATCTTCACTGCAGTTGATCTCAGTATCTCCGAACTCTTCTTTATACATCTCCTCAACCATCGGCTTCCAAAGACGTACACGAGCATTTATAAACCAGTTAGCCACCTGATTCATAAAACAAATTCACAGAAGTAATCTGATTAGAAGAAATATATGAAGTCGTGTTCTAATTTGAATTGATTTTTAATCTTGGTACATTGTTAACTTCACATTACTAAAATCTCGCCAATTCAAAAAGTGATTACACGTCAAAATAATTCACTAAATATATGTTTGCACATGAGTGGAATTTCAAAACTTCTGTAATAACATGTCATTTTTGTAACCTCACTGGGGAATTTGGTCATGCTATTTGATGATTTCGACAGCTACCAAAAACGACATCTTGTAATGAATTTCACGGTATTGTATTAACACAATATACCTGGCTTCTAGTCAATCCTGTCTGCCTAGCCAGCATAATCTTCTCCGAATCTTTTGGATACCTGAACAGACAAAAAACAGAACCATCACATTCAAATCAACTCGTGTCATCAGATAAAAAGTTCGAGAGACTGAAGTGATGGAAAACATACGGATGGAGAAAATGCTCAAACAACCAAGCACGGAGAATGGTAACAGCACTTTCAGGCAGACCCCTCTGCGGCCTCCAAGCATGGCGCATCATACCGAATTGCTGAAGAGCTCTTTGCTGTCTAAGTTTCTGATCAACGTAGCGAAGCCGAGGAATTGCTCCTCCCATACCATTGTCTGGTTCTCCTAGGCTTTTCCGAGTTGCTTGTATTTGACCGGTTATGGCATCACGCAAACACCGGAAATGGCGGGATATTGTCTTTAAGGCCAGAGCAGTGTACGGCTTTGCTGCCCCACTCCCTGCTACCACGTCCAAGGACGAAACCAGGACTTGCATCTGATGACAATATTGTTTGTATCTTCTGTCTACCTACCATCAGAAATCAGTGTATTACAGATTTTAGAAAGTCAGTGTAACATAGCTAATGTAATTTGCGGAGAACTAAAGAAACTTTGTCTGGTACAAGATGACTACTAAAAGAGGGGAATATATTCGCGAGCAAAGAAAAAAAAAAAATCAACAAACAGCAAAAGGGTTATGGAATTATGTTCTACCTCATCCAACAAGGAGTGAAGCTTATCCAACTTGTTCTGCAACTCCTGTCTCTCCGAGGCAGAAATCTCTTGAACTGAGCTGGAACCGCTGACTTTAGAGTCATTAGTTTCCGAGGGGGGCTGTGAACCGCCCCCAGACTCTTTTGAAACTTCATCAACTTTATTCAAGACTTGCTCTTTTCCAGATTCATGGCGTTTAATGGCTTCCCGAACATTAACAACTTCGTCAAGCAATTGTTGAGCTGCCTTGAGGTACTTCGATTTCAGAAGCGCACTGGCGACCCCAGCAGCCTGCTCATATTGGTACTGATTACTACTATTCACGCCTTTTGGGTTCATCGAAAATGGTGAATTACTATTCGGCATCCCAAATCTGATAGTATTACTTCCATCTCCACGAATATCATAAGGATAAGAATACTCAGAATTTCTCATATCTTTGCTCGGAGAAGTCTCGTCAACTTTGCAGGCCATTTGTCGGACACTATTTTCAGCAGATAAGGGCAGATGGGGGCTCAGTACAGAAGAAAGCCCAGGGTTCGAATACTGGTACTGAAACGAAGGTGTCGACATTTGCGTACTCAAACTAAGCGATAAGCCTTGCAGATTCTGCTCACCATCCATAACACTTAAATGACTTCTCGACGTCAATTGCAGCTCTCCAGGAAACGAATTGCCGACATTATTTTCAACAGTTTCCGAGTTTAAAGGACCACTTATTGCAGGCATACTCATGGGATCACCAGTAGGCGGAATGAACATCATCTCATTTCTACCAGACATCGACGAATAATTCTCACCACCCGATGAAATTTCCGAGAAGTTGGCGCTGGAAGAAGTCGGGTTAAGGTACATCATCATATTCCCATGAAGAAAGTTCGATTCTGGGTACGACGCAAGCTTTTGATCCTGTGTATAAGGAGCAGATAACACATCAATCTGTGCATTTGAACTGGGGTAATAGGTGGCCATTTAAACTGGGATGATTTCACTTTTACTGTATTATTCTCTCAGAAATTTCTGCTTGTTGAAGAATGAATCAGCAGTAAATTTCATTCATATGGACCAGTAAACACCTGAAAGAAAGTAACAAAAATTCATTTGATCAGTCAACAGTCTGACAAAAGTTACCATAAATTATTATATTTGTCAGGAACTTCAACAACTCATCATATATATTGTGATTCTAGATAATCTAGGACACATAAAAAAAAAAAGCACCTTATCATCATAACATAAGATCATTGATGTGACTTTCCATGATCATAATCATGAGAATATAAATAAAAAAAATTCAATCCATCATCAATTCATCATACATCACAATTTTTTTTGTGGATTCGACCCTTTTTGCGACTAAATGATCTAGGGTCGACTAACATGAATATCGTCACAGACTCTCACAAATCAAAGGAACCTACATACACTACTAAAATGAAGCATGTATAATATGTGAACATTTTTATTTTATTTAGGAGGAAACATTAGAGTACTTAATCAAAGAGCTTTAAAAAGATGTTGTACCTTAATTGGGCAACAATTTTCAAAGTAAATAATAAAAACTGATCCCAAGAGATATTGCAATAAAAACCATATAATTGCTTACTCAAGAAACCCTTTTGTTTTTTCAATCACTACAAATCTACAATGACATGCCCCAATTATAATAATGCCATACCTTATACTCCACCAAATCAAAAATTAAATATATTCTCACCAGAAAAAAAAAATAAAAATAAACAAATGAATAAAAATAATGTCCACATAAAAAAGTGTACTACGTACACAATTAGCTTAGATAGAGATAGAAAGAGAAACAACACTTAAACCACATACTTTCAATTATTTCTTAGACTACATAATACTCAATTTCCGTCAATAGTTTACGTTTGTCTTTTACACGTTTGAGAACATTTGTTTCGCTCAATATACTGAAGATAATTGTTAAAAAAATCTTATATATATATATCAAAATACTTTAAATCCCTCCTTATGTCAACTATTGGCCTGAACGAAGTGAGTACTGTAACATTGGAGTATATATTTAAAAAATATTAGCAAAAAAATCAAGATTTAGTTTATGAAAGTGGATTATCATATGCAAAAATAAGCACGTGTGAATTATAAGGAGAAATACAGTCTAGTTAACACGACTTGTTTATCCGAAAGAATGTAACAGGTCGTTAGATAAGATATTTTGAGGATGAGTTTAATTAATTTTATTATAATAATACTCCTACAAACTAAAGATAAGAAAAATATAGAAAGTTAGAGGAAGAAGGTGAGTTTACAACAAGAGGAGGGTGAAGTTTTAATCAGAAATAACAATACACAAAAATCAGTTAGTTTGCTTCAAAGGGGTTTATGAGAGGCTAACTACCAGTAGGTAGACCTAAACACTATCTTAAACCTCATTCTAACTCTTCACCCACTTTTAATTTTAATGTTTAATTTATATATTTATTTTTCTACCTTATTTAAAAAAAAAAAAAAAAAAAAGAACAATATCAACAGAAACTTAATTATATTTACTACCCATATAATTAGTGTGGTAAAGATTGAATCTTTTTTATGTGACCAATTTTTAACACTCCAAAACAAATAAATCCACCCACCAAAAAAAAAATGAAAAATTTGTGATAAGAAGGAATAAAATAATTGGTGGGGTGTAGTAGGGGTTGTGTCTAAAAAGTGATCTATATTTTGGTAGATATGTAGTATTCTCAAGGGTAGGTGACAATGACCATATCGTTTTTAAATTATCTACGGTAAAAGAAAATCGCAAAAATTCTTATTTGATGGATAATTCATCTTAAACTTAAGACGGGTCAAATATTAATAATAAAAAAAAAGACAATAAATTATATTGTATATCGTGTGACTGTATGTCTTTCTATTTATACATCATCTGTTTCTCTATGAATTGTTTATAGTCGTTTTATTTTGTCGAAGGGAATGAAGCAAATATAAACTATTGATTGGAGCTCAGAATAGTCCAATTCTACTCACTTAACGAAATACTTCCTCCATTTCAATGAGAAAGCCCCATAGAGGTTTTCACAAATTTTAAGAATGTAAAAAAGTTAAGGGAAATGTTGATATTTTGGTTGAATGGACCCCATATTTTAACATAAAGTGTGGCATTTGTGTGCAATGAGTATATTTGTAATGGTAAAAATGTCATTTTTACCGACAAAAGGTAACCATAGATAACAACGGAGCTAAATGAGTGAAATTATCGAAAAAGAAAACTGAGGCTAAATGAGTGAAATGGAAGGAGTAATAATTAGTATGGTATATTGCAATCTAGTAGGAGTACTAAATTAGTGAGAAAGAGCAATCATTTTAATCAATGGTTTTTTATTTGATAATGATATAGTCATAGTTAAATATTTCATAGAGAACTATTCCAACCCATTCAAATATAAAAAATAAATAAATAATGCAAATAGGAGGAAAAATAAAAAAAAAAATTCGAAGTTGAGTAGAGTAACGTAAAGTATTTCTTAATAAATTATTAGTATTTGTTTAGTAGTTGGGTGTATGAAATTCAAACTTTTGTCTAGCATGTTTATCTAAACAAAATGACCACCTCACAATAATTGAAATCAATAGTGTGCCAAAAAAAATAAAATTAAATGCATTATATTATGTGGGGTTTGAAAAATTCCGTGTAAAAACTTCATAGCAATAATTGGGAAAAAAGTGTTGAAGATTTCATGCGTTGGTGTTGAAAAGAAATGCATGATGATTGTTCATTGGTGACAAGTACGACGTAACCAATAATGTAAAACTTAAGTGCAATATTTTAAATAAAATAAAATAAAATTTGACCAATGAGTAAAAAAAGTAGTGAAAAAATAAAGGAAGATAATAATGAAAACACACTTTTTTTTTTTTTCTTTTTTCCTTGCCCTAAGTGGAGTGTGAAAAAGGAAGAGAGCTAAATAACTTCTTAGAGCTAAAACTAGAAATTTATTTTTGGAATAGAGAAAATAATTTCATTACTTTATAAATTTTTTTGCTTTATAACAATCAAAACAATATACGGAGTATAATTTAGGGTACGGAGTAACAAAAATATTTATATTTTTATTTATTTTTTCGAGTTTAGGGTAACATGTGTTAGTCTTTATTACTGTGTAATTTCCCTCTAGTTGGTACGAGTATGAAAATAGAGTGTAAGAGAAACAAAAGGTTGGGTTAATGCTTGTACACGAAAAATGGATTATTGTTGAAGTTGAGTTTTCCATTAATTGTCAAGATAAAAAGTTTGTTGCACTTAGGGTTTCACCTTTGCAATTTCACCAATTTTTTTTTTTTTTTTTTTTTTTTTTGGTGACGAGGGGTTTAGTGCCCAGATTCCAATACACACTGACCACGTGAAACCACCCTGCATGGCCGCCGTGAAACCGCATGCCTTTATTGAATTATGGAATTTCACCAAATTAATAAGGCCATTTATTGGTCCTGAATTATCCTATAAATAATAAATTTATTCTAGTTTATTAGTATCTAATAAAATATTAATAATTCTTCAAATTTTTTAACGGGCTGATTAGTAAATTGTTTACGTATTTGTGATTTTAAGATGAAAATAATATTTAAAGTGCATGCTTCATCTGTAGTACTCCGTAGCAAATCAAATCAATACATGAAAACTATACTTTTTTTTAAATAGTATGATATGACTCAAACTCAACAACATTTGAAATGATAAGCAAATGTGTTATGCAAATCATAATGAACATATATACATAAATGAGTCATGAGTAATCATTAAGAAACGCAAATAAAGAGCTCGAGTTAGGGGGATTAGCATAGGCAATTCCCTCCCCCTTAATATTGAAACATTTTTCGATATTATTTAACCAGAATTTTCATCATTTTTTGGTCTTATTTCATTAATATTTTGCATTATCCCAAACAAAAACTTTGACTATGCCACTATATAAACATTGAGTTGTTATTATTATTATTTTTTATTATTATTGTTATTATTATTATTATGGGTTTTAAATACATGCATAAATCTTTTCACTTTTAAGGTTAGACTTATGCGTTTGGCGTATTAAGGTTAATCTTAAACTTATAAACGTAGTCAATGTACTTAAGTAAGAAGTTAAATTTAGCCGTTAGTTATGTTTTATATAAACTTTTACCCTTATTTTTTCGGTTTTTTCCTCCATCTTTTCGCATTAAATACCCTATTCTACCCTCCATTATTAAAAACAAGGTGTTTAATGTGAAAAGATTAAAGAAAAAACTAAATAAAAAAGGGTGAAAATTCATATAAAACAAAACTAACGGTTAAATTTAACGGATTATTTAAGTTTGGTTATGGTTGGGACTAACTTGTAAGTTTACAAGATAACCTTAATACGCTCAACGCAGAAAGATGTATTTAAAAACCCTATTATTATTATTATTATTATTATTATTATTATTATTATTATTATTATTATTATTATTTTGATTATTATTATTTTGATTATTATTATTATTTTGTTTACATATATGATGATTATATCACAAGGACAATGCAACAAAAGAGTGGCCGGAAACACATAGTTGTAAAATATTACTAGTACTTTGTATCGATAAAATGTAAATCGACCTGACAACTCAAGTGATGATTTTATTTAGGAGGAGACAATGATTTAATGAGAAGAAAAACTTGACATGATTGGAAAATCCAATTAGTAGTACTCGGTAGTAGTAGTGAGTATAAAATTGGGGTACCTTTTTAATAGAAGTGATTACGACCAAACCCATGTTCCCGAAATACAAGCATGCAAAATCATATCATATTTTAAGGAAGATTACTACCACTTCCATTCATTGCTATTATAAAGTGTCGCCGTTGATTACATTATTAGTATTAGTACTAGTGCCATTATATGTATGAAACCTTAGTTGCTTTCACCTAGGTTTAGTTGCTCTTGCATCAAGATTTTAAGAAAAAAAAAAAGTAAGCATCAATTTGTAGTCCCTTAACTTAAAAAAAAAAAATAATAAAAAATAAAAAATATGTGAGTGAGATATATATTTTAAAAATAATGTGTTCCAAAAAGAAAAGTAAAACTATAAACGGACATAATAAATAGGACATACTAGTTCAAGTAGAAAAAAACAAAGTTATACACCTCACAAGACAATATAGCATTGCATAGAGCACGACAAAAGATATCCTTGAATACTAGGGTGTACAGAGTATAATTTAGACAAAAGTTGAAAGAAAACGATACAAAATTTATACAGAATAAAACATTATCATCGTGATTCGTGATGCAACAAAAACCAAAGAATTATTTCTTTTTTTTTTTGAGGAAAACCCAAAGAGATATTTTAGTTATTCTTATATTGGTATTATATTGAAAGGCATTTTCCTAAAATATGTGGAGCAAATATATAATGTCTATATATTTTAAAAGGGATATTCATATTAAAAGACCCTTAATCTTATTTGTATTGTCATTTAAATTACATTGTAATGATAAACTATTAATACTATACCTTCACTATTGACTATTGAGTATAAGGCTATGTTTGGGAACAGATTTCAGGTAGCTTATTTGACTAGTTACCTAGTTTGATAAAAATAAATAAAAATCCAGCTACTTTTTTTTTTAGAAGTGTTTGATGAAATTACTAGAAAATATTTCAGATAACTAATAAAAAAATGGCTAGCTGATTACAAATTTGTTTACTATACCCTTTAATTTGTAAAAGATATTTTGATGTCAATGCAAATATTTTATCATCATATTAAATTTAGTTATACATGGTCAAAATTTCAAAACTTTGACTTCCAAAAAGCTAAATGCGATAATAATTTTGGGATGGACTCCAAAAATATAAACGTATATAATAATAAGGAAGAATGAATATCATCACACAAGAGAGTCAAAGTTTCTCCTACCAAATACTTCCTCCATTCCAATAGGTGGTATACGTTTGCTTTATGCACGTACATTAATACTCGTTTTGTTTCGTTCATATCTTCGGTTTCGATTCTCAAAAATTTTAAAATTTTGATATTAGTAATGTGCTCGATAAGACAATTAAAACAAGATCATGACTGTTTTGTATTTTGTATGTTAAAAGTTATATCGAAGATTCTACACACTTATGAATAGTGTCCAAAAAGTGAAACGTATACAACCTATTAGAATGGAGGAAGTATACAAGCATATAGAGCTGGTAAGCTTGACCCGGCCCGAGCGACCCGACCCGAACCCGAGCAAAACCGACCCGATAGGACCCGAAATTATAGCGATCCGAAACCGACCCGAACCGACCCGATGACGACCCGTGACCCGATAAAGTCTGACCCGAAACCGAACCTGACCCGACCCGAGATGACCCGTAACCCGATTCAACCCGAGTTCATTTGATAGCTGACCCGACCCGAAATGACCCTGACCCGAATTGACCCGAAACTTTGAAGATTTTAAAGAAATTTTGAGGCCTTTGAGGTCGATGAAGCAGCAGTTTCAAGGGGAGGCGGCTAGGGGTGTTCATTAACGGTCTGCTGAGCAGATTAATTTTCTGATTAGGTATGCACGGTTCGGTTCGGAAAAATCCGAACCTAAACCGACCATTAAGAATGGTTACTATACGGTTCGGTTCACATTTTTAATCTGCTTCAATGCGGTTCACCGCGAATCGTTTACTCTGTCAAATTAAAAAAAAATTGTAAGTTAATTATTGATTACGACGCACTTTAACAACACACTAACGGTCCAAAATAAAAACGACAAATTACAAATGTCACATCTAATATACCATTATCAACTAAATTAATTATACTCTGTAGTAAATAGAAAATTTATAAATGTTTTAACTCAAAAATGTGTATTAAACAATAACAAAGCAATAAACATGTTAAAATTGAAGCGAGATAGTGCATATGAGATTTTATTTTACGAGAATGAGGCTTTTGAGTGTTAGAAAAATGCGGTAGAATAAATAATTGATATTTGAAATTTGATGAGAGTTGTAAAGTTAAACTTTATGTTTTAGTTTGTATATATAAGTATAATTTATTTATATTTTTCTTTCTTAACTTGGTTCGGTTAGTTGCTAATTAACTCAAAATGCCGAACCTAAACCAGGCAGTAACCGTTAATTTTAACGGTTCGGTGCGCCGAACCATTATTTCTTAACGGTTCGGTTCACCGAACCTATAAAACGTGCGGTTCTTGGTTTTTTCGGTTCGATTTATCGGTTCGGTTTTTTTTTGCACACCCCTAGAGGCGGCTGAGGACAAGAAACTTTTTTAAAAATTTTCAAAAATTTCAATCTTTCAAATATACACCAAATATAATATTTGACATTTTGAGATTGGGATATAGTTAAAAAACTCAAATAGTTGTTTGAAAAATATTAAAATTTCAAAATTTGTTTTGGCGCCAAAATTTAAGCCTAAATTATTAGTGACCCGAATTTGACCCGAACCCGATTGACCCGACAATTTTAGCTTTAATGACCCGACCCGATATGACCCGGACCCGACCCGAACCCTATTATAACCCGAGAAGGCCCGAACCTGATACGACCCGAACCCGACCCTAAACCGACCCGAACACTGTTATGACCCGAATCGACCCGAACCCGATACGACCCGACCCGATACAACCCGACCCAAACCCGATCCGAGTGACCCGATTGCCAGCTCTACAAGTATACAACTGACATTAAATAAAAGTATATTAATAAAATAATTAAAATATAAGAAAAACAATCTTTGAAAATTTTATTATTCCGTAAAATACCGAATTTTATAAAATTTTGTAGACTCATAAATATCTGGACACATAAGAGAGACAAATTTAGGTTGTATGGGCCGGTGCATTAAAAGTATGTACAAAAGTACGCTCATCCACGAATAATTAGCCGACTTGTATGAAGCCAAATCAAGCTTACTAAAAAGGATACATCACAAAACATGTGATATTAAAATACAATTTCACACCCCTTAACATTACTTCTAATCTCAACTATCACATAAAAAGTCTTTACTTGATTTTAATGTTTGATTAATATGTGGTGGTTAGAGTCCTCTACATTTAATTTAATCTTTATAATCTGAAAATATTCAGAATAATTCCAAGTGTTATTGTAAATTTATTTTGATCTGAAAAAATAATTTTGATTATCTATTGACATACACATTGTCTCAACCACCAGTTTAGAATTTTGATTAAAGTAATTCTAATAGATTATTATGCTCAACACCTTATTTATCACGTGCATTAAATAAGGTGATAGATAATTTATTGGTCATTTCACGTGTGACACGGTCTTATATCAGAATTTGTCATTCTAATATAGTATCAGTATGTCCACGCTTTAGAGGTTCCAAGTTCAAATCAAAGAAACATCTTATCCACTCAAGTGTAATTTTCACTGAGATAGTATCGATGAACATATAGATTAAACACTGCTCAACATAATTCCTGTGACGGGACAAAGAACAATTGTTGATGCGTCCCAACTATCAATATAGACTTTTGATTGATATAATTATTTTCATTTCATACCTTACAATCAAAGTTAAAGAAACGACTAAAACCGAAAGAGTAGAACAATTTATATTGGAGAACTAATAATTTGGTCCATGTACGTGCTACGTCATTCAACGTAGCTACTCTTCTAAGTTTTCTATACCAACCTAATTTGTATCATACGGAGTATTTTATACGCTAATTTTGGTGGTTACAAACTTGAAAATACGCACAACTAGCCAAATTCAAAGACTATGAAGAAATACGCAGGCCATAGAGAGGACAATATTACAAAACGGATCTAAAAATCGGGTCAAAAATATCTCAAAACATGACAGATTAACGGTATGCTCATGAGATCATGACTACGTCAGCGTAGAATGAAAACTACAAGCATCTGACTCAAATTATTTGAATATTATTTAGCTTAATGAGATAGCAATGTTTAGTAAGGAGTATTTTTATTCAAAGATTGTAAGCATCATATTTTTTGTAATTTTTGGTTATTCATGTGTCCCCTATATAGCTCGGCTCTCATAAATCGCCTAAAATAAAACTGTTTAACATAAAAACTAGACTAAAGCTTCGTTCTTTTCTATTTATTGAAGCTGAACTGAATTTATAACAAGTTTAACTAATTAAATTGTCCTTTCTGGCTGAATTGAACTTATAATGTTAAACTTATAACAGTTGAAATTAAGACGAAAACAACACGACCTAAGTTGTAACAACTTACGAAAGCAAAACCTCAAACAACAGAATATCGATAAAATTTCTTTATCATGTACGTACTAACTTTGTGTTTTCTAATTGTTTTACCGACTCGACTTAACAGCTTAATATGATATGATGGAGTGGTATTTTGGTTAACTAATACGGAGTAAATTGATTTCTTAATGGCAAGACAACTACCACCTGTTATTAAAAATAGTTTAAATGTGTTAAATGACCAAAGCTCATGTAATGTCATTATGTAAATGGACACTAATAAAAGTAAACATCATTCCAAATTCTTAGGGACAAAACAAAAAACTAGATAACCTTTTCAAATACACACATCACACAATGGTTGAGTGTTCGATTTTAATTTCATATTAAGTTATCTAAACAAGGGCCCTCATGACAAATACAACAAAGAAATAACTGCTTAATTAATTGCTCCAATTGCTAAACTCCACGTTTTCGCGATTTTTTGATTAAATCATATCTCGAATTCGCTAACAACTACTACTAGCATAGTTACTCAGACTTTTCGACACGGTATCGTGTCTGACACGTGTTCGAGTGTCGGACATGGCTATTCTATGTGAAATTTTCAATTTTTTGGTCTAAAATGAAGTGTCGTGTCTATCAGACGCGACACTAATCGGACACGCGACACGACAGCTAAGTGAAATGTCGGAGTAACTATGACTACGAGACATGAACCCGAGTCACTAACATGGACGGTTTCTGAATTTGGTATCTAATGCTATTCCAGAAGTCTCCTACCGAAAATCATATCACTCGTAAACCACAAGCCAAGAACAATAAACTATAACTTTTCATAAGTGCAGTCCAATTTTCGTGGTCCCGAAATTGTTTAAATGCTACTGGTACTAACTTAGAGACCAATATCCTAATCATAGCGTGTTAACAGTGTCATGGATACGATACTAGAGCAGGACCGTTTATACATAATAGGCAAGTAGGACAATTGTGTTTTCCAATGGGCTGCTCTAAAAAAGATATAGCGGAACAATAAATTCGAGTACCTGTTTAATCTTCCTCACCAACCTGGATTTGAATTATGCATCAGCCGTAGAATCTTTATAGCACATGGGTGATGTTGTCTGCCGAGTACAAAATGGTGGCCGGTTTCAATGATCAACAACCTCGTTTAAGCATTGAATATATCGACGGCTTCCTTTTCGAATCTCTGGGTTCTGCAAAGTATGTAAGTGTGTAAAACAGAGAAAGAATCGAAAGGTTTCAGAATTTCGTAAACTTCGAAGAATAAACTGCTTGCATTTTATTTTAAAACTTTAGCTACTCATAAAAGGCAGCAAAGTGCATTATCACTGTGACGGTGACGAGTTTGCCATCAAAGGAAGAAGCTAAAAAAGGTAAACAACTACACAATTGTGACAATTTTAAGGAATGGTCACACAAAAAGCGATATACATATTGAGCTACGTACTTCACCCTAGTGTCTCTAATTCTCTAATGAGAACACTAATCAGTTTCACATGAGATGAGTGCATATTACATTAAAACACAACAGATTCGATATGGTGAACTGAAAATTCGTATAGTTTCTCAAACATGTGAAAAAGCAATAGAGGGACTACTTATAGCCACTACAGCGTTCAAAAAATATAAATGATCACGCCTCCGTAATCATTTCAGTAAATTAATGGGCTTGAAGCAGACAAATACAAGTAGTAATGGCATATGGCTAAGCTGAAAATAGAAAATACCATAATTGCTGTCGTTTCATTCCGCTTCCACCGACTGCTTCGCAAATTTTTTCAATGCAAGAGAATAAACCTCTTTCCTTTTTCTAGATGTTCCCTCAGCAACCAATTTGACAGCCTGCATCAATTACGTGTTTGTTAGCCAACAACAACATGACATTGCTTTCGGCATATACGAAGAGCACTGGACAAATTTTACCAATAAGAACGGTTTGAACTCGTCAAATTAAAAGCCCAAATATTCTGTTAGAATATCACTTTCACTGAAAAGTTATAGTGTCTGTATATGGTACACTTGATTAGATTCAGCCATCAGGCAGGTATAGAATACTAAGAATAGCACAAAAAAAAAATTATAAATATTCTCTTGAAATTGAAAGAAACCTCCTATAGTCTGCTACTTAGCCTTCAATGCAATCATATATGCTTTTCGATTCTTCGATTCTACGGAAATAGAAAGCACTACCCTAGGAAAGCCACATAAATACTAAAAATGTGAATCTTCACATTACAGTCACCTCATAACATTAACCCTCAACCCAAATCTGTTATAAACTTGTGCATAGTCACACGTGTGACTCCTGCCAACATCGATAGTCACAATGAAATCCTAAGTAAAAAAAAAAAAAAAGCCACTCTTGTTAGGTCTTAATCAGTCTATCAAAAATCAAAATCATCGACGTTGCCACTTGTCAGAGTATTCTCTAAAACTAAATCGAACAGGTGAGCTCCAAAAATAATTGTCACAAAAGCCCACTGCCTGGATTTTTATTTAGATTCGATATAGAAGAATCTAGCCTCAAACTACCACTCACCTTATCCGACATATAATGCAGCTTTAACTGGGAAAAGTAAGTACAACCGAATAACCGATATCACAAAAATAAAATGGAATAAAGGCACTACCGTCGATAAACTATGCCCGTTAGTAATAAGTTCTTCCAGTTCATCCTCAATTTGAGAATCTGGTGTAGGTTCCTCAACGCACTTGGCCTTCCCCTCCACCAGAAGTGTAATTTCTCCCTTTGGTAAGCGAGCAGAAAATGCTTCTTTAGCTTCTCCCAAGGTTCCACGCCAAAACTGCAAAGACAATATACTTCGTTCAAATCAGTAAAGCCTTACATTCAACATTATAACTCCCCTAGTTTTTGGACATACACCCTACCTCTTCATGAATTTTCGTCATCTCTCGTGCTATGACACATCTCCTGTAACATAACGAATTTCACACACAACCACAATAATAAATGTCAATCAATTATCAATATATACTACTCCGTAAACTACTTTGTTTTCATCCCTTATCAAAGAAAACTGGTTTGTAGAAAAATCTAAACGGTATAATCACCTCGAGTCCCCAAAGATGGATAAGGTTTCTTCAAGGAACTGATGAAGCTTGTGTGGAGGAACAAAAAATATCTGCGTCGCAGCTTGAGTGGCCGAGAGCAAGAGCTTTTCTCTCCTAGACCCAGCGTGTTTTGGAAGAAACCCAACTATGAAACCCAAAGGTGATAGAAATAATAATCAATAAAGATAAACATTGCCAATGTCAAACATACAGAGTAAACAGCAGGTAAAGCTATATTACCAAAGGTGAACTCGTCAGTAGGCAATCCGGAGGCTGAAAGTGCAGCAATCACAGCCGTTGCTCCGGGAACAGGAACTACATCTATTTTCTCTTCCGCACACAATTTTGCCTGTAGCCAAATACTATATTTAGATTAAACAAAGAGTCGATCATGATTACTACTCCGTACTGAAGTATATACTATTAACTACAACAGGATATGTTGCCACGTAACAAGCGAACTAAGGAGGTAATTAAATGGGATACAAAACTCCAGCAAATCAGTATAGATAAACAATAAGCAAGGACAGCAAAAACGAGGTAATTATGGTAATTTCTTAAAACCCTTAAAGCTCATTTTGTTCTTCTAGATCTATTTTTCTTCATGTTCTCTTGCTAATTTGATCACCATTACGTATCTTCTCGTCTTACTCTTGTTTCTATCTTCTACTTTTTCCATTGTTGCATTGCAAAACTATGATGGTTGACCTAAGCCAACCCAGATTTATTTAGGGCCGCGATAGTATTGTTGGTTAATACTCGGTAAAAACTCTGGATACGACCAAAGAAGATATGACGGTAGAATTGTAGAATCACCAAAAGAAGAAGCAGTCTTAGACTGTACTTATTCAGGGATAGGTCACATAGTTGTGAATTGTGATGGCCTTCACAAAATAAGGCAAGCTAAAAGAGAGAACTAAGCAAAGTAGACAGATTTTCTAACATCCAAGAACAGAAAGAAGGTAACAGAATGATGGGAAGTAAATCAACAGTTCATAACCAGCAATTTCCGAAAGTCAAGCTCAAATACTGACCAATTCCGACCCCGGATCACTTATGCCAGGCATTCCAGCATCACTAATCAGAGCCACAATTTCACCCTGCTGCAGCCGTTTTAAAACCGTTCTTTCTCTCTGTGACTCGTTAAACTTGTGATAGCTCATCTACAAGGAACAACGGCACCCATACTTTCAAAAATGAAACTCTGAGAACGTGAATAATCCCACATTTGCATTGCAAAAGGCGCCAATAAACTTACAAGGGGCGTTTTAATGCCATAATATTGAAGTAACTTTCCTGAGTGCCTCGTATCCTCGGAAAGTATCACATCAGCTGATTTCAGTACCCGCAATGCACTACAATAATAGAATAACAAAAAGCACAAACAATTACATATGCTAGGAGTACGAAATGTGTATCGTTGCTTGACATTGCCTTAATTATTTGTCGGTTAGTATTCACCAATAACTATTCACCTACCTCTCATTCACTATATAATGTATGATTCATATTGTCAAATGACCGAATCTTTCCTTAATACGGAGTATAATCTTTCCCTTCTTCCTCGAATCCTTTGTACTCCGTATTATTTACGATTTACAACTCATAGTTTCTCAACAGAATCCAGCCTATACATGCTACATGCAACAAATGTGATACTCTAATGCTACTCGAGATTTTTAACCTCCTCACAAAATCATCTGAAGAAAACAAACTTAAAAATCAAAATCTACAGCAGCGCTTCTCTATCAAACAAAATTACGGCGTAATCAGCTAAACAACAAACTCTGTGATTGCTACTCAACTTCATACTAGAGATTGATACTATAAAATTCTTATGACACATTGACACTCTATGATAATTTTTGACCTCCTTACAAAATCATCTGGCTAAAACAAACCTAAAAATCAAAATCTGCAGCAACGCTTCCCAATCAAACGAACTTACGACGTAATCAGCTAAACAACAGACAACATGATTGCTACTTCATAATTGAGATTGATATTATACACTTCTTACGACATTCAACGATAAATTTTCACAATCTCCAGATTCTAGAGAATTGCACAAAATCGATTACACTAAATTTGAAACGCAACAACAACCGCGAAATATGAAAGCGTAAAATCAAACAATACCGAAGAGTAATATCTTCAAGGTTACCGATAGGCGTACCGACTAAATACAAACCTGGCTTCAAACTCCCCTGCAAAACGCCACAAATCAAAAATTCTTCTATAAACATCAAAATCATCATTCTTCAATGAAATCGCCGTAAAATTCAAAGCAATAAACTGAGAATTGAGTAAAAGTATAGAGAGATAATAGAAATACCTGCTTGAGAGATATCGGTAGGGTTAAAGTGTAGGGAGTATAAGGTGAAGGAGTTGTGTGAGATTGTGAGCAGAATGAAACGACGGCGTTTTTCGAGGTATGAAATGGTGGTGGAGAGAAAAGTGCGGCGGAAATGAAGTAGCGCCACCGTGACGCGGTGGCCGGAATTGGAAAGACGGACATTAACGGTAGTCGGCGGGATTACTGTTTGTTTGGAGATTTTAATTTGATACTCCGTACGTTTCAAACTCTTTAATTTGGGGAATAAGTCTTAAATAAGACCGTCTAACACTTTTCTTAGTGTTACAAAAAAAAGGGAGGCATGCTACATATTAATTAGCATCATTAAGCGAATTTATTATCTTTTCAATAACATTAATTAACCTCTAATTTTTTTCATGTTATCATTAACTAATTTATTTTTTACCATTTAATTTTGTAAGAAGCCATATTTATATGATACGGAGTAATACTTTTCATGTTAATTACACCGTATAATTTACCGAGTGATTACTCATTTCATTGTTACCATATTTAAGCTCATTGTAAATAGGTATTAATTAAAATGTGACCACTTTTAAACATTTCAATTGTAGTCACCTTATAATAGATATTGGCCACAATGAACTTAAATCTAGTCACGTTAAGATCGTCTAATTATTTTGTTAATGTTAGACGTGTCAATAAATGACTTTACACATCTTAATAAACATTGAGAATATAATAAGCTGCATTAATGCTATAAAGTGAATTATGCTAACTCTTAATGAGTAAGTAACGTTAAAGTTTTATTTTACGAACAAAGTGATATATGAACATTTTTGGTATATAAAAATGTGACTACATTTAAACTAATTGTGACTACTATTGATTAATTTGTGTCGACTTTTATATATCACAATAATTATCACAGTATGCTCAATAGTGGTCACGATCAGCCTAAATGTGATCACCATCATATACATCATAAAACGTCACCACATTTAAGTTGATCGTAACCTGATATACACTAATGTTATATTTGGTGGGTACATGTATTCATAATGTGACATATATTTTTGTAAATGTAACCATAATAAACATAAATTTTAACCAATAAATTTAGAGGAAAAAATAAAATTATAAAAAGTGTGGTTGAAATAAATAAAGAAGTAAAAAAATAAAATAAAAAATAAAATAAAAAATAAAATAAAGAAGTATGTTAAACGTTGTAAGAGCATGTACAATGGGAAGTTTTTTGCATTGAGATTGTAAATAAAAACTCAAAAAAAAAGTTTTTCCCATTGTGTGATAAAGTTTGTTGACAAAGTTCAGAAATCGAAGTTTAAAAGAAGAATCAGCTTCTTACAAAAATCAAGAAGAATTGTACATTGAATGACTAGTGCATGTACGATAAACATACACATGCATTGAAAATAAATTAAATATTTGGTGGGACCCAGAACATTATTTGCATGCAAAATTTTTCCATGCTCAATGTCTATATTTTTTTTATGGAAGTTTTAATTGCAATTTTTTAGTTTAATTTTTAAATTTGAGTTGTTTATTTTTTTTAATAGATTTTATCATGTTTTTATATATATATATACATTATATCTTGTCTTTGTATTATATACATATTCATACTTTCTTTGGAGGTCAAGTTCAGATCAATTAATTACCAAAAAGGCTACAAGTACATCTAGTGTACCAAGCCCTTTGGTACATGACTAATGGGAAGCTCCTTCTATTCCCTTCAATCTCCACCCTTCATTTCCTACCTATCAATCTCAACCCTCCATTGCCCTTCTTCATTCTCCTCCATCCATTCTGCTTCCACCATTTTCGGCCACACAGAAAAGCTCCTTCTACTCCTCCATTTTGTCCTGTTGCTAGTTTGTGTAAGACACTATTTGTCATTAGCTTTTGGTTTCATTCCAACGCAGCTTCTGTGGCTTCCTCATTTCCCTCCTGTTTCTTCTCCCTATTCTGCTTACTCCTCCGCTAATTACTCTCATCCACTACCTTTTACCTATTATTTCTTTTCACTTAATTTCTCCTGCTTTGCTCTTTTCTTTTTTAGGCCTTTTCGTTATAAAAATAGACTCACAACTTTCAAAACTCATCAAATAAATTCGGCTCAAAATTGTAGAGAGTAAGGGTTTTAGTCTACCTTCATTAATGCTGAATTTTTAGTGTGCTTTTCAGGTGTTCCTAAGAGGCTTGTGTATTCGAGGAATCACCAGAAATGATCGTCTAAGGAAAGACTCCCATGAGAGGGAGCTTCGTCGGGTCTTTCGTCGCGCTAACACTGATGCGCTTTTCATCCAGGTTTGTTGTCAATGCCGCAACAAAGCAAATGGAGTTACCGTGATGGTTCACCCAGATAAAACGTGAAAACGGTAAACGATACCTGTTAAATGAAATAACGACCTATTAAACCAAGCACGGCCCAACAACACACAAAAATAAAATAACTGTAAAATGGCAAACATAGATTACAATTAGCAGAATTCATAACGCAGTATTAGGCCATCACGTGTACTTAGCTTGACTTGATCAATATTGGGCCATATGGTGTAATTGATACATAGAGAGTAACGTGTAACATACTCATAAAGCTTAGGTTGATCTATTAACTTATAAAGTTTGGACGACGGTAATTGATACATGGACAATAATTGTTCATAGATATTGGAATACCTGTTGCAAAAGAATGTCGTGTCGTAAGTCACAACGCCCCCAAACACCTTAAACATAGTCCGACATCGCGCATCTGCCCAAAAGACGTTCTGCAATCGACCTTCATTATCCTTCTTTATCGCATAAAAAAAATCCGGGCTATCGGTTTTCATTTTTACAAAATATTCCTCCAAAGCAGCCACGTCACCATTAATTCTTTCTAACCGTCTTTCCAGGTTGACAAAGTTTCGCAAGTCATGACGATTAAATGGTAAATTCTCGTGACCACCCGCCTCAAGAACCATTGCGTTGAAATTCTTCGTGATAGGAATGCCGGCACGGTCATTGAGCAAAATTCGTTTCTTGAAATAATCAGATATAATACGTGCACTAAACGTAAAATGACTATTAGCAGGATCAAACTCATGATTATGCTCCAAATGAACGGATTTAATAACAAACCCTTCATTCTCAACAACTGCTTCGAAAACAGCCTTACAGCCGGTTACATTCGAATTCTCGCTACATTTCCTTCCGCCTTTTTTACATGCAAGACGAAGCCTACCCATCATGTGATAACGAGGTTCTTTTTTCCCTCCAAACTCACAACTGACCCCAACCGCTTTATATTTAGGGTCTATTACGTTCGATCTAGTGAACACTTCGAATCCCTTTTTCATTGCGTAAGTGAAAATAAACGCGGCAAAAGACTCACAATTAGGGAAAATCATACCTACAATGGGTTCAACAATGCCCACATTATTAAGATTCTCACCTTCGAATGTATTCACGGCCTGTTGAACGAGATTTGGCGATTCCTCTATAGGATTTTCTACGGACTCAATTGACCTACCATTATTATGCACTTCAATTTCATTCCCTTCTATTTCTTCATAAAAAACCATCATTCCCTTCAAAATCTTCGTCAAAATACTCATTCAAATCAAACACACCACCATTGTTATCCGACATTATTGATAATTTCAGGATTGTACTTGATAATTAGGGCTACGGTAATTAGGGTTTAAAAAAATAGAATTTGTTATTTGGGTTAATTACGGTTTAGGGTTTTGTTTTAGTAGAAATAAATAAATTTTAATTAAATTAATTATATTAACAACATTTTGGAAAATTAATTAAATTAATTAGATTAATTGTGGCGCAATTAGAAGAAAAAATCCCGCCACTTACCCCATAATATCTCACCTAATGACCCGTTAATTGCTCAGTTTTTTTTTTTTGAAATACCACGTGTCAAGTGCTGAATGGCTATGTATCAAACCCCTCGGTATATTAGATGTAAGTGTATCAACTTCCGTTAGCTAACGATAACACAATCATCTTCCAATTTTGTACATGAATTTTTTGGGCGTTTTTTTTTTTTTTTTTTTTTTTTTTTTAATTTTCGAGGGTAAGCAAAAAAAATAAAAAAATTCACCACTCTTAATAACCTTTCGAAATAATTTTATTATTGATTATATTGATGGAATATAAGCTTCATAGGAGTATATATATTTTAAATAGGATAATCAAATCAAATATATTTAAGTATTTTCCTCAAAAAGTATTTTAAGAAAATTGTACTCCGTACATAATATAATAATTTTCCTAAAATTTAAGAAATTGATCATCAATTTCCTAATCCGTCATAAACATGGATTCTAGTCTTCTAGATGCTACTAGCCGCCTTGAATTAATCTGCCTAAGTATTCCTATAAATACTCGCCTCTCTCAGTCTCTTTTCATCAATTTAATTTCATCCTCCACGTCTTAATTCTCTACATCTCCTTTCAATCAATTTCAAGGTAAATAATTCAATCTAAAAAAAATTTAATGTTTTGTTTTATTGAATGGATTTGTTTTGTGCGATGTGTTTATATCAATTGTTTTATTCGATTAATTTTGTTCCTCAATGGATCTAGGGTTCCTGTTTTCGTCAATAATTTCGCGTTTAATCATATAATTATTATTATGACGGCCATGATTATGTTTTTGTTTGGAGTTTCATTCGATTGATGTGTTGATTCGCGAAGTAGTTTGTGATTTTCTTCTAATTTTGGATTAATTTCTGCGATTACTATGTATTGATTTCGAGTTGAATGATTTGGTCTCTTTATTGTTCTACGGTTAATGTTTTAGTCGATTGATTAAGGAGTTTGTTGATTTGTTTTATTGTTGTTAAATTTTCATGCGATTAATTTGTTAGGCTGAATATTTTTCGTTTAGTTTTGTTCAATTTTAGGTTTATGAATCTCAAATATTTCTTCGATATGTGTGTGAATTATTTTGTCAAATAATACAGTTTGATTGCGTTGATGTTGAAATTGTTAATTTTGGGGGATTCAATTATAAGAGAATTTTAGTTTGATTGCGTTTGATGTCTAAATATTTTGCTGAATCAATTATTTGATAATTGGATTGCTGAATAGAGGAATTGTATGTTGAATTGCTGATTAATCGATATTGTTTTCAGTATTTAGCAACGATTGTTTTAAGCTAATTAGTTTGTGTGAATTGTTTACCAGATGCAAATCTTCGTAAAGACTTTGACCGGCAAGACCATCACCCTCGAGGTTGAGAGTTCCGACACGATTGACAATGTCAAGACCAAAATCCAGGATAAGGAAGGCATCCCACCAGACCAGCAAAGGCTGATCTTTGCTGGTAAACAGCTTGAGGACGGCCGCACCTTGGCTGACTACAACATCCAGAAGGAGTCGACTCTTCACTTGGTCCTCCGTCTTCGTGGTGGCATGCAGATCTTTGTTAAGACCTTAACTGGGAAAACGATTACCCTCGAGGTCGAGAGCAGCGACACAATTGACAATGTCAAGACTAAGATCCAAGATAAGGAGGGCATCCCACCTGACCAGCAGAGGCTGATCTTTGCTGGCAAACAGCTCGAGGATGGTCGTACTTTGGCTGACTACAACATTCAGAAGGAGTCCACCCTTCACTTGGTCCTCCGTCTTCGTGGTGGTATGCAGATTTTCGTAAAGACTTTGACGGGAAAGACCATCACCCTCGAGGTCGAGAGCAGCGATACCATCGATAATGTAAAGACTAAGATTCAAGATAAGGAGGGCATCCCACCGGACCAGCAGAGGCTGATCTTTGCTGGGAAACAGCTCGAGGATGGTCGTACTTTGGCTGACTACAACATTCAGAAGGAATCCACCCTTCACTTGGTCCTCCGTCTTCGTGGTGGTATGCAGATTTTCGTAAAGACTTTGACTGGGAAGACCATCACCCTTGAGGTCGAAAGCAGCGACACGATCGACAACGTTAAGACGAAGATCCAGGACAAGGAGGGCATCCCACCAGACCAGCAGAGACTTATCTTTGCTGGGAAACAGCTTGAGGACGGTCGTACGTTGGCGGACTACAATATCCAAAAGGAGTCTACTTTGCACTTGGTGTTGCGTCTCCGTGGTGGGATGCAGATTTTCGTGAAGACCTTGACTGGGAAGACCATCACACTCGAGGTTGAGAGCAGCGATACCATCGACAATGTCAAGACAAAGATACAAGACAAGGAGGGAATACCGCCAGATCAGCAGAGGCTGATCTTTGCAGGTAAACAACTCGAGGACGGGCGTACGTTGGCAGACTATAATATTCAGAAGGAATCGACCCTCCACCTTGTCCTCCGTCTTCGTGGTGGCTGTTAAGCTCCATCTGTCTGTGTGGTTGTTGGTTTCAGGGCTGGTTTGGTGTTGGTTTGGTATCGAATTATGTTGTTTGATGTTTATCGAGTCAGTACTCTGTGAACAATTGTCTATTGTTTGATATCCTTGCAGTTTCTGTTTGTGTTTTGCATCTGCGACGATGCTGCTACATTTCGGTGTGAATTCTCAATTACCGTAGTTAATAAAACTTGTTAACATTTGTGTTAATGTTAGCGTCCAGTCTTACTTAACACAAATAATATCTAACAAATAATATCTAAATCAAATGGTCGGATTATTTGTTAGAAAACTTATTAAAAGTTGGGTTATTTTTGTTAAATTCGCCTAAAAAAATCTTATATCAAATTTTTTATAAAGAGTGTGTCATACACTAGTCATACAATACTAGTACTTCGTATCATAACTATAATTATATAGATTGTAAACCGTGAACAATGGTATTCAAGTGGTTTAATTCGGGTTTTAAAACAGGTTTTTCAAGTTGTGTCATTCGGACGATTGCCAATTACCACACTATTCATACACCTACCAAATACACTGATACGAATTACGGAGTCGATGTCAAAACAAATAATCTCGCTTACGCTGTGCAAGCGCTGTCTCCTGCACATTGATTATCAGCTGCATTGACTGTACAGAAACCGTACTCTGCTGAATATCGAATAATTAGCTGATTCATAGTACACCCTCACAGTCTAATTATGAATACATGACACAAATACACAAATACAATACTCCGTAGTAGTGTACATAGACTTCTATCAAATACCGATGATACAGATACGTACTACTATAGATACGCGGTAAGCAATACATCATTCATTTTGCCTCGACTATCTCTATTCGACGGGAGCACATAATTAATTAATTATACAGATATGCTGAAGATCAGGGCAACATTTTCTGTAGGAAAGCGCTAACGGATCCTCTCTCAGAAGGGTAACGCTGTGATGTTTCGTCGTTTGCCCAATACTGCATGTGGACTCCAATGGCGTCCAAGTAATAGCTACTTCTTCCATGAAAGCCGACGACCTTACCGTCTTTGTTGGCTGAAGAAAAATATGTGCCTATTGTTTTCCCGTGAGGTCCATATTTGGTTCTGTTGGTATGAAATGTCAGAGATCGAATTACCCTTTTTGGCATATCTCCTGGTACTGTGTCGTAGTATCCGCTGATGCTCGTTAGGACTTCGTGTGGGTAATCAAATTTGATCTGTCAGATATGCCACTAACGTTAGCACGATAAATCAATCTTCAGAAGTAAGGAAGTTTGTTTCAGTAAAGATTAACTCTAGTGTGCAAGGACGGTCTTAACTCTTATGTGTACGACAGACAAATTACGATTAAAAGGTGACCACGATTAAAAGATGATACTGAGAACTGTTAACATGAGAAAGTCGGAGATTATGAACGTACCTGGTAGGTGCAATCATCATTAGCTTTTCCGCGTACAGGACTCCACACGAATCGGCCATTCAAATCATACTCAAACTGCACTGAGCAAATCGCGTCACCTCTCGTTAAAAGAATTTTCCTGACCCCTCTGTAGACTCCATCATCCCACGGCTTACCTCCTTCGCCTCCCCATGGTCCAGACTCATAGGGGTTTACAGGTTTTCTCGGAACCCCCTCCCACGGCCTACCTCCTTCGTCTCCCAGTGACCGTGTAAGGTACGGAGCTGGTTCCCTTGGAAGACCCCATGCTACCTGTATAGCACCGTATTAGTAAGTATTCTAACGGCACCCATCGTTTCTACCGTGATTTTGAGTAGGAAACATACCTCAGAAGATACTGAGAGAGGCGTGTTGTAAGGGTCGGGATACGAAGGCTGCGTTAGTAATGGCATAGTGGTTTCAAGTACATGAACTCCGATGCTGTTTATGAAGTACCCATTTCTCCCATGAAAACCGATGATCGGACCTTTGGAAATACCAGATGAAAAGGAAAACCCTTGTTGATCTCCGAATGGTCCGTAAGTTCTCCTATTAGTGTGAAAAGTAAGCGATTTTATGACAGTAGGGCCTCGAAGAATTGTAGATCCGTAATAGCCAGATATTTGACTCAGGACTTCAAAGGGATAGTCAAAAACGATCTGAAAAGCGTCAAAATCAGTAATAGTTTGACATATCAGTTCATCATATGACGCAGCAATACTACACTGATTAGACGGATTTACCTTATCAAGCTTAAGGCCAGCAGATCCACCGTTCTTTTTTCCCCAAACAGCCCTGCCATTGTGATCGTAACAAACTCGAATAGACACCAGTCCTCCTGAGCGCGTGATTTGTATTTCCCGCACACCTGTGTAGATTCCATCATCGAATATTGTTCCACTATCACCTCCCCATGGTCCAAATGACACCACCTTTTTGCTGCTATGAGGATATGGATTTACTGGAGCAGTAGGCATCATCGGACCACCAGCAGTATCGAAATGATTCTGTCACAGTTCAGAAGTAGCCCTTAGAATCACGTGAATCAAAAAAATATAAATATCACTGACTTAATCACTCTCCAAGATTTATTCAACCAAGCTACAAATGAATAATGAAGAGTAAAAAAAATTAAGCTGTCGTATAATTTACTGTGGAATTAATACCTTTGGCGCATCCAACATACTACTCCTCTGATATGGACTTGCTGGAGTCGAAGAAATCATCTGACGACCAGCAATCGAAGAATGACTAAAAAAGTATATCACGATTTATCTACTTTGACTTTTATTTTCATTTTTTAGATGGATGAAAGACGTGAACTAGTTAAACGGATAGAATTTCTTGTTATACCTTATGCATTTCTAACATAGTACCCCTTTGCGTTAGAGGCTTTACATAAACCCCGATAGAATCAAGGTATGAGCTGCTCCGTCCATAGAAACCCAACAGCATACCGGTATCTGCAGCGAGTGCAAAAGGCGTTCCTCTATAAACACCAAAAGGTCCATAGTTTCTCATGTTGCTTTCAAAACATAGAGATGTGACGATCACTGGACCACCACCTTCAGTTAGTGAACCGCAGGTTCCACCGATAGATATGAGGAACTCAGTGGGATAGTTTAACTTGATCTGCAGAAGAACGTAGCGACTCATTTCGTTTTTTCATTTTTTTCGTCATACATTAAACCCTAATACTATCACAAAATACCTTGTCTGTCTTGATGACACCAATGATACCGCCATGTTTTTCACACCAAATTGAGTGATTGTTCTCGTCGTACTCAAACTGGATGAAGTTGATTCCCGCAGAACTTCCAATGATTATTTGCCTCACAGCAGAGTAGACTCCATCATCCCACGGTGTTCCGGAGTTCCCTCCCCATGGTCCAACTATCACAGGGGTTGCATCACCCAGTTTCCAACTCTGCACAAGTCGGAAAACTTATAAATATTATTCAACTTACGATCAATGATAAAAGTATAAAACTAAACGTATTATAAAGACAAGAAAAATAGAAAGTAGAGAACAAAACAAAGTTTTTAAAATTACCATCTCAATACTCAACAGAGAAATGGTAAACTAAGTAACAGACTTACAAGCGCTGTATGCGACCTGCCTAATGGACGACTATTTATGGAGGAGAAAAGCGTTCTCTTAGCACTTGTGGGTCCGCAGAATCATGAGACAGCATCAGATGACGCGGCACCATACCTTCAAATTAATTGGTCTAGATTCTTGGAAGAATAATTTACTTAGCTAAATCTTTCAGTATATGGAAAATCATTCATGAGAGGTATTGGGAGGTGTAACTGTAACTTTGCATATCACAAAAATAAAGATATATTCCGATGCTTTCGTGCTCGTTGGCCCCTCCTTCATGATGCTTATTAGCAGCATCTGACTTTCTTTACTCTAAAAACTTTCTTTACTCTAAAAAAGCATATTCAGGTAGGAAATTGTCACTTCAAAATGGAGTTAGTGCATTCGAGAATATGTTCGTCGCAGTATATTTGATTATAGTACACAAATCTTCCTATATGAAGATAAAAACCAATTCAAGATATGCGCGACGGATATGTACTCTAGATATTGCCACTTTGAAGAGGTTTTTGACGCTGATACAAAGATGAATCGTCGACTTTTCAAATTCTAATAACCACAATATACCATGAATTTCGAGGGGGTAAATTCACTGAAGGATGACTCTACACACCCATGTTTGAACCCATCCACATCAATGTTGCCCTTATGACTCGTAAAGCAGGGAAGTCGTTCGACAAAAAGTTGATTCTGATGTAATGAAGTCGATACAAGCAGTACAGTATAACTTATAAACGATAACATAAAGTAACATCCACCACACTGACACTTGTATATTCAATCCATCGCAGGAGATGAAGACGTATATCATAGCTCAGATGGTTACGTTGATGGTAAAAACCTAAATAACCAGTTTATCTAAAACGATAAAGATTCCAGAGGGAACACAGAGAAAATGAAGAATGTAAGTGTACAGAATAACTTTTTCTCATCCTAAAACTTGCGAATCTTTTGTAGCTCCGTCTTGTGCATGTCTTTCTTGAATTGTCGCCTCATCATATCAACCAACAGTCCATTGTTATAGTGCCGTAAATTCAACAATTCTAGAGAATGAAGCCCAAAAGATTCGAGAAACGTGTAGCGTACAATTAAGAACAGCTACTAGAATACAAAATGAATATCCAACAAACTTCATACATGGTTGATGTTCCTTCTTTAAAAGTAAGTAGTAGTAATAAGTACTCAGTTAACCCAATTATTGAAAGCGAAAAGGCGGTCTAAATTCTGGATTGATTCAAGTCTGTTGTTTCGAAAACTATAAAATTAACGGCCGTCACGATTTAGCAGAATCTTTGCTCAAAAGTGGCCCTTACCTAGACAAATTGGTAATCGTCCCCGGCCATTAAGAATTGATATACTGGTGATGGAATTCATCAGGCGTGTGTTGCCGTTCCAAAGCGACTTAACACGTGTCAGCGGAGTGCTCTTTAGCATCAAGGGTAATATGTACAAACTAGCAAGACAATTTTATTTCTCTGGAAAAGTCATGGCTAATTCTTGACGTTTCTAATGGCAAATTCTATCGTCTTGCCCAATTCAGATAAAGTTGTCATGGATGTGACTCATATCTTTATAATTAATTATCCCGCCTTCTTTTTCCGAGTTTTCATCTCTATTCAAAGCGATGAGGCTATAGTAAAGTGACTTTACTGGATCTTTTTTTTTTTTTTTTTTTTTTTTCCGAAGTGACGCTCGTTCAGTGCAGTGCTACGGAGCTTAGGTTTCATATGATGGGGCTACTTACGCCAAGTACGTACATTAGTCATTTTTGGTTTCGATTGAGCGGAATGGTTCATTTCGATCGAGATTGGAGGTAGTCAATTTCGGGGATGACCTACATTTTCGGTCCAGTCGACACAAATCACAGTTTTAGTTTATTCATTATCATTTTGTATATAATTATTTGGCTCCTATCCATTTTGTTTCAAGTCGTTGATTATGACTTTTTTTTTAGTCTTGCAATCAATTTCTTTGGCTATAATGGCTCAATTAAGCCCAAACCACACGGTGACACTCACAAAATGATACATAAGGCGCTACGGGTTCCACAATTAGTATTTACAGTATATCTTATGCTGTCTGTAAATATGGTTTAGAGAGGCGAGAGTCATACACATATTGTGTAAGAATAAGGAAGTCATTAGCGTGGGGTAGTAACGGATTGAGACTTCCCTAGTTCCCTGCATTCGTTCTAACCAAGGAAAATCTCCACTCACACACGTCCGTGTAACCGTGTTCATCCTCAAGATATTTATGTGACGAAAACTCAAACCTTCAACTATTATATAGTTAAACTTGTATGTAAAGAGATAAGATCTTTCAAGCCCAAAGTTTAGGGAAAGTCATTGAGTCCAGACATCCGCTTTCAAGCCCAAAGTTTAACGAATGTTAAAATCTCAAATATTCTGGAATTTTGCAGTTCCAAATTTTTGTGTTAAAATCTCAAATTTTTGTGTTAAAATCTCAAATGATTCAGACTCAAACGACTTTCTAATAAAATGCTTTAAAAGATCTTATCTCTGTATGTAAATTCGTGTTATTAATTAAAGATAAATTTGACATGAAATCATGAGAAAAGATAAAAAAGAAAAAAAAAACCATTTAATGCTAATTTGAAATCGCAAACAACTATATAATCATTCATATTATTACTCCGTAGTTATTAGTAAATCCTTGTCGTACTCATTAGTATCCTTGTCTTGCTAAAGATTTCATTGTCTATCGATCATAATAAAAAGTACCTTGAACAATAAGTTTTAAGTTTAAATCTCATTCATTAACGGATGTACGTACAATGGCATGGGGTCCTTGGACACCGTATCTAACTCAAAGCACAAGATAGAAAATTACCTACGTAATAATAAACTTGAATACATATTTGTCTTATTGAATATACACTCGATTTTGTAGTCTAAGAGCACTTAAAATTTAATAATAATAAGTCTCATTTAATATATAACATACTCCGTAATAGATGAAATGTTTTTCTATTTGAATACTCGTATACAACTAACTATTTTTTTTATGTATTTTTTTTTTTTATCTTATTCATACTATTTTAATTCGTTTTAATATGAGTAATATTTGTTTTACAAGAAAATTTGTGAAATTCAAATGGAATATAGTGAGCGCGAGTACGACATGTGCATGCATGGTTTGACAAAAGTGACGTCAATAATTTGCTTACCGGCACCAGCTTCAACATTTGGAAAAAACGAACGACAATTGAAAGGTGTAGGTTTTTTCAATTACGATAAATAATGATGTAAGAGCTTACATCGACATCTAGAAGTTTAATTACAATTTCATAGCAATCAAACAAAAAGAAAAAAAAAAAAGAAAAAAAATAAATAAATAAATAAATAAATAATAATAATAATAATAATAATAATAATAATAGTAAAATAAGTAAATAAATATTAGAAAAAATAAATAAAAATAATAATAATAAAAAAAAATAAAGAAGAAGATTGAAGTCGTTAATATAGTAAACAATTTGCAATCATGTTGCATGCCTGAACTTGGGATTAAATTTACTTGTGACCTTCTCACACGATACTCCTCTTAATCACAAAAGCGTAACCTTATTGATTGTACTCTATTAATTTAATACTCGTATATTGTTCGGATCACACTTACTCCCTCTCTCATTTCCTGTGATCTTTCCACTTTTCCTTTTGAAATCATTTCTTTTGTTCTTCTCATTTTCCTTTAAGTCTAATATTTATGGTTCTTATATTCATTGGCCCCACATTTTTTCCTCACTTTTATTTTTCACCTCAAATTTTTATTTTCTTATTTTCTACTCATAAACAAAATGGGAGTACATGTTATATGTAAGAAGGAATAATCTTACCAATTCTTATGCTCAATGCCCGGCCTATAAGTTACTTCCAATCGAATGATTCATCTCTAGTATACCTGTCAAACGGGTCGGGCGGACGGGTTTCGGGTTCGGGTAACTACTATACGGGTAGAGGTGGCAATCGGGTCAGTCGGGTCGGGTTTGGGTCGGGTCAAGTCGGGTCGGGTCATGTCGGGTTCGGGTCATGTCGGGTCAAAGTGCCCTTTCGGGTCGAGTCGGGTTTGGTTCGGGTCGTCATCGGGTCGGGTCATGTCGGGTCAAATAGTGTATCGGGTCGTGTTGGGCTTGGGTCGGGTCATTATCGAGTCAGCGCGATTTTATCGAATTATTTTAATTTTTAACCACTAAAATAAGTATTTCGATAGTTATTCTATTTAATTACTTCATTATTAAGTCAAATATATCATTCTAAATAATAATTTGCTTTCAATCCAATAAAATTAAGCTTAATAATTATCGAGTCGTCAATTTAGTCGGGTCGATATCGGGTCGGGTCATCATCGAATTGGTGCAGGTCGGGTTAGTCGCGATTATCGGGTCATGTCGGGTTACGGATTGTCGTCGGATCAGGTCGGGTCGGTTCCCGGGTCACAATATTTTCGGGTCAATCGGGTCGGTTTTAGCTCGGGTTCGGGTCGGGTCAAGCTTGCCAGCTCTATATACGGGTAACATACGGGTCGGGTGTATTTCGGGTTCGGATAGTATACAGGTCGGGTGTACACAGGTTCCAGGTCGGGTTAGGGTCAAAATACGGGTTAATCAACGTCTTTTTATCCATATTTTTTTTTTCATTTTTTTGTATAACGGATTAATTTTCAGTAAAAAAAACTACTCTCTTCCTTTATATTCAAACTTTACCTGATGGCTGATGCCAAAACACAAATATTAAGATTAGTGGAAGTTGTCCCTTGTAACTGTACTTCATTAATCATTACTGACAAGTGGGTGAATTACTAATGTGAAGACTTTGGGTGACTCGATATCGTTTTCACTATTTTCCTCCCAAATTTAGAATGTAGAAGCACTTATCTTCTCCCCAAATTTATTCCTTGATTTTACATCCCACCAAATCAAAAAATTTACACTTTTTAGTTTCCCTCCAAATGCACTATTTACACTTGTAGGGTGCTTTAACAGGAAAAAAAAATAGTCATCTATATGGTGCCTCCAAAAAATCAACTCTAATTGATATATTATTGAAAAATTAATTTGTTTTTAATTATAAGTTCCAAAACTGAAAACTTAAAAATAAGTTTATAGATGCGCGTGTCTCTATTAAATCGATATTTACAATATTAGATCCATATATGTAGTTTCCAAGTTGTATATTCAAATTTAAAATGTTACCTCGAACTACCGACTTAAAACTATATCATTTTCTTTTTCTCATTTATTTTCCACATATATTTTGTTTCAAAATTTAATAATAATGATTCAGATGCCTCAAATTCATAATGTCAAATGTAACTAACAAACACTATTAAAATGATTGATTCTATAATTATTGAATAATAAAGATTATTATTTAAGTGAAAATTTTCAATTATGAAAAATTTATTAGGTGTGAAATGTTTAAAATTAGTGTGTAGTAAAAATTTTACATGTAAATTGAATCTGATAAAAACATTTTATATAAAGGAACGTAATTTTTTTTACTCAACGGGTTAAGCCGCTACGGGTCGGGTTTTGACCCATTGTTTTCGGGTCATTTCGGGTTCGGGTAGATTTTGGGTTCGGGTCGAAAAAGACAGGTTTACTTCGGGTCATTAATTACAGGTCGGTTTCGGGCGGTTTATCGGGTCGGGTCAGATTTTGACAGCTCTAATCTTTAGGGTTAAAATGATCGACCTAGTTTGTAATAAGAGACTTAAAAGATAGATTTAGTTTTAGAGTTTGGATATTAATTTTTCAGATACGGATTTTACTCAAGTTATATATTTTTTTCATTATTTTTTCCCACCCTACCCTTTTTTACTCCAAGAATATACAAAATTTTCTCATTTTAATTTTCCAAACAAATCTTAAATCAAATTCATTCAAGTTTCTAACTTTTCAATCGTTGACTCCGATAATAAATTCAAAGAAGTAATAATCGTCTTTTAATTTCAATTTTGTGTTTAATTTCAAAATTTAACATGAATAAACTAACCTATTAGTGATCTTCCATTAATAAATTAAACCAACCTTTTGATTAACTCTCAATAAACCAACCTTTGCACCCCATCTTCCATTATTAAACTATCTCGATTTTAAACTTTTCATTTTGGGTAAAATGAAAACTATAACACAAATGCTTTCACTCCATTATTAATGTTATAGAGAAAAAAGGGAAAAACATGTGATCTTCACCCTTAAATAATCGTTTATAAATGGGGATAGTCTAATATTGGAAGATAAGGTATAAAGGTTGGTTTATTGAGAGTTAATCAAAAGGTTGGTTTATTTATGGAAGATCACTGATAAGATGGTTTATTCATGTTAAATTTTCCTAATTTTTAATAATTATTAGTATTCTCTTAACATGCATATACTAGTATATATATTAGACAATAATCCAAGTAGCCATATATGAACATTTAATAAATACGGAGTAGAACGTTAGTTAGCGTGTATAAATCAATTAAGATACATGATCAAGTCAATAATAATTATTTTACACTATGAATAATTACTTGAGCAAGTAAGACACTAGCTAAATGTTCGTCCAAGTCTACGTAACTATACTATTGAATTATTGATACATCATGCATGTAAAGTAGTTGAGGGTTACAATAGTCGTTGTTTAAAATGTCGGTAACATAATTAAACGAGTATAGTATGATAAAGAGTTTAAAAATTTGATCCTTCATCCATTAAATGAGTATAGTGAAATCAACAATCATCGTTATTATTGTTATTGACGATTTGACGTGATGAATATCAACATTGCCAAAGTCGGAAAAAATTTAACCTTTTTATTTTAGCCAATTGTGAAATTAGTCATCTTAAGTTTCAAATTAAATGTAGTAATTAGACTCCATAAGTTCGACAAGAAGTGAAACTCAACCTAATCAATATATCTATATAATTGGAGGTTTTTTCGAGCGACGTGAGAGAATCCAATTTTTGTAAAACTCTTTATCTGATATTTTTTAACTTTTTTTTATTTTATTATTTTAAGATAAATAAATAGATGTGCACCTTAATATTAATATTATCTTTTATAATTAAGATAAATTTTACATAACTTAATCTAATTAGAAAAAAATTGTAATTTCTACTAATATTAGGTTAGTTACGTATAGGAGTAGTATATAAACCATACATGATAATTTCAACACCAATTGATTGTTCATTGTTATGCGTTAGCTTATTTTGATTTTAATTTATTTTGTTTATTTTGGCTTCATTATTATTATTTGAATCATTTGCTTTGTTTGCAATTAAGGATAAAGAAATTAATTTGTATCTGAATGTCTATATTATTATTCAAACCATTTTTGATTTTTATTTCGCATGAATTAATACTAATTATGTGTATATAATTTTACAGGAAATATTAACAATCTTTGGCCAGTGTTTAATTAAGACATCAATGAAGTGAAGTATTTGGGCTATGGAGACATGGAGTCATTGGTACCGTTTTGATTCATTTATTTGTTTCTATTGTTACTTTTATTTACTATAAAGTATAATTTGCAATTTAAATTATTTTAATTCAAATTTGATTGAATATAACTTTGTAATCTTAATTATTTAAATATTATGGAGTTAAAATTTCATTTGTTCACCAATGACTAAATTGTTATGGTGAAGTTTGCAATTGATTATCGTCTAGGTAACAAGGTATTTCTATTTTGAATGTCATTAATATCCTATTGCGTTATTTAGTGAATTTAATTGTTAATTTTTCATTGCATATTTTATGATATTTGTGAATTTTGATGCAATTTAAATTATTTTAATTCAATTTTGATTGAATATAGCTTTGTAATCTTAATTATTTAATTACTATGGAGTAAATATTTCACGGGTTCACCAATGACTAAATTGTTATGACGAAGTTTGCAATTGATTATCGACTTATCGTCTAGGTTACGAGGTATTTCTATTTTGAATGTCATTAATATCCTATTGCGTTATTCAGTTTCTAAATTTGATTTTGTTTGAATTCAAAATTTATATAGATAATTTATGACGGGCCAAGATTATAATAATCATCTATAGCTTTTTAATTGTTAAATTTTCATTGCATATTTTATGAGATTTGTGAATTTTGATATATAGTTAGTTAATTGTTATTTTCAAATCTAATTGGAAAAAAGTATAGAATGAAAGTAATAAAGATTTATGATTAAATATATGTACTTCTATAAGATAAATTGCTATTTCACAAATTTTGTAAGGCGAAGGAGTGAAACATGAAAATATAGATTACTACGAAGTATAATGTCTATCAAGTTATACACATTAAAATTTGTAGGTAATTCATTGTCTTACGTTAGATTTGACAATTGCTACCTTACATTCCATGGTTAGAATTAGGGGTGTAAATGATCAGAGCCGGCTCGCCGAGCCCTCGGAATCAAATCGGTCAAAGCTCAGCTCGAGCTCGGTCAAACTGATCTTGAGCCCAAGCCCGAGCCGAGTTAGGCAAAATCCGAGCCGATTCCGAGCTTAGTAAAGCTCGGATCGGAAGCTCGGATTTGGGCTCGTTTTCATTTTTATATATAATTTTGTCTATGTCTATACATTATATTTTGCTACAATTATAGATTTTTTTTTTTTTTTGTAATATCTTTAGATCGATTTTTTTTAATAGAATATTTTATTATAATTGTTATATAATATATTTATTACTCCGTATAATAGATATTAAAAAAAGCGTAAAAAAATAATATCTAACAAAGCTCGGATCGGGCTCGAGTTGAGCTCGAGACTTCTTCTGAGCTGATTCTGAGCTTTGAATTTTCGAGCTCGGTAAATTCAGAGCCGATTCCGAGCTCGAGAAATTTTTTCCGAGCCGATTCCGAGCTCACCCAAGCTCGGAATCAGATCGGCTCGGTTACACCCCTAGTTAGAATACATACAATTGCTACCTTACATAATTTTATAATTAATAATATAAATAAAGCTATATATTATCTTTTTTAAATAGGTAGTTTTAGATAGTATTCTAATTAGATTATAGTTTGTATGTAAGTTGTTTACGAGTATAGCTGCACAATAAAATTTGTATTTTTTTTTTCTTTTTTTTTTTCCTTTCTATATTAATATTTGTATTTTTATTGGATAATATGTTTAGAAAGAGATAGATGTCAAATTATACTTAAGATTAAATTCTTCAAGAGATGATGGTGAAAGTCTACTAAAAATTAAATTCTTCAACCTTTTTTTTTGGTATATATAGCTCAAAACTTTCAATGTGGACTTCAAAGCACAACATTAATAAATTTACTCCATGTTTTAATTGACTTTGTGTTATTTTTATTTGTTATTTGATAATGGTGATTGATTGTGAATGGTTTTTTTTTTTTTTCTTTCTTTATTAATTATAACATGTTTATTATTTAAACACATCTTAACGTAATTATACTGATATTTTTGTTCCCATGTGTATTTGTTGTAGATGTAATTTGGATTGAAGATTTGAAAATCTCATCTGTGCAACCTTATTGCAACACTTTGAGGAAAACAAATTAGCATGTGACGGGAAAGGTATAAACAAGGTTATATTTTAAGAAATTGTAATGGTAAGTTTGTAAGAAAGAAATCGTCCTAATTGCATGCATAGTTCAATAGTGCACCGTACTAAATTGTCCAAGACTATTCATTGAATTTATGACTTTGGTTCTGATTTTTTTAGTTTTATATTATTAGGCTGTAATTTATTTAGAATAATAATTTTGGCTAAATTGTGTAATGGTAATTTTGTTAGCAAATAAAAAAATCGTCCTAATTGCATGTATAGTTCAATAGTACATCGTACAAAATTTACCAACACTAACCACTGAATTTATGACTTGTGTTTTGATTTATTTTTTTAAGTTCAATATGTGATATACTGCCGCTTATGTTAAAAGTATCTATTTGTTATTTATTGTGTTTCCCGGGTGTGTGAGGAATGATAATTTATTGTGAGAGAATATTTTGATTAAAATTTAATGTTTATTTATCTAACATATAGGAGTAACTTTTCAATTTTTGTGAAACTCTAATTTGAAACAAAATAATTGAATTTTCAATGGTAAATAAGAGAAAATATCAATCAAGATATAGCCTATTAATGAGTTTAGAATTCACAATTTTTTAAAAAAAATTTCCTTCAAAATAACAATTATTGATATTGTTTATATCCTTTATAAACCTACTTCTACGACTCAATCATAAATTGGATTATATAAAAATTACTTCTTCAACTCAATCGGTAAAATTCAGATCAGTTACACCTTTTTGGATCATAAATTCGTAAAATTGTAGGATCACTTCTTATAACAATGTGTATATATACAATGTTTTACTCCGTAACTATTAATTCAAACATCTTTGATCAATACATACATCATACAAAGGTAACTTTATTATTCTAATTAATTAACTAACATATGATGGTAAGTTGTAACATAATTTTTTGTTATTAGATTAACATGTAGTCATGAACAATTGTAAACATAATTAAAAAGGTTTGTTTGTCAATTCATACATAATTGAGAGGATTATATAGAATGCATGATTTGAGTTTTCTAAAGAATTATAAATTTATTGTTCATATGTAATTTATTGTTTAAGAGCGGTTGTATTTTAAATCTTTTTTAAAATCTTGACTTATAAGGTTTGCTTGAAAATGGTGCAAGACATTTCTTTACTATTAGTAGTATGTTATGTATCAGTGAGTGTAAAAAAGTTTCATATGATACATTAATAAATAAAATTATAACGTGAATACATGATTTTCATTAACGTGAATACGTAACATCAAATTACGTTGTAATATATGGTCTATTATGTTGTGTATAGATATTTTTTTTAAAATTATTTGCATGCATCCGAGATTATACCAGTTTTCAAAATATTGGTTTTAAATAAATATTTTTTAAACCCGTGCATCGCACGGGCTTCACAACTAGTTTTTAATATTTCAACCAAAATACAAGATTCACAATAACGAAACCTAATGGTCAAGGACAAGTTATACCGCTTGTCTGTTTCAATGGACCCGGTTTGCTGTGTTTGTGGTATGGGTAACGAAACCCATGAGCATTTGTTTTTCTACTGCCCGTACACTACTTGTCTGGTGCAGATGCTTAACGAGTGGCTGTGCATTTTGTTGGCTTGGAATAGTTTGACTTGTATAAGGAATCGACGTTGGTCCAAGCTGAAACGGCGTGTGGTTTCAGCTACAGTTATGGCGCTTTGGTATAACGTTTGGATGCAACGTAATGAGGCAAGGTTAAATGGATGTCTTCAGAGGCCGCATGTTTTGTTTGAGAGAATTAAAGGAGTGGTCCGTGAGAGATTTAATGCTGATGTTAATTTGTATACGGTGGCTGATAGGGCTTTTCTAATGCGTCTCTTGACTTAAGATGAATAGATTATTTCTTGTATAGTCGGTTAGTTGGGTTGGCAATGTTTTGTAATTACATATCTTGAAGTAATACTACTTACATTTGAGCAAAAAAAAAAAGATTCACAATAAAAAGAAAAAGTTACTTTTATATTCATTTACACAATTAATTGGCGAATAATGACGTTTATTATAAATTTAAGAGATTTTATATGCTTCATTTAACTATTAATAAAAAAATACTTCTTGAATTATATAAAATTAAATTTTATCTATACAGTATACTCTGCTCGCATGTAAATAGTTAAGTTGTATAAGAATTCAAACAAACTAAGAAATACTCCGTATATTCTAAAATTTAGGTTAATAAAATAGCAATAAATTCAAAAAATTGTTAATATTGTTGGAGATGGATCCAGTCTAATATAAATTCCCACATTGCGTCCCACATCGGTTATGAGATGAGAGTTGGTCTTGTTTATAAGGCCTAGGGGCTACTCCTCCTATTGCCAATTGGTTTTAGGATGGAACCTCCTGAACCTTATAAGCGGTCTCTCTCATACTCTCGGGTGTGGCCCAGGCCCGTGGAATTTAACATGGTATCAAAGCCCATGGTTGTGTGACCTGGGACTCTAGTTAAACTGGGCCTTTGTGCAGCTGGGAGAGGACAAAAATTTCCCCCCAGTTTGCGTTGTGCAACTGGAAGAGAGGCAAGTGCCCCCCAGTTTGCGTTGTACAGCTGGAAGAGAGGCAAGTGCCCCCCAGTCTGGTTTGAAAGTGGGCTCGCATGTGAGGGGGCGTGTTGGAGATGGATCCAGCCTAATATAAATTCCCACATTGCGTCCCACATCGGTTATGAGTTGAGAGTTGGTCTTGTTTATAAGGGTAGGGGCTACTCCTCCTATTGCCAATTGGTTTTAGGATGGAACCTCCTAGACCTTATAAGCGGACTTTCTCATACTCTCGGGTGTGGCCCAGGCCCGTGGAATTTAACAAATATGTTCTTGTGATAAATTTAGATATATAATTATTATTATTTGTTAATATTTTTTGGATCTTGTGATAAATTTAGATATATAATTATTATTGTTATTTAAATACATAATTTAGGTTGAAAATGAAAATTGAGGTTGATTTAACTTCTCATCAAATTTATGGGGTTTAATAACTACATTTGTAACTTATGAGACGTAATTTCACAATTATTCAAAGTTAAGGGGCTCAATTACTACTTTCGCCATAACACAAATTCTTGTGTAAGTCGAACCTTATAATAAATTATTGTATGTCCGACTCATTTGTACTCGATTATACTCCCTCCATTCATATCCATTAGCATCCCTTCTTTTTTGACACTATTAATGTAGGTGAAGAATCTTCGGTATAACTCATAATGTATAAATAAAAATATAGTCACGTGAGATATTGTTTTATTTGTTTTCATAAGTACAACATTAATATTAGAGTTTTACATTTTTATACAATTTAGAACTATAAATATTGTCGTTACAGAATGTGTCTCGACAAATGTAAAAAAGAAAGGGATGACATATCAATGGATTTGAATAGAGAGAGTATAGTTTTTGTACCCTTTTAATTGTAATTTGTACTTTGGTTTCACATTAGTAAGTGTCATGTGAGACAGTCCTTACATTAAATTAATTAATGTGAAATAATAGTACAAATTGTAGTTAAAAGGGTACAAAAGCTATAAACAGATCTCCTAATTAAAGTCACTTACAGGGTACTAAAAAAATTTAGTGACAATTAATCATAATTATCATTAAAATGTTACTACAAAAACTATTCTCCCTCCGCCCCAATTATTTGTTTACCTTTCATTTTGGCACAAAGACAAAAAAAAATCCACAAAAGACATATATGCCATTTAGATAGTACTCCGTATAAGGTAGGGTTATTGATGAAAGAAATTTAAATGGTGGATCGGAGTTGGAGGGCTAGCTAGTTGGTCCATTTGTGTAATAAAAGCTTCCTAAAAAGGAAAAGGTAAACAAATGAGTGATATACTCAAATATAGAATACGTAAATAAATGATTGGGACGAAGGGATCGGAGTATAATCGAGTACAAATGAGGCGGATTTACAATAATTTATTCTAAGACCTGACTCACACAAGAATTTGTGTATCAAAATTATAAAAGCTATCTTTAGACTTCAATCATCAATTAAAATATTTAATTGATTAGGGGTCTAAAACAAAGGAAAAAAAAAATTAAAGTCAATAATTTCCTTTGTTAGTGTTAGTTTGTGACAAACAAAGGCAATCAAATTTGCTCCCTTACTCCCAAACCCCTCTAATTTTTATCCCTCCATCCTCAAGGGAATGAGATAATTTTTCCTTCCCCAAGTTCCAACTCATCACTTTCTCACCCACATCATCACTCACCACCACAAACTTAAGTGATTATGACTAGACCTGGCAAACGGGTCAATCGGGTCGGGTCTGGGTCGGGTCACTTCGGGTCGGGTCATTTTGGGTTTGATCGATGTATTGATTCGGGTCGGGTCGGGTCGGGTCATTTCGGGTTGCGGGTCTATTTCGGGTCGCCTTTTATCGGGTCGTTTCGGGTTCGGGTCAATTTGGGTCGGGTCGGGTCAGCTCTCTTTCGGGTCAAAATGCAAATTTTTGGTAAGAAAAGAGATTTTTTTTGTCAAATGGTTACTTTTTAAAGTTTTTATGTATATAATTGGTGTTAATTGATTTCACGATATCAAATATGCTCTTTTTTAGTCATTTGAAGTCATGAAGAGTATTTTGTATCTGGTCAATTCGGGTTTCGGGTCAAATTCGGGTCAAGGTATTGCGGGTCGGGTCTGGGTCGGGTCGGGTCATTTCGGGTTTCGGGTCGACTTCGGGTTATGATTATCGGGTCACTTTCGGGTCTCGGGTCAGCCTTATCGGATCGGGTCAATCGGGTCGGGTCTGTTTTGCCAGGTCTAATAATGACCACCACCATAACAACCACCACGTTGCAACCTCGCCGCCTCCCGGGTGGGTCGGGTAAAATGGCCAATATTTGAGTTTTGGTATTCCTTTTAATAAAACAATCAAACAACAAATTAATTTTGGGATAATCTCATTTTTTTCCCACTCGTTCCCTTTTTTTATTTCATTCCATTTCCCTTATAAAAATCAAACATCCCCTTAGTATTTACGTTGATTTCTGACATAATATACGAACATAATGAGTCGGAGTAAAATTTATTGAAATTAAATAAAATTATCTTTTTAATTAAATTGTTTCGTAACAGTAAACACTCTAACCTCAAAAATAATGAGTATATATGGCATGATCACGGTATGATCTCATGGTCACACTTAACACCTTTCTTCACTTATGGTTTTCTTTGAAAAAAGATCGTAGGCGAACAACTATAAGTTGACGTTTTCAAACATAAGAATGTATTATTGCACTAAAATATTTAATTCTGTAGGGATTTAAGTCTAGGGTTTAATGATTAACTCCAAATTGCATAATCGTAGGTGGTAAACTCATGATATAAAATAAAGACGAACGTTCCATTTCGGTAGTGTAGAGCAAATATTTGTTGTAAGTGCTTACCAAACCTAATGGTCCCTTAGTAAAATTTTATTATATTTCTTCAAATAAACTTCATCTGAATTTAAAATTAATTAATCTATAATATAAAATCATTCATATCTCCCACGTTAAAAAAGAAAAAGAAAAAAAGATAGTAATCTTTTATTTCTTCTTTATGTTTATATGACAGTTAGCTGTAACTTCCATCGATGTTATTGTATTGATATCTAATTTAATACAAGATGACCTTATTATGATAAAGTTAGAATAGACGTTTAAATCTTCCTTCGAATGACATGTTGTGAAAAGACCCTTAGTAATACTTCACCTGTAAGTCTCACATTGATCATGAAAGTGATAGATAGTTCCTCTCTTTCTAAATTTAGAGGTTACTCACCCCATTGCCAATTGGTTTTGGATGGAACCCTTTAGGCCTTATGGAGCGGATTCTCTCCTTCCATTTGTACGTGGGTTTGGCCTGGTCCCATCTCTGGTTTCACACATGTAAATTAAACTTGCTCAATTTCTTTTACTACATGTCTTTTTTATAGTCGCTAATTGTTAAATTTTACTTTATATTTTGCTCAAAAAAAAAAGTAAACATAAACAATTTACTTTAACGTAAGAAGTAGCAAATAAGCAAACTTAAATTTTGTGTCGAGTTTTGGCTCCTGGTGACACATATTATTAGCAGTAAAATCTTGTTTTGATATCGTATATGTAATAAATTGGTTGTGGCCGGGTCTGAGTAAGTCTTCTTGTTATTGAATGCGAACAACCAGAAAATAATATAGACAATGAATAATTACATTTAATGTTAGAGAATAAAACTGATGCTGGACATCCAACCATCAACTTAATCTTTTGCTTGAATTGTTTCCTGACATAGTATTAGAGTTTTTGTGACGACTAGTGGTCACAACCCACGGATTCAAATCTCTCCACTCTTCCTTTTGAAGGATCGTATTAATTAAAGTATAAAACTATTAACTTAAGCCTCCAATCATCTTAAGTTTTTGGCCGAGTTAGCTTGTGGGACTTAATAACTATGCTTTCCTAATAAAGTAATTGACCAGGACATGAACGTTCCTCAATTTTTAGCTAGGCACACAAGATATAATGTAATTTGAAATAATTTGTTGTTTTGTTTATGATGCAGAAAAACCAGTGAAAGAATTAGGCAAGCTTGACTACGTTGCAAGCGTGAATTTGTAAATAATAATGCGATCGTACACTCTATGCTTACCGAATTTACATCATTATACGAAGTATTATTTAGATCGAGTTCATTCATTTTCGAACCAAACTCGAATACACAAAAATGAAATGGTAGTTTTACCTATATTTCTCATCGTATAATCACTTTTCTTATGGCGTAACCTTTATATGGTGAAACTAAATAGTAAAAGTAGATTTCTTACAATTTATCGTGGCAGAGAGGGGCAGACAAATGGTAGAAGAGCTGCACATCGGGCAAAAGTTTTAACGTCGCTAAATTGTTAAAAAAATTCAAAATCAGGGGCGATTTTAAAATGGTGGGTGCGAGCACTGGGCTGAGCAAAACCGTATATATGGTTTTAAAATTTTAATTTTTTTTGATACGGATACGATATAGTTTTAATCGTATATACGGTTTTCGTATATACGAATTTTCCGGATATACGAAAACCGTATTCGTTAAGAAAAGCTAAATAAATAACAACTTAACATAAAAATCCAAAAAAAAAAAACAAACAATCTAATATTCACAATTTCTCATTCTAACATAAACATAAACAAATATAATAAATTCGAGATGTACCAACAAAAAAAAAAATTGACATAAAATTGAATTATTGAAAATAAGATTAAAATGGTGGATTTAATAAAAATATTGATGAGAAAAAAAAAATTATTAGAGATTAATTGAGGAGGATTTAGGTTTTTTTTAGATCTAGAATTTCTAGATCTAGAATTTCTAGATCTAAAACTGTAAAATTTGCGTGAGATTGGGCGATTTGGACGTTTGGGACTTTGGGGGAGAGAAAGTTTTAGGGTTTTCTGAATTTGTGTGGTATGTCACTAATGTCACTATGTCAGTATGTGTGTGATGTGCGCAGTGCGCGTTACTTGTTTTAATTTTTTTTTTTTAATAAAACCGTATCAAATCGTATATACGAATTGTAGAAAATATCGATGCGGATTGATGTGAATCGGGGGTTCATTTTCCTTAGCTGCGTTTTGCTTCTTCTCCTTATCCTCCACGTGTGAGCTCCCTAGCTCGGCTTCCTTGGGCTGCCCTTGCCCACTCACGGCCACTCCTCCTCCTGCTTGTACCTGCTCCTGCAAAACCATTACCTGCTCCTGCAAAACCATTACCAGAAGCATGCATATCATGAGGGACAAGAGAAGGGTCTACCTCACTTACCACCGTAGGCATTGGTGGACCATCGTAGCTCGTGCCACTTCTCAAGGAAATAGCATTTATCGACTCATGTTGTTGCGGTTGATTGCCTTGCGATGGTAGAGAACCCGGCTTCCTTTGAGAACTAGAGGAAGCAAGTTGAGCCATTTGAGTTTCGAGCATTTTGATGGCCGCGTCTTTTGCTTGGTCGCTCTTTTGAATGTGAGCCATCATAGTCTCTTGTGTTTTAGCCATTTGCATCATCATGGCTCTCATTTCGCTCATCGGATCGGGGACCGAAGCGGCTTGCACGGGTGGTGGAGCACTTGGTTGTTGAAAATTAGGGCGATTGAAGCCCGGAGGGTTGTAAGGTCGTGGGTTGTTATATGAGCTGAAATTTTGAGAAGTATTGTAGTGTGTTTGTTGTGGGCTGAAATTTTGTTGTTGTGGAGGTGGATTCAAAACGTTTTGGCTTTTGTATGACAAGTTGGGATGATTTTTGTAGCCTTCATTGTAGTGGTTAGAGTACGGGTTGTTTTGGTGAGATTGAAAAGCATGGACGGGATACATACCTCAGCATTCTAAGGAAGAATGACCGGAAAGGCCGCATGAACCACAAGTCGGGTCATGGGAAGTGTGCATCGCCGCTACCGTTTGTCCACCCGCATTTGAAGAACCCGCTTGCATTTGACTCATTATCATCGCGGTCATGGCATCCATCTTAGCATTATGCATAGCCACCGCATCGCCATCATTCTTACCTCCGCTCCTAGGAACGTTCCTAGAGCTCCCGTATTGCGCATTATGAATGGCCATGGCCTCGATCGTGTCAATGGCCTCCTCCACATCAATGTTATCGAACCTCCCATTAGCGGCGGAGTCAAGCACTTGGCGAGACTCATTGTACAACCCATTATAGAATTGCATGACGATAAACCATTTGTCCATGCCATGGTGAGGGCATTGACGTTGGAGCTCCTTATACCGTTCCCATGCATCAAAGAGAGACTCATCTCCCCTTCGCCTAAAGCTCGTGATTTGACTCCTTAACATTGCGGTCTTTTCCGGAGGAAAATACTTTTGGTAAAATGCAAGCACGAGGGAGTTTCAATCAACGATCGCAAGAGCAATACGATTCAAGGAATTAAGCCACAACTTGGCTTTGTCTCGGAGGGAAAACGGGAAGAGCATCTCCCGAATTTGATCTTGAGTCACACCCGTTTGCTTTATCGTGGAGCAATAGTCACAAAAATTTTGGATGTGGAGATTAGGGTCCTCACCGGGACTCCCTCCAAATTGAGTGCGCTCAATCAAGTTGATAAAAGCCGGCTTAACTTCAAAGTTGTTGGCGGCAATATTGGGCATAGCATTGCCCGTAGGAATTTGATCCGCGGTTGGCCTTGAGTGATCCGATAGCTTCACCATCTTCTTTAGTTCGGGCACGGGTTCAATGTGAGCTTCCTTTGGTGATGAAGTGGATGAAACACTAGCTTCCAAGTCCCTCAACAAGTTCTTGCGCCTTAAGAATGTACGCTCCGGTTCCGGGTCAAACTGAATTGCCAAACCTTTTTGAGACGTACGCGTTTGCCTGGGCATACAAAAACACTAGAGGCAATGATAAGTAACGACCTCAAGGAATTGAGGTTCCTTGAGACAAAGAGTAACAATGAGAAAAGAACCAAATAACAACAAAAACAAAAGCCGTCTCCCCGGCAACGGCGCCAAAATTTGATAGGCTTAGTCGCACTCGCCTAGTCAAAGATAATACCAAACTCAACACTAGGGTAGCTAGGGTAAGTCGGGTCGAAATCCACAGGGAGAAGGTTGCAATGTTGGTTATTTTGTGTGATTCTAGTCTCGGTTCGAGTGGTTTAGGTATACTAAAGCTAGAGCGTAAAAAGGTAAGGGTTTAAACTTATGGAGAAAGGTCTAGGAAGTCGGGTTAGACAATGGGTAGGTCAAGGTCAAGGTTAATGATCGGGATGAGTAAGGAATCGCATATGCTAAGGGTTAAGCTCGTCCTCTCGGTCTTAAGCTTCCTCTAGGTCTCAAAAGCGGGCTCTTGCAACTTACAATTGAGGGTCCTAATGATTGTCTCGCGCCTCTCCTCGAACTAGTCTCTCGATCTTAAGTCCGGGGGTGCTAAAAGTTTGCTAAAACGTGATAAAGGATTCAACAAACACAATCGAGCAAAGACAATCAAAGCAAAAGCGAAAACCTAACTCAAATGATCACAAACATCAACCAAAACAATCACCCATGTTTCACCCTTCTCCCTAGATGAAGAAACTACTCACACATGACGGAAATGATAATCAAAGCAATTGAAATAGATGAAAACATGATCACAAACAATATAAATTGAAATCACAACCAAAAAGGGAGAAGTAGAAAGCAATACCAATCAGAAATTTGCAAGGAGAACAAGATGAATTCGACAACAAAACCCAAATAGAAGATCAAACTAAAGTAATCCGAGACGGGAATTGAAATTACAAAATTATAAAAGTATGAAACCTAAGAATTCTTGAGAATGAACTTAAAAGGGTCTAAAATATGCTGTAAAAAGTTGTGTCGAAAAAATGATGTTTAAGCCTTTCAAATAGACGAAATATTTCAAGCACACGAAGCGTCCCACTCGTCCCTGGCATCCGGGACCACTGTCCCGTCCGGGACACCACCATCCCGACCGGGATGCACTTCAGGGACACCTGTCCCGTGTTGTTCAGTTTTCATGCTCTTTTGGTCCCTTTTGGTACTTAGCTTTTTTCTTGCTTTTTTCTCGTCCCAAGGCATAGGGACAAGGCCTACGTCGTCCCAAGGGGTAGGGATAAGGCTTAGGATGATCACATGAACTTCAAATCCCGTCCCAAGGTCCCGGGACACCTTCATTTAGTGAAACGAGGCTCGTACGCAAGCGAAACGCGACGAAACCAACTCGAATCACCTCAAAACTTCACGAAACTTCACGAAACTTTCCGAAACTCCTCGACAAGCATCCTATACTCCAAATAAGCGCGTGTACCTGCAAAATGGACAAAAAAACGCAGCAGAGCCAAAACGGAGAGAAATAGGAGCTGAAACGCAATCAAAAGCACGGGAAACGCAAGGTAAAGCTCGTGAACAAGGGGCTATATATATGTAAATATATGACACATCACGGATACGGTACGGTTTAACTGTATATATGGAATCCGTATATACGAAACTGATATGATACGGAATTTCGTATATTTAAAACCGTATACTGTATCGTATTCATATTTTAAAACCGTATCGTATAATTTTGCCTAGCCCTAGCGAGCACTAGCAGGGTCACGAATCGATAAGAAAAGGGACATATTTTTCGATGTATTGACGAATTTTTTTTTAGCAATTCATTTAAAAAAAAAAATAGTTCGAAAATTACTTTTTCGACATATTAATTACTAGTGATAAGAGTACAAAAAAAATGAGTTTAAAATGAATTTTTTAAAGTTGATATTAAAAAATTTTGGAGTTTAAAGTGAATTTTTAAAAATTTTTAAAAATAGAAGTGAATAAAAATTGAACCAATAACCTCTAGATCATTATTGTGATGAAGACTTTACCACTTTGCCAGTTACATACTGCCTCATTGGACTTGGATTTAAATGTTAATAAACAATATTGTAATTTTTTCTTTTTTAAATTTCTAATTTTTTTTTATTAAAACCACTTTTTATTTTATTTTATTTTTTTTATCCAAGAAAAGCGTGGGTGCCATAGCAGCCCCTTAAAAACGCCACGGTCCAAAATACACTACTAGCTTGTACTACTCGATTAGCTTTTGAAATCAAACAATATCAAATGTGATGAATATATTTACAATGTATATTATATACCCCATAGGTAAAGCAAATTGATCGGTTATGTTAATTTAAATACATAAAATGACTACCTCAACATCAACATGACGATGTTAGTAGACTAAAATAACATGTAATTTGTAATCTTCTTTGGGTATAAAAATGCCACAACATATCTATTATTAGACATAATATTTGGTGCCTAACATCTCAAAACATTAGATTGATTACATAGGTACGTTACAAATACACGTAAAATATTATGGCAAACAAGTACGATACTAGTAAGGCCTTGTTATTGGCCGTTAATGTTATTATTATTTGCATGGCTATTACGATGAATTCTCACTTCTACGTTGCCGACGCCTCCGATCCTCCTCCTCTTCAAGACTTCTGTGTCGGAGTAGATGATCCCAATTCTTCAGGTCCATTTATATTTTGTTTTATTTATTTTATAATTTATTGACGTTACTCTAGACACTTTGAGACACGATGTCTTATCTGACGTATCACCTACGTACGTATGATTAATATTATAGTATATATATTATAGGGTTTTTCTATAAGGTAACCCTGAACTTTTTCAAATTCCACAAGGTAACCCTGCAAATTAAAAAACATCTTTGGTAACCCTGTACTTAAATAATACCTATCAGCGTGACCCTGAACTTGTATTCCGTCAATTTTTCCGTTAAATAGTTAACGGGAAGTGTTATGTTGGATTTAATTTTGTGTTTTTCCTATATGGTAACCCTGTGATTTAAAAAAATTCTACATAATAACCTTATATTTGTACATAACGTGGTAATCAAAACTTATGGGTCATAAGAACCCCTAATAGCAAAAAAGATTGTAACTTTCGTAAATTAAACCATAAAAAACACAAAATCATAATAAATAAACATAATTTAACATTTAAAAATAAGGAAAACGCTTATCCTTACATTTGATAGATAAAAAAATTAGACGTTAAGTGGCCATGGTGGATAGTGACATGGCATTTGTGGACTGACTTGGCTAGTGACATGGCATTTATGGTTTAATTTACGAAAGTTACAATCTTTTTGCTTTTCTGGGGTTACTTGCGGACCCATAAGTTTTGATGACCACGTTATGTACAAATATAAGGTTATTATGTAGAATTTTTTTAAATTACAGGGTTACCATATAGAAAAAATACAAAATTAAATCCAGCATAACACTTTCCGTTAACTATTTAACGGAAAAATTAACGGAATACAAGTTCAGGGTCACGCTGATAGGTATTAATTAAGTACAGGGTTACCAAAGATGTTTTTTAATTTGCAGGGCTACCTTGTGGGATTTGAAAAAGTTCAGGGTTACCTTATAGAAAAACCCTATATTATATTACTAGAAAATGTCGTTCATTCCATCTAAAATCTAAATTGAAGAATTGAAGTGTCATGCTACGCGTTGGTGTGAGATCCATGTCTACTAAATGAAGTATCGAAGTGACCGATAATGTCGATTCTCACCATGCACGTTTGGCAAATAGCATGCCACACACGCATGTAAGTTGACGAGTCATTTTATTATCTAAACGATGATACTCGTCTAATGTTTAAAATTAACTTTAACTTTATGCAAATTTTCAATGCGACAATTTGATTTTTTTTCACCATAAAAAGATGTATTTATATACTCCTATGAATTTCTTTAGTAACTAAATTTACAATTTTGTAAATAAATATACTAATATTTTATTTTTCACGGTATCGCTGAGGTTTGCAAATTTTCTCGTGATATTCTTTGTTTCGTTGAAAAAAACTTTTACTGACCATAATTGTACTTACTAATTCATTATTCAATAATTCTTTTCTCAAATCAATCGTCTTTTTAGCTCTTCGATTTGATATAAAAAAAAAATTGTCACATTCAAAACACGTAGTTTCAAATTTTGATCTGTCAAAGTTATTTTGTCGAACAAATTTTGACCGACCAAATCTACTAGTCACGAGTTGCGAATTTGGAAAAATTAATGTTCAAATTGATCGTTTGAACGAAATATACAATTTTCGAAAAAAGATTGTCAATCAATTTCTAAACTCGTAGTTACAAGTTATGAGCATTCAAAGGTTTTTAGCTTGAAAAGTGGGTACCATGGGTAAAGTGACAAAACTCGAACGCACCGTGAGAAATATCCCTTAAATATATCATTTTTTAATATTTTTTTTTTTTCTACAAATATTTGCATAAGTCATTCCATCACAATCAAAATTGCACATATTTTCCTATGATCTCGAACTTTGTCAAATTACACATGTTACCTCATGTCTGAGGTTTGTTTATATAGTACCTCTAAACTTTGTGTTTATTTATGTGCCCAATAAACCCGTTTTCTAACCAAAAATTTGACTGTTGCGCAAAAATATTAACAAACTTACTTACACCTATCTTGTAGATGCTTCCTCGACTTTTGGTTAGAAAAACAGTATATTGGCACCTTCTACTTAAAAACTAACGCCAGCAAGTTTTTGGTTAGAAAAAGGACATATTGTGCACATAAACACCAAATTTAGGGGTACTATATGAACAAACTTCAGACATGAGGTATCATATGTAATTTGGCAAAGTTTGAGAGTACCATAGAAATATCCCCATATTTAATGTACTTGCTCTTTAGAAATTCAAAAATTTTAGCAAAAAGTATTAAGGCCATGTTCTTTTCAGCGATTTCCGCTCATATAAGTTTAGTTCGACTTTTATAAGTTTAACTCGTATAAATTTAACACAACTTCTAGAAGTTTAGCTCCTATAATTTAAATTAAATTCAAAATAATAGGGTCTAATTAAGGAGTAAGAAGTAACGACTAAGGACTAATGATTACCCGACCCAAGTGACCCGACCCAAGTGACCCGACCTGAACCCGAGTGAAACCTGACCCGATAAACCCGAAAATATTGTGATCGAAAATCGACCCAACCTGATCCGACGACGACCCGCCACTCGACAAGACCCGATAATTAATGACCTGAATCCGACCCGACTCGACCCGACGATAACCCGCAACCCGACACGACCCGATAATCAGTGACCCGAATCCGACTTGGACCCAACCCAATGATGACCCGGCCCGATATTAACCAGATTAACTTTATGACTCGTTACTTATTACGCTCAACATTGATTAAATCGAAAACAAATTGGTATTTAGTTTGATACATTTGACTTAAAAATGAAATAATTAAATCAAATAATGGTCGAAAAACTTGTTTTAGCGGCTAAAAGTTGGAGTAATTCGATAAAATCGCGCAGACCCGTTGATGACCCGACCCAAACCCGACCCGACCCGATACACTAGTTAACCCAAAATAACTCGACCCGATAACAATCCGACCAGAACCCGACTTGACCCGGTACACTATTTAACCCGAAATGACCTAACCCGACAACGACCCAAACTTGACCTTACTCGACTCGAAAGAACATTTCAACCCGATATGACCCGAACCTAACATGACCCCACCCAACCTAAACCCGACCCGAGCAATCCAATTGCCACCTCTAGTACTGCTACAAGATTGTCTACGTACCCACAAAAAAAAATACATGACTATCTACTTATGGGGCAATTAAAAGAGTTCTTTTGTACTTCTTAGAGAGTATTTGTTACGGAGTATCTATCAAGATAATTGGGGTAGGCGTGTATTTTCGATACCTAACATGCTAGATATTCTTTTTCAGTTATTTATTTATCTTTTAATTTTAAAATCAGTAAAATCAAATATAATTTATTTTATTGTATAAAACTAAAATATACTCTTAAAATATTATTTCTCATGAAAATCATTTACACATAACCTACCTCCTTAAAATTAAGTGATCACTTTAGATCAACTTCTTATTATAATACCAAAATAAAATCGCCTGTTAGCGTCCATTCTAATCCTTTTATGGTAAACAAATAATTGAAAAGAGATAGTGCAAAATTTAGCTTTCAAGCTCATTAAGTTTTACTACAAGAATTAAGGTCTTGTTTTCTCTAGTTTAGAAATGAGCCTAAATTATTAATCATATATGTGAAGGACCTCCACATGTAAGATCTTACATCGGTGAAATATAAGAGACTTGTCTAGCTAATAAATTAAAGGAGTCACCACATCATTACCAATTGGTTTTGCGATAAAACCTCAGCTCCTCCGATTGATGAATGAACATTGTTCTAGTTATGGGCGTGACCAGGGGCAAAGCCATGATTTCAATTTTGGGTAGCGAATATTTAACTTGTGGTAGTTTAAAAGTTTGAATGATACATTTTTTTTTTTTCAATTTAGCCTAATAATTACTTTTAAAATGAAACAAATACGTACTCGGTAAATTTTAACATATTCTAAACACTAATTAAATGTTAGTCTAAAAAATCACAAGTCATTTTTTTGTTTATTATATAACCATAAACGCATTTTCATCTAAAAAAATGACTATAAATGTCTATATAATACTCCCTCCATTCCACTTTATTTGTCCCCTTTTATTAAAATGTTAGATTTAAGAAACTTAGAAAAAAGCCACAATCAACCCTTAATTTTCATAACATTTACATATAATTCCAAATTTACCCTTATACACTAATATGGGTGGGAGACTTCAAATGTAGCCTTCAAATAAAAACACAAGGGCTTGCATTTCTTGGACTTGAGTTAATACAAGGGTAATTTAGTCATTTTTCCAAAGGGGACAATTAAATTGGAATTTTTTTAAAACCAAAAGGGGACAAGTAAAGTGGAATGGAGGGAGTATTGTTTTTCGTTCACAAAGAGGCAAAAAAAAAAATTATTCAAGTGGGAAGAACACTCTTACCCAACCACGAAGTTCTCTAACATCCTACATAATCTTGTTTTTACAGTGTTTGTCAATGGATTGTTCTGTAAGGACCCAAAAGAAGTAACAACACAAGACTTCTTATTCAAAGGTTTCAACCAAACAGGAAACACAGACAACCTCTTGCAAATAAACGCAACCCTAATAGACGCAGACAAATTCCCATCACTCAACACACTCGGCGTAGCCATTGCCCACATCGAATTCGGCCCACACGGCCTCAACACGCCTCACCACCACCCTCGCTCCTCCGAGATCTTTGCAGTCATAAGCGGCACCCTGTACGCCGGTTTCATAACCACAGAATACGAGCTCTTTTCTATCGTGCTTCATCCTGGGGATTTATTCGTGTTTCCGCAAGGTTTGATTCACTTTCAGTATAATTTAAAGAAGACTCATGCAAGAGCGATTGCGACTTTCGGGAGCCAACGTCCTGGAAGAGTTAATAGTCCTCAAGGATTGTTCGGTACAACGCCTGAGGTTTTGGATGAGGTTCTTAGTTTGGCTTATCAAGTTGATGATGATGTTATCATGCAACTCAGAGCTCAATTTAGTAGTTTGAGTAAGCTAAATAAGATTAAAGTTCGTAAATCTGGTCAAAATTTGGTAAATGATGCTTGAGTGTTTGAATAATTGTGGAACCAACGTACCTATACTATTGTGCTCTAGTAGTGTTTTAAATTTGTTTACATGTCATTACCATTCATGTGTTTGTGTTATGATATGATGTTTGTTTCTTGTTCTATTATTTCAAGCCAATAATATGGTTATGGCATGTTGTATCTTTACGGTATTTGTTTATATCGATTTCCAATAATAAAAGCTCGGAATAATGAATAAATAAATTAAATTGTTTGATAGTCCGAATCGAATATTTCTCTATTTTAAAATATCAATCATTTTTTGAGACGATAACTTATTTTTTTGATATCTATTAAATAGACCTAGTATAGCGACGGGTTGGGTTGGTCACGGCTAGCTTGGCCCGCCATGTGCCAACCCGCTTGTATAGTGGGCCAAATAGGACGGGTCAAATGGGCTAGTCTGCCCATGATCAACTCTATTGTTGAGATTTAATTTGTGGATTTATTTAGACCGTTTATTTATTTCATATGAGGAGAAACAAAAGAGTTTTTATATTCTCCATTAGTCTTTTTTTGTTGTAATTTTTAGTTACTCATTAACTTTATTATAAACCTTTCACATCCCTTTTAAATATATAAAAATCACTGTAATTTTCAAATTGTTTTTGAAATTGTTTGAATCTGTTTCAAATGGTGTTTGATTATTGTTTCATTACATTAGGAAGGTTGTTGGTTTATATTATAAGAGATTTTTGTCCAGACATACACTTAAAGTTTTTTTTTTTCACCCAAATACAGTACTTAAAATTTTGTATTACTTTGTTGAAAGGCGTCAAACTCAAATTTCGTCATAAAAACTCATAATTATGTTAAATGTAACGACAATTGCACATCGGTTCACTTGTTATTTAAATTAGGATGAACAAAAAGATTTCATCTAAATGTAGCATGTTTTTACAAAAGTGAAATGAGTTGTTAAATTAGAAGGGAGGTTAAATAGAATGAAAATTGAGGTTTTTATTGGAGGGAAAGTTGAGTTTTTTTTATTAAGGGAAAATGGGTGAGAGAACAATGTTGAAGAAAACTAAAAAAAAACTTTAGGTGTATGTTCACAAAATGATATAAATGTTAGGTAAGTTTTGACAAAAACTCATATTATAATTTTGTTGTGACTGAATATTGTTAACTTGTACATAGTACATATTTATATACTCCGTATAATTGAAGAGTACAAGTTGTATTATGCATATATTTGTATTTTTTAAATATTACATCTTACACAAAACCTTTTTGAAACTTTTCATATTCATAAAAGTTCCGCGACATTTGTAATGTGTTTTGTAAAAAAAATATGTCGAAAACATAAAATTCTATTTTATGTAGTTTGAAAAACGTGAAATAAATAACATGAAATATTATGATAAAATATGAGATCTATCGATTATTTAATAAAGAAAGTAAAAATCACATATAATATTTGGGTTTATGGGTCGGGTTTGAGTCTTACGGCGAGAGCCAATATTATCCAAACCCAACCAGCTACTAATTGTAGCTTGGCCCAGACTCTAGCTGGACCCGTTAGGTCCAAAAATATTAGACCCAGATGCGATTTATTGTCATTCCCAATTCTCATCAAGTATTAGTGTCCCAAAATTCTAAGGTCCAATTTAACGGGTCTTAGTCGCGCGCGGCTTCCAATTCATTACCATCCACAATTCATTAAAACTTTAAAGTTGTACTCTCTCCGTCTCAGTCATTTGTTTACTCTTTCCATTTGGGGGTGTACGGGTCATTTGTTTACACTTTTCATAAATGATCATGTTTGACCCATGTGGGAGGTTAGTTGACCCCAACTCTCTTAACCAATTACATTTGATAATTCTAAGCAAGCGGGACCCCCTTTGTACTTATATTATTATTTGATTAGTTTCTTCTCTACCTCTTTCTCACATCGATAAATGTGTATAAAGTAAACGTAAACAAATCACCGAGACGGAGGGAGTATATAAACATTTTTTTTACAGTAAACTTTTGGCTATAAAGTTTTGTAATATGATATCAAATCTTACACATTATTTGAAGGCGAACACCTATTCTAAACAACAATCTATAGAATATATTTGGAGACTTGGCTCCTCAACTTGTTGTTTCATGTTTGTGCCTCCACACTACTATGTTTATGTCAACGTATTGAAACTCGGCTTTGTAGGTTGTTGTAGCTTGTTCTTCAACTTCGATATATGCATGCTTTGCAAGTTTCGTGCTTCCCTATATCTTTTTGATACTACCTGAGGTACTACCTGAATTTGGATAAGTTTGATGTTTAAATCAAGTTGACTGAGATATTTCATTCGTAGACGTGTAGTCGTTAACTAGCAATAACATGTCAACTACGTTTAAAAATTACGGAGTAAAACTTAAAGTTGATAATATTTACTCACCCCTATGTTAAAATTGCTACTTTTTTCAAATGACACTAATTTTAACAAATAAGTTATATATGGCTGCGAGGAGTGAATAACTGAATAACTAGTAAGGCCTAGGTTTCGCTCGGGCTACGATAAGTTCAAATTAACCCCAACAATTACGCCACTAGCGTAGGTTCTCTTTACAAGGATTTGTTGCTCGCTCAATCTAGTGGGTTTTAATTTGGGCGTTCTCGGCCCCGTGAGTTTGTGCTATTCACTTGTTCATTAGCAGGTGATAGTTGAACCCTTAACCTATGGTAACAAGGCTTTGATTTATTGTCATGAACCAAGTCAACAAAACGTTTAAGTCGATAGTAAGAAGTAAAAAACGGTTTTATACTCTAATACAATGGTCTCATAATAAAATGATAAAACGGAGGGAGCAAGTTATTTTGCATGTAACCCCCCTTCTCTTAGAAAAAAAATTTCGTCTCAATAAATCGGTAATATCACTACATGAAAAATATTCGAATTTTCGCTCCTACACACCAATTAGAATTGTCATATTCGGCTTTAGATTTCATTCACATTAACATAAGTATGGTGGCATTAGAAATACACAATTCTTTATAAATTTTGTGTGACATGTTGCAATTTAATTAATACGAGTAATTTTTTCCAAGTATAGAAATTTATGTCACAATTGTTCCACTATAAATACACATATATTGTGCTAATTATTTCAAATCGATAATAATACCAATTAAAAGTACGTAGTTTTAATTAATACGGAGTGTAATTTAAGTATGGAGAAAATGTGGAAAACTGATAAATTAAGGAAGATGGGGATGATAGCCATTATTTGCATGGGATTTGCTATGAGCTTTAATTTTTGTAATGTTGCTGCCTCCGATCCTTCTCCTATTCAAGATTTTTGTATCGCCGTTGATAATATTAATTCAGCAGGTTTATTATCGCTTCTATTATTTTTTCATTTCTACAATAGTCATTTTTTTTTCTGGCTTTTAATTTTCTTCCCTTTAATAGAATTTTCCTCATTTTTACCTTAATTTGTTCCTCCCATAATCCCATTTATCTATTGAGAACTCAAACTTTAGAAAGTTCGAACGCTAATAATTAAAAATGAATAACTAGTTATAATGTGATGATATTTACATTTGACATTAAAATATGTTTTTACAAAATATAAATTTTGATAAAAAGAGAGGTACACAAATAACAAATTTGTAGTTAAAGTGAAAAAACAAATGGAAGGAACAAAGTGGTAAGGAAGGGGGTCAGGATGGGGTCAGGATCCTCTATAGTTACTTTATAACTCTACACCGTAGAGTTTCGGTTTTAAAACTAGATAATCATAATAAATTTATTTAATTTTGATATTTCTCTTATACAAATACCCCCTCATATATGTTTCTCATCGATTTTTTTTTTCCAAAAAAGGGTTTAGGGTACAATTTTACGGTGCTGCGTACCAAAAGATAACCTACATAAAATTGGTGAACCCGTTTGGGTGATTGATGAATTTTTTTTTGTTCTATGCAAGTAGTGTGACAAAAATGAGTAACTCTACGGTAGAGTTACTCTAGAGGATCTCTACACGTAAGGAAGGCATATTTATTTGGAAAATTTAACATGAATAAACTATCCTATCAGTGATCTTCCATAAATAAACCAACCTTTTGATTAACTCTCAATAAACCAACCTTTACACCTTATCTTCCAATATTAGACTATCCCCATTTTTAAACGACTATTTAAGGGTGAAGATTACATGTTTTTCCCTTTGTTTCTCTATAACATTAATAATGGAGTGAAAGCATGTGTGTTATAGTTTTTGTTTTACCCAAAATGACAAGTTTAAAATCGAGATAGTTTAATAATGAAAGATGGGGTGCAAAGGTTGGTTTATTCAGAGTTAATCAAAAGGTTGTTTTATTAATGAAATATCACTAATAGGTTGGTTTATTCATGTTAAATTTTCCTATTTATTTTCATTTTGATGTATCAACAAATACTTAGCTATATGCCTATATTATTGATTGAGACAATACAATTGGCCCTTAGAAATTGAAGGTTTATAGGAGACAAACCTATTCCAATACCTACCTAAATACGATCCTGCATGTATGTATGTACACGTACGTACGTGTGTACAAATAAAGTATACATTTATCGAATATTAGACTTTGTGTTCTTTGATTGTGTGTTTATAAGATGTACTGTTAAATAACTCGACTAGCCGATCATTCTTGTATTCCGGTGTTGTAATTCCATATTAATGACATCGTGTAACCAAACAGTGATTTCGAATGGAATGCTATGCAAGGACCCAAAGAAAGTAACAGTAAAAGACTTCATGTTTAAAGGAGTAAACACAATCGGAGACACAAACAATCTCTTACGCTCAAACGCGACTTTACTAGACGTACGCAAAATCCCTGCACTTAACACCCAAGGCGTGGCCGTAGCTCACGTCGACTACGGCCCATTTGGGCTAAACACCCCTCACCACCACCCACGTGCTTCCGAGATATTCATCGTCATCACAGGCACTATCTACGCTGGTTTTGTCACCACCGACTATAGGCTTTTTAGCGCAGTTTTAAATGTTGGAGACTTGTTCGTGTTTCCGCAAGGTTTGGTACACTTTCAGTACAATTTGAAGAAGACTAATGCTAGAGCTATGACCGCTTTTGGGAGCCAATTTCCTGGAAGGGTTGACGCTCCTCGAGCTTTGTTCGGTGTTATGCCTGATATTTTGGACGATGTTCTTACCAAGGCGTATCAAGCTGATGTAGATGTTATTGAGTATCTTCGACAACAGTTTTATCGTGCTTCTAATGGGGATGCCACTGATGAAAGCACTTCTGAAAATGTTGCGTGAGACTCGTAATTATGCGCTTATAAATTTCAGTGAGATTGTTATATGTGTACGACGGTTTTGTTGCATAATTTGTAAGCCGTTTAATGTCGATCTGATCGTTTCAGAAAAAAATTTCTATGTACGTTACGTTCATACGTGTGAATTATTTCACTACCTTTTTTTTTTTGTAAGGCACACTTGATTAATTCATTTCGAGTGGTTATTATATGAAGTAATTATGATTAATTCTTGATCGATTACGGTGCTGACCCATGACCCGTGGGCTTTGTTTTTTTTGTACTTTCAATACATGTTCCCTTCATCTTATGATGAGTATAATTTTAGAAAAATAGAGATAACTTCAATACTTCATAATATTTTAGAAAATTTCAGTTGACTTCCAAAAAATATTAAAAATTTCTAAATAAATTAATTAACATAATAATAATTACTTCCTCCATTCCATTAGGTAGTATACATCTACTTTATTCACAAAATTTTAGGTGGGACAAAAACATATGGGCTGAGGTATGCAATGACTAAAGCGCCCTTCCACTTGTTTAAGGTGAGTGGATGGATGTTAATGAAGTGAATGTAATTTAGTATTTTTATTTGATAAAGTATGAACCAAATTAGAAATGTATACAAATGAATAGAATTGCCAAAAAAAATATGTATAGAATCAATTGGAATGGAGAAAGTATTATAATAATAATAATGACTCCATATTATTGTTATTATTAATGGAGCATGGTCAGCCAAAGGCTACATAGCCGTATCGCATGTCATCTTGAGGCCGCACGCCCTCGGTCGACAAGACCTCACTGGGATAGATACCACCTAGGCCGCACGGACATGTCTTCCACACGGCCCCTGCTGGTGTGCTCGACGACAATCGCAGCCGGGGGACAAGTGTGTCAAACTTTGTCTGTACTTGACTATAATAAAGTAATGTTGCAAGGACAAGATCCCAATTTTTAGCTGACAAAAAGTACCAAAGGACAGTGAAGATCTCTATAAATAGGAGGATAAAGGCACGGCCGAGGATTCATTCACACATAACTCAAAAAACACATAAAAGGTATTACTTGAACTTTATCTCTCTACTCTCTTACAAAAACACTTTCACATTCCCTTACATAAGCATCGAAGGAGTTATCCCCGAACACCTCTGAGGCTAGGTTTGTCACATTGTGCAGGACACATGGTTAGGGAGAGACAAGTGATACCGCAACCCACTAAAGATTATTGTAACACCCTGAAAATTTCGACCATTTTAAAACTAAAACTTATAAATAATGAACGCCAAAACTCAGGGTATTATAAGAAATATTACAAAACCTTTGAAAATATAATAAATAAATAAATAAAAATATAACAAAATACAATTTCGGCAAAAGAAACAATTTTCTTCACTTCGAAAATACTCGACTTTTCTCACAATATCCCGGAGCTCCCTGTACCTGTCAGTTTATTTAAATAAACTGTCACAATCAGTAGAGAGTAACTAAATGCCCTTATCATTTAATGAAGTGCTAAAACAACACTATTCCAATTCCAGCATAATGAACGAGGTGCCATACTTAGGTCTCTAGAGATGGCTCTACGGGCCGTGGGCCGGCCCATGGGCGGACCCGTCGAGCCACAACTTTTTTTGGCCCGTCCATGCCCACACTTGCGGGCCGTCGAGCCGGGCCGGGCCCAAGTCTATTATAATTTTTGGTGTCATGGCCCGTCGGGCTCGGGCCAGGCCTAGCGCATAGGCAATCATAGGCTCACTTCGGGATGGCGCCATGGGATAGGTGTTTTCTTTTTTTAGTTATTTTTATTTTAATTTTAAAATTAATTTATAAATTGTAATTATTATATTTTAAGTTAATTTTTTTTTTAAAGTTGTAAGTTGTTATTTGTAAATAAGTAAGTAATTTTCAGAATTTCATTTGAATATATAAATTCACCTGTATGGAAATAAATAAAATTAAAATAGTAAATATAAAAAAAATTAATTGTAAAAAAAATTAATTATATTAAAAGAAGTGCCTCAAATATGAATTAAAACTCATAAAATGATGTTTACAGTTGAAACTAATGTAGGTAGAAATGATAAATACAAATTTTTCTTGTAGTATAGTAAATCTAGTATTATAGAAATGATAAATGGCAGGCCCACGGGCCGCCCCGGGGCCAATTCAACGGGCCACGAGCCGGGTCGGGCCAAATTTCACTTTTTCTTGTTTTTGTGACCACGGGCCACGGGCCGTGCTGGGCCAAGAGGATGACCGGCCACGGGCCGGACCGGACATGTCTTGGGTCGGGCCGGCTACGGGCCGTGGGCCCAAATTGCCAACTCTAGGTCTCCCCAAGTGAAAATTACCCGTCAAATCTATCTCATCGGTGTAACCAAACATTTTTATTAATTTATGTGGAGTTTAAAAGTTCATGAGAAAAATTATCTTGCGAATGCTAAAAACCTCATATAATGAACCAAACAACACTAATTAAAAATAATCTTAATTTTGTGCTAATGCAAAATCTGTAAGTTTTTTAATTTAAATTTGTTAAAGCATTAAAAAGTGTGTTTAAATAAATTTAACTTTTAATTTCCACAAAATGTTTTATTTCACCCATTGTTAACTCCTCTTTTAAGTTGGAATTTGTAATTCGGTGTTGCTCGTGTATAGCATAGGTAAGAGCAAATTTTTTTGTTAATATCTTTCATTGTTTATTAATGGTCTTTAAAAAGTGTTGCACTTAATAAATTTTCAATTACATCCAATCTGCTGAAATCTAATTAACTGCAACATATCTTGAATCGATCCATTTGGTAGATAACGAAATAGGTGAAATACTAAAATGTAATTAAGGAAGCTAGTTATTGTAACGAAGATGGGTGTCCTGTAAGGGGTTCCATCTTACCCACGTTTCCAAGATAGTTACGGTATGTCGTTTCCATATAAATTTGTGTGTCTTTCTGTTTTTTTATCTTTCGCTTGTTTCTTTAAGTTACATTATCGTCACACAATTGAGGTGGATACTTCTGTATAATATAATACTACCTCCGTCACTCATTTGTTTACCTTTATTTGTTTAGGAAGCTTTTATCAACGAATTGACCAATAGGCCCCTTCAATCCACCATTTTAATTCTCCTCATCAATAGATTCAATACCTCTAACTCATATTATTCAAGCCGAATTACAATATACCGCCGCACTTAGGTTAGTTACCGCCACAAAATTAAGTCAAATTCCGAATTTACCCCCTTTCCTAACTACCCTAATTACACTTAGTTACTCTAATTATCCTAATTCTTTCCCACCCCAAATCAAACCCAATTTTCACCATATTTCCCCAAAATTCAATTGGAAGCTTTCCTCCTCAAATTACCAAGGTTAGGTTTTTTTGTTTTATTTATCAACTTTTATTGCTTGTTTACGGTAGATTATTGCTTGTTTATGGTAGATTATTGATTGTCGATTCCCCCTCCCCAAATTTGGACCCATGCACGGTTTTTTCGCAATCTATGCTCCATTCGAGTGAAATACTCGAATGGACCTCCACCATTCGTGTGTTTTACTCGAATGGTGGAGCTTCATTCGACTATTTCACTCGAATAGAGCAGCTTCATTCGGGTATTTCACTCGATTTGTTTTTTTTTTTTCTTTTTTTTTTTTTTTCGATATTTTTGAAAATTTAATTATTGTTTAAATAATTGTATTAGTATTTTATTTTTTTAATTATTGTTTTAAAATGTACATACTGTTATCATATTTGTTAATTTTATTTTTTTAATATTAATTGTTTTTATTATTTCTATAAATATAGGTATCCAAATAATATGAAGAAAACAAAATTTAGATTGAAGCCTTCTTCAGCGCCTCCTAGTATTGACTGTTCAGATCACAATCGGCGGCTCAGGTTGGGTCCTCAAATCTCGAAAATATCCAGTTGAGTCAAGCAGAGTACGACCGTAATTTTGGCGAAGATATTGAGGAGGAGGCGGTGAATGATGTTGAGGAAGGTGTTGACGTAGACGCCGAAATGGATGATTCGGCGGACGAAGGTGAAGAAAATGTTGATGAAGAAGAGATTTGTAACACCCCGGCCCCAACCAAAGGCCGAAATGTCATTCACGGTAGCTCGCCAGGCTGCGTACATCGCCCACAAACCAACACGGGCCCTTTCCAGCGCACTTTGTCCTCACTCGTGCGCATCCTGAGAACTTCCCAGGAGGTCACCCATCCTAAGACTACTCTCTAGCAAGCACGCTTAACTGAAGAGTTCTTAAGATGAGGCACCAGAAAAGAAGATGCATCTTGTTGATATGAGTAATACTTACAATCCTTTTAAGCACTATGTCACTTGAGCTATTACATGAACCTCTTCAACGGGGAACCCGGCCCGAATAACCTCGGACAACACCGGGTGTTACACACCCCCACTTGAAGACCGCAACGTCCTCGTTGCGCCTGGTAGCTACCAACAATATAGCATTCCAAAATCCTCCCCAGCTAGGTGCGTACCTAGGATTCGACCACACGGCTAGGTGCGTACCTAGGATTCGACCACACGATCGCCGGGTTGCTCTGATACCATTTGTAACACCCCGGCCCCAACCAAAGGCCGAAATGTCATTCACGGTAGCTCGCCAGGCTGCGTACATCGCCCACAAACCAACACGGGCCCTTTCCAGCGCACTTTGTCCTCACTCGTGCGCATCCTGAGAACTTCCCAGGAGGTCACCCATCCTAAGACTACTCTCTAGCAAGCACGCTTAACTGAAGAGTTCTTAAGATGAGGCACCAGAAAAGAAGATGCATCTTGTTGATATGAGTAATACTTACAATCCTTTTAAGCACTATGTCACTTGAGCTATTACATGAACCTCTTCAACGGGGAACCCGGCCCGAATAACCTCGGACAACACCGGGTGTTACAAGATTGACGAGGGAGTGATTAGGATTCCTGCGAAGCGTGGACACGGTGGGAAGTCTCTTAGAGGTGTTTCGTCTTCTTCGAGTACGTCGTCGGTACTGAAAACCGATAGGAAAAAGAATGATGAGTGGAGGATGAAGGTTCCTGAGGCAGGCGGCCCAGAAGTAGACGATTTGATTCCTAGTTTTGGAGCTCACGTAGCTAAAGCGTTACGGGGTAATCCTGATGTGCGGGGGCTTTTAACCCCTAAAACTCGTGAGGGTACGATGGTTATGTTGAGGCATTGGGAATTACCGAGGGAGGCGATGACGTTAGTTAATGATTCGAAGTTGTCGCATTTGGTAGATTCTATGCACACGTACTTTGATATGGCGCTGTTGACTGCTTTCGTTGAGAGGTGGCAACCCGATACAATGCAAACACATTCCACATGCCGTTTGGTGAGATGACCATTACTTTGAATGATGTCGCGGAGATTTTGAGAATTCCGATTGCTTGAAGGTCTCGAATGTCGTATTAGTAAGGAGGAGATCGGAAAGATTGATTGTTTAGTGGAGGAGTTGTTTGTGTTGTCGAAAGGTGACTTAAAGGGTCGGTCATTTACCTATAAAGGTAAGCTTATTTATTCCGGTGGTGGATTGTTGTCGGAGGGAGTAGCAATGAAGCTGCAAGAGAAGAAGGATGCGGCTGTGTTGAATGCTCAAGGAAGGTTGTTGGTGTTGCTTGGGTCGACTTTATTTTCCGATAAGACGGGAAATAGAGTTAAGGTGAGCATGTTGCCTTTGCTGAAAGAATTGGAAAGTGTTAGTGAGTACGCTTGGGGTGTTGCTACGCTTGCCTTTTAGTATAGGCAGTTAGGGGTAGCCTCTCGCCTTGGATGTGCCCAAATATGCGGTTGTTTGACGTTGTTGCAGTCGTGGATATATGAGCATTTTCAGTGTATTCGACCGCACCCGATGTTTGACCATGCGGTTCCTACCGGCGCAGCGCGTTCGAAGTTGTGGCAACCACTTAGTACGAAGAAAGATGGTGATCGGCTGAAGTTCCTTCATAGGAAACTTGATGACATGGAACCCAGCTTAGTTACGTGGTTGCCGTACTATAGTTTCCCGGAGCAGGTGCATCCTAATTCTCTATACTCCGGCTTCATTCGTTTTCTTGACGTAGTTGAGCCTTATCAGCCGGAGCGGTGTTTGAGACAGTTTGGATACGTTTGATCATTCCACGACCTATCTCACGACCTGATTAACATTGTCGTCCTATTTTGGCGAAGTCGTACGTTGTCAAATATTGTGACTCGGGTGATGATTCTTGGGTATCTGTTGAAGATCATCGTATTAGGATCCACGAGCGGTCGAGGCCTGCGAATCCTTGTTATGCTGTTGACGGGAGGTACTTAGAGTGGTACAGGATTCGTACGCATCCTTTACTTATAGGCCCCTCGACATTGATTGAGTCGGTGCATGAAGATCGCGGGTCGAACGACTCTGAGGTACTCGTTTATTTATTTTCCTTTTATTTAGTTTATTTTAAGTTGTTTTAGTTCCCCTTTTTATTTAACCGTACTAGTAATTAATTTTTATTTGTTTTTACAGTTGTTGCATAATCTCACAGTACCAGTGAGGAAGAGAGTGACCGTTTTAGTGGTTTTACTGGGATTAACAAAATCACACGAACTCTATGTGTCGTACTGTTTCGTGTTGTAGTAACGAATAAATTGTCGTCGTGTAAAATGTATTGTTTAGGAGATTGAGGTTTTAAATTTTAAGTTTAATGTTTTAGTAGATAATAGTGTTTTAGGTAAGGTGTGTAATCGTCTTCTTTTACTAGAGTATCATGTTTTAAATATGGTTTGTTATCGTCATGTTAATTTAGTAGAGTATTGTGTTTTACAATAATTACGTACTGTTTCGAGATTGTATTTTATAAATCACTACTTTTAATGCATCACGTGCTTTCGTACTGCACGTCTTTTATTACTATAGCACGACTTTTTAGACGGTCAAATTCATTCATACACAGAAGACCGTATTTTGTAATTCACGACTTTTAATGCGGCACGTTTTTTCAAAGATTCGCACGTACTTTTATATTATAATCACTATAACACGACTATCTAAACGGTCATATTCATTCATAGAAAGAAGACAGCAATAACATCAACATTTAAGTCTATAAATATGTTCTTTTGAAACATCAAACTACTCACACAACAACAACATCAATATTTACAAAATGGATGCCAATAAGTAAGAGCTAATTAAAATCCAAACACTCATTAATACCATTCTCGAAGAAGTCGAAGAGTTTAAGACTCGTATTGAGAAAGTCGTCCAACCTACTTTTTTCTTCAATGAAATGTTCAAGGAACCACGAACTCCATGGATCGAGGAGTTATTTTAATATGGTGTTACCCCAAACGCTTTGAATAATCCTAGGTACACTGAAATGCAAATTGTGAGTCGGGAGGATGTTGTTGCAAGAAAAGTTCAGTTTCGTGCTTTGAAAAAGAAAGTCGTTGACTACCTTTGCAAATTCAGTCATATTCTTACTCAGGAGGCTTTTGGTGCATTGTTGAATGGCGGCACGAGTTTTCTTCAATCTACCTCAAGGAAAGCGTCCTCGTTTGAAAATAGGTTCTTTCTACTATCAGTACTTGACTCAAGATTTGAACGAGCACCAACAAAGTCTGTTCATGGCTTCCTACATGCCACGTTATGACAACACCAACCTTCCAACAGTAATGACGAGGAGAGTGACTGAAGGCCACGTTGGGATTATCGTCATGTTCCGGCTAATAGTAATGAATAAATTAAATTCCTATTTAATGTCCTATTTAGTGTACTGTTAAGACTATGTTGTTTTTATTTTTAATGTTAATGTTGTCGAACAATTTAATAGAATTTCATAATCGTTGTTACTAAGAAATTTGTTTTTTTATATGCGTTTATTTACATTTGGATTAAAGTCAATTTTCGAATTCGAAATACGAGTTTTTTAAAAAAAAAATTGAAAACAAAAAAAAGGAATAAAAATTATTTACGTGTTCCATTCGTGTGAAAATCTCGAATGGGCACACCAGTCGAGTGAAAATCTCTAATGGTTGTGCACCATTCGAGATATTTGCTCGAATGGAGCAGTTACTTTCGAGATTTTGACTCGAATGGTGTGCCCATTCGAGATTTTCACACGAATGGAGTGCCCATTCGTGATTTTTTTCGAATAAGATACGTTTATTTTTTTTTTTTTATTTATTTTTTTTAAAAAAATGCATATTTCGAATTTCAATTTTTAAAACTTTCCAACAGTCAAATCCTTATAAATACCATAACCTCTATATCATACCCAACACATCAAATATATTACTATCTTTCCTTTTCAACTCATAATTTCACTTTCTCAAAAACAATGCCACCATACATGACCAATGTAGACCGTGGTAGGCAGTACCAGTTTCAGATCGATGAGATTATCTCTGAAACTCGAACATTGTTCGATCGTTTAGCCCGTGTCCTTGTCCCCAGAAGCAGGACAAATTTGATAAACAAACAACATATGCTACGTACAACATCTGAAATTATACGTAACAGAACAAGTCCTATATCCTACCCAATTCTTGGCAATGTCGTTTCTGCAGGTATATAATTTTTAATTCTTCAATTGTATACTACTAGTCTTGAATTTATTGACAACAATAACTATATTACTGTTTCAGAAAATGTGAGGGCCAAATATGAAGAGCTATAAGCATTCAGGAACGATGTTATTGAATTATTCATTCGCCTACAATCGATTCTTCAATGGTCATTCGTGACGGAACTCTGTGGTCTTGGTGGTGCTGAAAGAATATTGATTTCTCAAGAGAAGCTCAATCTGATCCACATATACATATCACATCAGGAATCTGTGGGGCCTTCATCGCCTTCATCTGAAGAGAGTTGTAATCGTGGAGCTGGTTTTTACTAATGGTTGGAGAAGTTATTTCGAACTATGGTTGTGGTTTAATTATGGTTTCGTGATGTCCTACTTTTGTGTGCGTTTAACGAATAAAGTATCGTCATGTAAAATGTATTGTTAGGAGTATGAGTTTTTAAATTTGAAGTTTAATGTCGTGTTTAGGAGTATGTTGTAATCGTCATGTTTTAAGTTCGTTTTTAATAAAGTCTCCGTTTAATTTAAATGGTTTTTTTTTAAGTGGACCGTTACTTTGAAAGTGAACTAAAATCGCCAATGCGCGCTTCCAAATGTACTGACGTAGCAATAAATGAATCACATGATCTAATAGTGCACAACTTTTAATGATGCACAACTTTAATGATGCACAACTTCTAATGATGCACGTCTTTCTATAACGCACGTCTTTTTAAACGACACGTGATAAGTGCGTAATTGTGTATATTTTTACTATATAATTTTACACTTTTATAGTCGTCTTTTATATTATTTGAGCTACATTTACATATTTTTGTAAAATTAGATTTATAATGAGTTAACTATTATTTTATTTCAAATTGATATTTTATACTCCGTTTTTGCTTTTTAGGTAATTGTCGGAGCTGAAATAAAAGAATTGGACCGAAGAACGAGACCGACTAATAGGAGCTTCACGGGTTACAACAAACTCACACCAACATATTAGAAAGCCCACAACAAATAAAATGAAGATAAGGGCACGTGTAATGCGAGTCAATTGAGCAAATAATTAAGTTGGGAGCAGAACACAAATTAACAGCAGCAGAAGCTCACCAAAAACCCAAATCACGATTTATCCCCTTTCCAAATTCTATTTGATTTCCAATCTCAAAATCTATCTACTTTCCGTCATCTACGGAAAGTCAATCTCAAATCTTTCCGAAATTTATCAGTATATCTCCCCAAATATCAGTATATAAACCCATCGATTTGTACATGTAAGAAGGGGAAAATACCCAGGAGGCGAAAAAAACCCCGATTGTTATAGGAATAATTGAGCGAATTTGAGTGACGATTTGAGACCTAATTGGGTCGAGAGAGCACTAGGAGACACGTACTCGAGCGTCGTCCTAGCACACGATCGAGTAAGGGCGAATTTGGAGCTCGTGTGGAGTTGCGACATCCGAAATTCGAGTTTGCTTGTTCCGGGCTAAAATTAAGTTCTCTTTACTCTTTTGTATCTAATTACGGTTCGAATTCGTTGATTAATTTTAGTTTTGTAAACTGATTTCGAGTTGAGTTGATTTTTGGAGTTGATTAGTGTTCTTGTTTTATTGATTTTATTATAAAGATTCGATTTTTATTCACAATTTGCTATCTTATTATGAGTAATTATTGAATTGACTGCTATTTGTGTGATTTTGGCCTAGTTCGAATTGCATAAAGTGAGTAGCAACTAATTTAAACTGAAATCTGCGAATTGAGTTTAGTTTGGATTAGGGTAAAACGTGATCGATTAAGGCTTGTATTGACGACACTTGAGATTTAATTGGGTTAATGATGTCTTCTTTGTTCAGTAATGCTGCTAAATTGATTAGTTCAGAATTAATCTCGGCCTAGTTCAGGTTAATTGTAATCTAAGAGAGGATAGGGAGGTTTTGCTATCTTCATCTCCGCAGTTAATCCATTAATCACTTTGAAATCGAAACAATTTGTTGTCAGTTAACAAACTAGAATTACCTATAGGAAATACGGACTTAAATTATGGGTATTTGACTGTCGCGTGTAAATATTAGTTAGATTAGTTTATTCTTTTGTTAATTATTTTAAGCTTAGGAAACCATAATTTAATCCCCCATAAATCGTACATACGACTAACGATTACTTAACTAATAAAATCATCACATTTAGAGTTTTTCCAATCTCTCCGTGGGATCGACCCTACTTATCCTTTACTATCGTTTATATTTTTGAGGTTAAGCTAGGTTTATAAATTATTAATTTATAGCGCTTAACGACACGCTATCAAATTTTGGCATCTCTCCGTGGGATCGACCCTACTTATCCTTTACTATCGTTTATATTTTTGAGGTTAAGCTAGGTTTATAAATTATTAATTTGTAGCGCTTAACGACACGCTATCAAATTTTGGCGCCGCTGCCGGGGAGAGTGGCGTAAAATACGTTTTTTGTGTGATGACTAACAGTTAACACTAATTTATACAGATGTTCTGTTATTTTGGATTTCTTTTTGGTTGAGTAAGTTGAGTATATGGCATGTTATGTGATCGTTTTTTTTCATGTTATTACCTCGACTTAGCTCGTCCTGTTTTAACTAAAGCCATTGATCTTGTCTATCTGTTTAATTAATGTACAAATTTTTACATGTAGCTGAGACTGTAATTCTTTTCTTTTTCTTTCACATAGATGATTAATTTATTTTTAGATTGTTGTATACCTTTAGTTACTCAGCATTTATTTAACTTTTATGATATCGTGTATTCTTCTTTTTATGTACTCCGTAGCATCTTATTACTTTTTTAGTTTAGTTAGTTTTACTTTCACAAGTCGAGTCGGCTTAAGTGCCTCCCCGAGTTCGGAGCCTTTGTAGGGGGATGTTTATAGTGTCGGCCACAAAAAAATCAGAAAAATCAAAAATACAAAAAAATTAGGAAACACAAATAAAAATCAGCTCATTATTGTGGGTATTTCGCTTCTGTCAGATTTCACTTGTCTTGCCGAGTACTCTGTTTTTGCAGGCTGCTGTATATGTTAGCATGGCTCAGGTTAATACTTTCATGGTAAAGCTGTGCACGAGAAGGCGCAGTGCAGAATTTGGGGCTGGAGTTACTAGCACGATCAAATGGCAAAGATGATTTATAGGCTTTACGACTGCTCTACGCAACTGGCACAGTAACGATTACTTGATTTATAAGCTGCCTGTCGACCACTTAACCAGCTAAGTGATTCTTTCTCTCTCGTTTTGTTTTATACGCATGCTTTTATATATTTTCGATATCGAGTTGTCATTGAGGACAATGTCAAAAGCTAAGTGTGGGGGAGAGGCAAGCTGGAACCTTTAAAAGAGCGCAAAATCGGACTGAAAATAAAAAAATTATTGCTACTATATGTACTGATCTGTGCACAATGGTTACTGTCTGCTGTCTTATGATATACGATTGTATGAACGTTTTCATGAATGCTGACTTTTACTCTCGTAATGTTCGGAATATGAGCTATGGTTTATGTTGGAGCTGAAAAAAAATTCAATTTAGTAATGATGATAAAATGATATACACAGGTACAAGTGCCTAGGCATTGTGTCACATATTCTCGTTTTGTTTGTTAAATAATATAAAAGATATATAACTTTTAGTTAATGGTTAGACTAAGAGGAGTCGACGACAAATTCGAATTGAGCTGTTTTTCGGAAAAATTGATATACTTATAGATTTTAAAGTAGCAAATTCATGAATTTTTCCTCCCTATTTAAACTTGAGTTGATTAATTTTTTAACATTACGTATTTTATTTCTCTTTTAAATTTGAATTATGAATGAATAACAAAGAATAGCACTCGTATAACGATCTTAACCCCATTTTATGACTTATTAGTAGTGTGGTGCGTAAGCCGGTCTTGTGCTTAATTATTTAATTTCGTGGTGACTCCTTTAATGGACCGACAGGGAGATTACTCGACCTCAAAAGAGCGTAATTGTCTGTCTTGTGATTCGAGTTCTTAGCCCGAGGGGAACCCAATCTTAGCTATTGGGAGAATGCCTGATGACTTGTCCGGTTGGACGGGATCCATCGGTTGAGGCTCGCTACATGGGTCACAGGACGAATATTTTGAAAAAAAAAATGAAAAAAAAATCTGAGAAAAAAAAATAAAAAAAAAAAGAGAAAAAAGCAAATTTTGTGAGGAGGTATCGAGTACACCTTAGGTAACCGGGAGAACGATCCACGCACTGATGTGGTAATACAAGGTGCCGAAAGTAAACCCCTTCCCTTGAGACCTTAATATTTGGCTGAAACCCACCGTCTAATAGTTGATACGTGGGGAGAAAGGTAGTGAAAACGAGTTGTGAAGGATGAAAAGTTCATTCGTGATTTTTAATTTAAAAGCGTCTAGAATCTGTAATGTTGTTTAATTAATCGATTGTATAGTTTGTAGTGGAGGAGAAATTTCATTGTGTGCGCTGCTAACTCATATGATTTGTTCTTGAAGTATATATATTTTAAGTTTGTTGTTGACCGTTCTTAAGTCACTTTAAGGTTGAGTATGGTGATATTTGGAGTAGCTTCGGTTTGTCATTGTCGAGGACGACAATAAGCTAAGTGTGGGGGTATTTGATAAGTGCGTAATTGTGTATATTTTTACTATATAATTTTACACTTTTATAGTCGTCTTTTATATTATTTGAGCTACATTTACATATTTTTGTAAAATTAGATTTATAATGAGTTAACTATTATTTTATTTCAAATTGATATTTTATACTCCGTTTTTGCTTTTTAGGTAATTGTCGGAGCTGAAATAAAAGAATTGGACCGAAGAACGAGACCGACTAATAGGAGCTTCACGGGTTACAACAAACTCACACCAACATATTAGAAAGCCCACAACAAATAAAATGAAGATAAGGGCACGTGTAATGCGAGTCAATTGAGCAAATAATTAAGTTGGGAGCAGAACACAAATTAACAGCAGCAGAAGCTCACCAAAAACCCAAATCACGATTTATCCCCTTTCCAAATTCTATTTGATTTCCAATCTCAAAATCTATCTACTTTCCGTCATCTACGGAAAGTCAATCTCAAATCTTTCCGAAATTTATCAGTATATCTCCCCAAATATCAGTATATATAAACCCATCGATTTGTACATGTAAGAAGGGGAAAATACCCAGGAGGAGAAAAAAACCCCGATTGTTATAGGAATAATTGAGCGAATTTGAGTGACGATTTGAGACCTAATTGGGTCGAGAGAGCACTAGGAGACACGTACTCGAGCGTCGTCCTAGCACACGATCGAGTAAGGGCGAATTTGGAGCTCGTGTGGAGGTGCGACATCCGAAATTCGAGTTTGCTTGTTCCGGGCTAAAATTAAGTTCTCTTTACTCTTTTGTATCTAATCACGGTTCGAATTCGTTGATTAATTTTAGTTTTGTAAACTGATTTCGAGTTGAGTTGATTTTTGGAGTTGATTAGTGTTCTTGTTTTATTGATTTTATTATAAAGATTCGATTTTTATTCACAATTTGCTATCTTATTATGAGTAATTATTGAATTGACTGCTATTTGTGTGATTTTGGCCTAGTTCGAATTGCATAAAGTGAGTAGCAACTAATTTAAACTGAAATCTGCGAATTGAGTTTAGTTTGGATTAGGGTAAAACGTGATCGATTAAGGCTTGAGTATTGACGACACTTGAGAATTAATTGGGTTAATGATGTCTTCTTTGTTCAGTTGTAACACCCCGTGTTTTTAGGGTTAAATTAAAAATACATTTTAATTTATAAATTTATTTGAAATTTTATTTATTCTCATAATACCTTGTACATTTAATAGTTTTATATAATATTAGCGATCTTTTGAATAATATGTTTAATACTATTTTATACTAAAAGATAATAGATTACTTATGAAACAATTATTTTTATAAAACAGTATAATTACTTTACATTTTAAATAGTTAAATTATGATATCGACCTATTATTTCAACACTAGTACCGTTTTAATTTATTTTCATTATATATTTTAAAGGATATCCTTGTTTGACTTCCTTAAATAATTTTTAACTGATCATTTCCTTTATTTACTCAAAAAAAAACTAAGAAATTTGACTTGGGATGAATGTTACCTAAAACTAGTGGGAAAACGATTTCTATTGAGGATAAAACACCTATCATATTAATTTAATATTTATATATATACTAAACCGTAATTAATCCTAAGTACTCCGTATAAGTAGCTCGACTTCTTCCTCGACTCAACCCCCTCCATTAACACCCTCCTTTATCCTTCCTTTTCTCCTTCGTTTCTTAACCGTTTTACTCCGTTCTTGTGCCATAATTATCCTCTCTTCATCCTCTTCACATTAAGGTAAGCTATACTTCGTTTCGGCTCTGTCGCTCGGATCGCTGATTGATATCGTGAATCGTATTTATACTCGTTTTCACCCTAATCGATCGTGGGATCAACCGGACGACCTCGACAATGACACGTACGTAGTAGACGACTCAATTGAAGACTAGCGCGAAAAGGTAACGGTGATGACGTGACTCGATATTACATTATGTTAAAGTTTATGTGTAGGGTTATGTGACGTATTTAATGCCGTGTTATGTGGTATACCCGTTTGGTGTGTTTTATGGCGACCGTGTCTCTCTAGTGTGTGGTACGAGTCAGTTATGCTAGCATCGTGTATGATAAGGGTTTTAGCGTGGGAATCGATAGGTGGTGTTTGGGTATGCACCACTTGTACGTCGGTGTTATGATTGGAGTGTGTGGTGTAGCATGTAACTGGTGTTTATAGAAAAGTATGGGTATTCTTGTATATTTATATATGTTATAGCAATATGAGTATTCATAGCACTGGTAGTGCGTTGTGTATATATTTAATATTATTTCAGTGGTGGTGTATTTAAGTAACTAGTGTGATTGATCAACTCGAATAATATGTTGTGTGTATTTGATAAAGTACAGTACTAACGATGGCTAATGTTGTTGTGCCGTCAAGTATATAGGTTGTCTCTTGAGTTATTAGTTTTATACTCCATATATTTTGATTTAGTAAGTTACGAAACATTATATTTTTATCCGCTTTCGGACTGGTTTAGTGTCCAAGGTCCTATTGTTGGCCTAAACTAGTTTACTGAGGTCCTATTGTCAGTATTGCCGGAAGTATCTTGAGGTCCTATTGTCAAGTCTACGGGACTAGCTAGTTGAGGTCCTATTGTCAGCTGGTTAGTAGTCGACCCCGTGGGGATATGCGTATAAACGTTTCAGCTTACTAAATTGTGGTAAAGATTAATAGTATTGTGTCGAATAAGGTTAAGAATGATAAAGATGAGTAATCTGCTTTCGTATGATTGAGTTGTGTTGAGAATGACTTATTATTATTATTATTATTATTATTATTATTATTATTATTATTATTATTATTATTATTATTATTATTATTATTATTATTATTATTATGAGCTGTTGTATTTACTTGTTAACTTTATTGTGATGTAATATGGCTGGGAGAACGTCTGAGTTACTCCCCACTGACTGTGGCTGTTGCATGTTTTGCGACAGGTATGCGCGGGACGGGATTATGAGTGAGATGCGGTGAGACATGACCCGTAGCTAATGGTGGACGATTTGGCTAGAATTGTTTAGACTTGTTGGACCGTGTTTTAGGATTAGACTCTATTGTTTTCATATTTATGTTCGTTTGGATTGTAAGGGGTATTTACTCCCCGCTTTTGCTAGGCCTCAAGGCCTACTTTGTCATTTTGATTTGATTAGATTGTTTGCGTGAGTGACAGCTCGGATTCACGGTGTTTCCGCCACCGTGGCTTTCATTTTTATTCACTTTCTTTTATAAATCCTTTTTAAAAGCTTATTTTATTTTGTTGGAAAATCCGGGTTGTTACAGTTGGTATCAGAGCGAACACGCTCCCAACTCTCCTAGATGAGTGAGTAGAATTTGACTTAGAACCTTGAGTGGAGTGTTGGGTAGACACAATAGGGGGTTACGTTGCTTTTGTATGCATTTGAGTAGTTGTTTGGAAGTGGCATGTTTAGTAAGTGCTGCTATTTACTATGCTTTTGTGTTGCAGATGGCTAGAAATGGGAATGCCGCGCAACAGGACCTTCAACGCATGCGCCGAATTGAGGATGCAATCATAGCTTTGGCGGAGGCACGTGAGAACAACCTGTCCGTTTTCGATCGTTTTGACCGTCATCATCCACCTACGTATGATGGCAAGGCTGATCCAGTCAAGCTCGAGAGTTGGATTAGGGAGATCGAGAAGCTATTTGTGGCAACTCGGTGTCCCGAGGCGCAGAAGGTGGATATCGCCACCTATTATCTGAAGATGGAGGCCGACAACTGGTGGGCCTTATCTAGAGCTGCTCTTCAGGCTCAGGCTGGGTTCAACTGGGCTATGTTCTGCGAAGCGTTGAAGAAACGTTTCTATCCTGATGAGCTCCGCTGGGAGAAGGAGCAGGAGTTCATTAATCTTGTGCAGGGTACCATGTCGGTGCAGGAGTACACTGACAAATTCACGGCTCTGGCTCGTTTTGCGCCACACATTATTCCCGACGAAGCTGCTCGAATTCGTCGATACGAGAAGAACTTGTCCTTTGGAGTTAGGACTGTGCTAGCTGGGATGCCTTCCACTACATTCCAGCAGGCGTATGATCGAGCTCTGAGTGTGTACGCATCAATCCAGGCTGAAGAGGCTGAAGCTGCTGCAAGAGACCGGTTTGTGAAGAGGTCACTCCCTACCTCCCCTGTACGAGGTCCGGAGACAAAGAAATACAAACCAGACAATCAACCCATGGTCCAAAGGAATGATTATGTTAAGGACCGGCTCTGTTACAAGTGCAATAAGCCTTTCCATCCCGGGAAGTATTGTGATGGTACTTTGATGGGTTGTTATATCTGTAAAGATAGGACTCATAAATCGTTTCAGTGCCCTAAGAAGCTCGTGAACGCAACTCCTACTAATCCGACCCCTACTGCTACGACTAAACAAAAACCGACGGGGCGCATATTCGTGATGAGTCGTACTGAAGCTGCAGCGCACCCTGAACTCTTTGTTGGTACGTTTTTACCTTTTTGTCTATCCTCTATAAAAATTCCTTCTTTTCTTATATTAACTATTTCCTAGCCCTAAGCTCAAATCCTTGTTTTATCGCCTTTAAATGCCCTCATCTCCTCCTCTTATCGTCCTTCCATTTCAAGTTTCGAGGACGAAACTTTTTGAAGTAGGGGAGATTGTAACACCCCGTGTTTTTAGGGTTAAATTAAAAATACATTTTAATTTATAAATTTATTTGAAATTATATTTATTCTCATAATACCTTGTACATTTAATAGTTTTATATAATATTAGCGATCTTTTGAATAATATGTTTAATACTATTTTATACTAAAAGATAATAGATTACTTATGAAACAATTATTTTTATAAAACAGTATAATTACTTTACATTTTAAATAGTTAAATTATGATATCGACCTATTATTTCAACACTAGTACCGTTTTAATTTATTTTCATTATATATTTTAAAGGATATCCTTGTTTGACTTCCTTAAATAATTTTTAACTGATCATTTCCTTTATTTACTCAAAAAAAAACTAAGAAATTTGACTTGGGATGAATGTTACCTAAAACTAGTGGGAAAACGATTTCTATTGAGGATAAAACACCTATCATATTAATTTAATATTTATATATATACTAAACCGTAATTAATCCTAAGTACTCCGTATAAGTAACTCGTCTTCTTCCTCGACTCAACCCCCTCCATTAACACCCTCCTTTATCCTTCCTTTTCTCCTTCGTTTCTTAACCGTTTTACTCCGTTCTTGTGCCATAATTATCCTCTCTTCATCCTCTTCACATTAAGGTAAGCTATACTTCGTTTCGTCTCTGTCGCTCGGATCGCCGTTGATATCGTAACTCGTATTTATACTCGTTTTTCACCCTAATCGATCGTAGGGTGAGCAGGACGACCACGACAATGACACGTACGTAGTAGACGACTCAATTGAAGACTAGCGCGAAAAGGTAACGGTGATGACGTGACTCGATATTACATTATGTTAAAGTTTATGTGTAGGGTTATGTGACGTATTTAATGCCGTGTTATGTGGTATACCCGTTTGGTGTGTTTTATGGCGACCGTGTCTCTCTAGTGTGTGGTACGAGTCAGTTATGCTAGCATCGTGTATGATAAGGGTTTTAGCGTGGGAATCGATAGGTGGTGTTTGGGTATGCACCACTTGTACGTCGGTGTTATGATTGGAGTGTGTGGTGTAGCATGTAACTGGTGTTTATAGAAAAGTATGGGTATTCTTGTATATTTATATATGTTATAGCAATATGAGTATTCATAGCACTGGTAGTGCGTTGTGTATATATTTAATATTATTTCAGTGGTGGTGTATTTAAGTAACTAGTGTGATTGATCAACTCGAATAATATGTTGTGTGTATTTGATAAAGTACAGTACTAACGATGGCTAATGTTGTTGTCTTGAAATCAAGTATATAGGTTGTCTCTTGAGTTATTAGTTTTATACTCCATATATTTTGATTTAGTAAGTTACGAAACATTATATTTTTATCCGCTTTGATTTGGTTTGGTGCCCAAGGTCCTATTGTTGGCCTAAACTAGTTTACTGAGGTCCTATTGTCAGTATTGCCGGAAGTATCTTGAGGTCCTATTGTCAAGTCTACGGGACTAGCTAGTTGAGGTCCTATTGTCAGCTGGTTAGTAGTCGACCCCGTGGGGATATGCGTATAAACGTTTCAGCTTACTAAATTGTGGTAAAGATTAATAGTATTGTGTCGAATAAGGTTAAGAATGATAAAGATGAGTAATCTGCTTTCGTATGATTGAGTTGTGTTGAGAATGACTTATTATTATTATTATTATTATTATTATTATTATTATTATTATTATTATTATTATTATTATTATTATTATTATTATTATTATGAGCTGTTGTATTTACTTGTTAACTTTATTGTGATGTAATATGGCTGGGAGAACGTCTGAGTTACTCCCCACTGACTGTGGCTGTTGCATGTTTTGCGACAGGTATGCGCGGGACGGGATTATGAGTGAGATGCGGTGAGACATGACCCGTAGCTAATGGTGGACGATTTGGCTAGAATTGTTTAGACTTGTTGGACCGTGTTTTAGGATTAGACTCTATTGTTTTCATATTTATGTTCGTTTGGATTGTAAGGGGTATTTACTCCCCGCTTTTGCTAGGCCTCAAGGCCTACTTTGTCATTTTGATTTGATTAGATTGTTTGCGTGAGTGACAGCTCGGATTCACGGTGTTTCCGCCACCGTGGCTTTCATTTTTATTCACTTTCTTTTATAAATCCTTTTTAAAAGATTATTTTATTTTGTTGGAAAATCCGGGTTGTTACATCAGTAATGCTGCTAAATTGATTAGTTCAGAATTAATCTCGGCCTAGTTCAGGTTAATTGTAATCTAAGAGAGGATAGGGAGGTTTTGCTATCTTAATCTCCGCAGTTAATCCATTAATCACTTTGAAATCGAAACAATTTGTTGTCAGTTAACAAACTAGAATTACCTATAGGAAATACGGACTTAAATTATGGGTATTTGACTGTCGCGTGTAAATATTAGTTAGATTAGTTTATTCTTTTGTTAATTATTTTAAGCTTAGGAAACCATAATTTAATCCCCCATAAATCGTACATACGACTAACGATTACTTAACTAATAAAATCATCACATTTAGAGTTTTTCCAATCTCTCCGTGGGATCGACCCTACTTATCCTTTACTATCGTTTATATTTTTGAGGTTAAGCTAGGTTTATAAATTATTAATTTGTAGCGCTTAACGACATGCTATCAACACGTCTTCCAATAAGGCACGACTTTTAATGGGGCACATTTTTTTTATAAGGCACTCCTTTTAACGCAGGACGACCTAATGGCGACAGTATGGTTAGTTCGCATGCATTAAAATAAAAATCCGACACACAATAATTAGTCAAACCGAGATACATAAAAGTCAAATAAAGATTAAGTACTAATTAGTTCTAGTAAAACTAAATATTTATCCCCTACGACGCATCTGTTCAAGGTACATATTCTGCCAACCCGCCACAGAAATGTGTGCCTTGTAGGTTCCCAAAATATAATAGAGGTGGCATAGGCATGTTATCGTCCACGTACAGTCTAACGTAATGGTTGCCCGTATGTAAAATCCACAGAACACCGTCAGGACCAGTAACACCTTCTTCGGCTCGTAGAGGGAGGCAAGTGAAAGAGCTATCCCATACATAAACACCGTGATGTCTCTCTCGACAGGAAATAATGCAGACAGTCCAGTTGATAATGGTTGCGAATCCGAAACAGTCTAACGAATTCATCCAGTGACCATCACCATAGGCATTATGACCTTCAAACCTAATACGCGGCAGAACTCTTCCGGCATCGTAATCACCGGGATAGATCGTCCTATACATAGGCTCTCTAACCTCACGGAGCAACGCACGTCTCATTGCCCTCCATTCATCCTGATCTTTCCTTATAGCGTGTGCAAATATTCGGAAGCCGCAATGCCCATCCGCAAGCGGGTCAAACCAACCTACCAAATACTCAAGAAAAAGCGGATGAACCAGATAACTGTAATAAAATTCACTCCCCTTAGCATCTACGTAGTCGCACTCCCACGGTCCGCCAACGTTTTTTGCTTACGATGCATTTCCGGTTTTATCTTGCCTTTGAGGAGCAGATGAGTACTTGCTACGTGTGTGCTCAAACTGCGACGCATTCCTTTGCGTCGACTTACCAACCTTTGGTCTTCCCTTCGGTCTTTCCTTCACTGTGGGATCAACTACACCACTAAGTTCGGCATGCAGTATTTGATTAGCACTCTCTATAATCATCATTCTCACGGAAGTAGACTGACATCTAGCCGCCTCAAATGTCGCGTTGAAAAAGTCAACGTCGGTGCAAACAGATGACAACCCGTTGCCCACACTGCAATCCAATGTTCTCCAAAAAGGATGAACCTCATCAATATAAACTTTCCCGTCAGAAAGAATAAGCGCGTGAAGAGCGCAAGCACAAGGAAAACCGTGCGACATAGTAAATGAACATCCACAACCACTGTGGATACCGACACCAAGTTTAGTACCCCTATCGAACTCACTGGCCATCAAATTAATGGCGTGCAAAGAGACTAACTCTTTCAGTAGAGAAAACAACCCGGAGTACCAATCATGATGGTGTCTCGAACGTGAAACTTCGAGTGCTGAATTGATGTCGATGTGTTGGTTGTTCATCACTGCATGAAATGCTCGCAAAACACAATCACAAGCACGAGTGCTACTAGCCAACATCTTCTTCAACAACGCGTGAGCCGACTCTACTCGAGATGTCGTCGTTGTGCCAAAATCTAACACCTTATTCGTGAAATATTTGACAAACCTAATATCCGAGGGAATCCAATTCTTGCTCAAATACTGTACCATCAAAGGATTTGACTCTCCCTTCAAACGACTCCAATTATATTTGTACGCTTCTTCAGTTGGCGAGTTTACCAATTTACTCCACTTTTTATCAACGTGTCGTTGACCCCAATCCCCGTCTTTGAATATTTTCGTGGCTTTATTCTCCACGACAGTGTTAATATGCCAAACACAAAGCAAGTGCGGAATCGTAGGAAAAACGGTACTAAGGGCAGCCATTAAACTCAGTTTCAGATCGGTCACAAAAGCTGTTGGATTAACATTCGGACCCAACACTTGTCGAAGCATCTCTAACACCCAAAAATAACTTTCCGTCTTCTCGTTACTCATCATCGCCCAAGCAATCAGAAATGATTTCCCAACCGGAGTAATTCCAACAATTTCAACAACGGCATAATCATACGAGTTAGTTTTATACGTGGAGTCAATGCCGATAACATAATGATACGCCTTAAACAACTTATGTGCCACATGATGCACCATAAACACACGCGACAAGGTCTTATCGTTGTCGTTTGTGCCGTAAAAATAAATATACCCATTCAATTCCGCTAAATGGATCATCTGCTGCACATGACTTCGACCACTCATCTCTTCCAATCTAACCTTTGCAACCACAGAATCAAATTGACGTTTATTGGGTTAAGGTTGATCGAGATACTTCTCCTTAAATCCAAGTCTAATGTTCACCGTTTTGATTTCAGAAACAACATTGACTCGCACATAATCTTTCTGCTCATCTAAAAAAGAAGTCATTTGATGATGACCGTCAAAATACTTCACCATCTCGTGGTTAAGAAAACCATACATGGGCTTCACCGCGAATTTCCCATTAGCCCCAGATACGATTTTAATCTTGAATGGACATTCAATCTTTTTACCTGTCGTCTTCTTCCTCCTCGGTACTCTTAAAGGATCCACGAACGGACCCTTATATTTTCCACCTCTGTCGCATTCGATTAAATGATACTCTCTGGTTCCCCTAGGTTTATTAGTCCCTTTGCACAATCCAAAACCTAGACCGTTGATGTGTCCTATATTTATATGCTTATAGCCCCCTTGTTCACGAGCTTTTCTTTGCGTTTCCCGTGCTTTTACTTGCATTTCGCTTCCTATTTCTCTCCGTTTTGGCTCTGCTGCATTTTCATGTCTATTTTGTAGGTAAACGCGCTTATTTGGAGTTTAGGATGCTGGTCGGGAAGTTTCGTGAAGTTTCGTAAAGTTTCGTGATGTTTCGAGTTGGTTTAGTGCCGTTTCGGTTGCGCACGAGCCTCGTTTTAGTGTTTGAAGGTGTCCCGGGACCTTGGGACGGAGTTTGAAGCACTTATAATCATTTTGGAACTCGTCCCTGCCCCTTGGGATGACCTAGGCCTCGTCCCTATGCCTTGGGACGACATGGAAGTGAAAATAAGCTAAGTACAAGAAGTGCCAAAGAAAGGAATTTTACTGAACACCACGGGATGGCCTTCCCGTGGCCTTGGGACCTGCTGACCATGGTGTCCCGGAGGTCAGGGACGAGCTCAACTCTTCGTGTGCTTAAAATATTTCGTCTATTTGAAGGAATTAGAGGCCTTATTTCGAGCCACACTTTTGACAGCATTTCCTTAACATCTTAAAGTTCATTCTCAAGAAATCTTAGGGTTCATACTTTTCATATTTTGTAATTTCAATTCCCGACTCGAATACATTGTTTGATCGCTCTATTTGGTTTTTGTTGCTTGGATTCTTCTATTTCTCCTTGGAATTTCTGATTGGGTATTATTGTTCTCTTCTCTCTTTTGATTATCATTTCAATCTTTATCATTGTTGATCATGTCTTTCGGTATTTCCCTTGCTTTTGTTATCATTTTCGCTATGTGTGAGTAGTTCTTTATCTAGGGAGAAAGGGTGATCATGGGTGAGTAGTCTAGGATGTTTTTGGTGATGATTTGATGAGGGTTTTACATGTGGCTTTGGTTGTCTTGTTTGTATGAGTTTGTTGATCCTTTGGCCAGAGCGTTTAGCACCCTTAAACTTAAGACCGAAAGTCTAGTTTAAGGTAGGGCACGAGACTAACCATTAGGACCCTCGGTAGTAAGTAGCGAGAGTCCGTTACCGAGATCTAGAGGACGCTTAGGACCGAGAGGCCGAGCCTATTCCTTAGCACATGTGATTCCCGACTCTTTTCTGTCACCATCCGTTATCCTAGCTTTACCTTTGCTATCCCCGACTCCTTAGACCTTTCTCTTATCGTTTAACCCCTTATCTTGCGCTCTAGTTTTAGTAGACCAAACCTATACTCGAACCGAGACTAGAATCACTCAAAGTAACCAACATTGCGACCATCTCCCTGTGGATACGATCCCGACTTACCCTAGCTACCCTAGTGTTTTGTCCGGTATTATTTTTGACTAGGTGACGCGATTAAGCCTATCAACCGTGAGCTATTAATTGAGCCCAGGTGTAAGCCATTGTTACATCATCAAAACAAAGTGTATTCACAAAATGGGTACTGTAATCGATGCCGTCGCCGAGTAAGGCGTCCACCCACGATAAACGAAAAAACAAAATCCAATGACGTCAGTTTCAAATAAAGCGTAAAAAAAAAAAAAAAAAAAAATTCATTCGAGCCAAATTCTCGAATGGACTATGTTCATTCGAGAATTTTATTGAATGTGCATAGCTCATTCAAGAATTTGACTCTAATGGATGCTTCATTCGAGCCAAATTCTCGAATGAGCTCAGCTCATTCGAGTAAAATTCTCGAATAAACATAGTCCATTCGAGAATTTGGCTCGAATGAAGCATCCATTCGAGCCAAATTCTTGAATGGGAGCTACATTTTCGAAATTTTTTAACAACCGAAAACATACCGATATATTAACATAATTAACGAAAAATAATTAGCGACACCAAAAAATATTATTTCCAACAAGATAATTAACGAAAAATTAATTTACGACACATACCGATATATTATCATCACCCAAAGTGGATTGATCATCGCCCCCATAATCGCTGTCATTAAGGTCATTAAGCTCATCGTCGCCAACGCTCGACATTTTTTTGCACAAATTTTTTGTAGGGTAAGTTTTTTGCACAAACTTTAGGTAAACTAACAAAAAATTAACTAAATACTAACAAGGGGCAAAGGTGAAAATTTTTGAAAATTTATGGCGGTAATTTACGTTATTGATTTTCTGTGTATGGATTTTACTCCCATTGTATACTTTTTTCATTTAGTTTTAATTTAAATCCTACCCTTGTTTACTCTCATGGTATACAAATTCTCTCTTTTTTTCCCCAAAATTTTCTTAATCTAAATTCAATCAATTGTTTAATTATTCAATTATTAATTTCGATAAACAATTCAATGGAGTAATAATCACTTTTAATTTCAATTATTGTCATTAAATAATTAATTTTTATAAATTAAAATTAGGGTTTGCATAAGGTAGAACTTGGGGCGCCGGTAGACACCGACTTAGGATGGCGGAAGGCGGCAGCGGCGGCCGGAGAGGGTGGTCGGAGGTGGCGGCGGCCGACATGGGTGGGCTTGGGGGTCAATATGGTGTGTAGCAAATTGTGTTAAAACAGTGATTATAGGGTTTGTGAGTTTTGTGGGTAACTAGGTAAAACTGGTCACCGGCGAGGGTGGGATCGCCATGTGTAGCCGGCGGTGAACTCCGGCGTGGTGGGCGACCGGTATGGTGGTGGTCGAATTCGGTGGTGGCCGGAGTAGCTTGTCGATTCATTGTTGTTTTATTTTTTTTAATTTTTTTGTATATTGTGGGAGTATAAAGGGTATAGTTGGAAAATCAAGTGAAAAATAAAAAATAAAAAAAAATAAAAAAATAAAAAAGTCCAAAATAAGTTAACACTTTGACGCAACTCGCAAGTCATTACTTCAACTCTCCCGAAGAAACAAACTGTAGAAAGAGAAAAAGAAAGAAGAAACAGTTGCAGAAATACTCGGCAAAAACAGTCAACAAACAAAAACAACATCGAAATTTTTGATTAATTAAATAATAATAATAATAAAAATAAAAGTAAAAAAGGGAAAGAATGGAGGAAGAACAAGGGGGAAGCAGCAGCAGTATAAGCGGAGGAGTGGTGGTTGACACGGCTAAGGCCGACAGATCTGTTTGGTTGATGAAGTGTCCTCATATTATTTCCAAATCGTGGAACTCACGCGCCACCTCTTCTACTTCTGATTCTCACCAACCTCCTCTTGCTAAAGTCGTCATCTCCGTCGATCCTCTTCGCCCTCACGATCTCTCCGCTGTTCAGGTTTTAGTTTCTGTCATTGTGTTTCCTGTGTTTTGCTTTTTTTTTTTTTTTTTTTTTTTTTTTTTTTTTTTGTTGAAAATTTGATGTTAATATCGATGCCAGAGTTGCTTAAAGCTGTTGAATTGAAGTTTAATTGCAGTTTTAAGGTTTAGGATGTGTTATTTTATGTTTAGGGTTATATTTTTGTGAAATTTCAGCTCTTTGATCGAATTTTGTTTGCAATTTTCGGGCAACTCATGAAAAGTTGAAGACAATTTAAGAAAATTTCGGACTTTAGACGTAGAACAAGTCTTTAGGTAGGGGATTGAAGGCATAAGTGGTGGGGGACGGGGACGGGGACGGGGACGGGGACGGGGAGGATGGGTGTTGTTTAGGTATGAGCTGAGTGCGCCTTTCATCAAGTAACTAGTAAGTTGGATGTTTTGTATTTGTTTGGCAGTTCTCCATGGAAATGAACGGGACTGAAGCAGGGCCGAGGAGTTACTCACTCAACATGTTCAAAGATGTCGTTCCTATGTCCATTTTCTCCGAATCTACCCAAGGTGATATTATGTTATTTTAACAAAGTTTTTGGTGTTTGTTGTTTCCTTTGAAACACCGTTGAAGTTTTTGAGGTTTAGGGTTGGGTTGCTTGAGCCTACTTTTAATTTGGTAACGCTAAACATGTTAAGTTTAATGGTGTTACTTTGCCGTTGACATATGGGTAACAGCGATGACCACATCATGGTAAATTATGTGAAAATGTCTAGAATACTTTGACAAAGATGCTTATATCTCAAGGTTACTTGGGGATGTTTCCAATTTTATTTTTTTTAATTTTTTTTTATGATCATGGGTTCGATCCTCTCTCTGATGTTGGTGAAGTATCTTTATATGACGATACAGCATCATTCGACCCTTCGCCTGAAGATTCCATCTTTTACAATCATCACGTTGTTTAATTTCATGAAACGTACTGATAATGGTCACAAATTGATAAAAACTGATGGGTAGTGGTAATTTTTGTCATTACTTTATCCAACTCTCTCCACCTAGAAAAATGAGTATATTCTCTAAGTAGTGATCTCCCCTATAGTCATGCACTTATGCTTCAACGTGTCTCCTTTTGTAGGCAAGCTTGCAGTGGAAGGCAAAGTCGATCATAAATTTGATATGAAACCTCATAATGAGAATTTTGAGGAGTATGGAAGAATGTGTCGGGAAAGAACAAATAAGTCTATGGTTAAGAACAGGCAGATACAGGTGCGGCATGAATCTTGATGTTGTCTCGTTGCTAACTCCTTCAAGTCCTATACTTTTAATCCTTGAATCTTAAACAGGTGATTGATAATGATCGCGGTTTACACATGAGGCCTATGCCTGGATTGGTGGGATTTGGTCCTAGTGCTAAGGTATGGATCAGTTTCGAATAAGATAACCTTTTACGTTTTTTTTTTTTTTTTTTTTTTTTTTTCTTTCCTTTCTTTGGCTGGATGCATTACAGTTAGTGGTTCATACGAACCTATCTTATACCATATCGTCCTTGTACCATTGTTGTTTTCTATCATAGTATAACTAGGATAATACCCGTGCATAAATGCACGGGATGTATAAATATAAGTTAATAGCTAATTGAAAATTTTGGTAATTGAATTAAATATTAAATTAAAATAAGAATACTTCGTAGTAATAATATAAACGCAACCTAAATAAACATGTATTCTTAGACCCAAATACAACAAACTGTATTTTACCCGACTGCGTATTTATTTAACATGTAACCCGCTTATTCGACCGGTAATTGTCTTCTAATTAACCCGTTTAATAGGTTTAAAAGTGTCAATTTGAATTTTTCTTAATTAACTATCAAAATTTAGATTATAGAATCATTGAAAATTGTAACAAAATAATTAGAATAATGGAACATTAAAATTTTTTTTTTATACAAATATAGTTATAAATTTATTTTAAAATATCATAATGTGGCAAAACCCGATCAAAGTATCACAATACATTGTCTTAAATTCATCATTTACTATAATAATATGGTAAAACGTGCTTAAAATGTTATATTGAAAAAACATTAAATAAAAATAGATAGTTTAAGAGATAAAAATAAAAAATTACTCTGTTGTACATAAAAGATATTGACTTACTTAAATGACATAATTTTAAAAAGGAAATAAAATAAAACAAAATAAAAGAGATAAAAAAAAAAGGGATAAAAAAAAGTTGGAGGGAAAATTGGAGGGAAAATTTGTGTTGGATGGTTTTTGTTATATATAATTAATATAGATAGATAGATTGTATCTTGCCCTTCTAATTTAACATTTTGTTAGTCTATAGCATTTCTTTCATGCAGTAAGAGTTTTGCTTAAGACAAATATATCCGTTTTGAGTTTAAGATGGGTCAAATATCATCCCACTTGGACTACATATAGGACAAATCTTTAACTTTTTTCTATACAATTTGCTTTTTTTGTTATCTATACTACTTGACTTGTCTTAAAGCATAAGATTGATATGTCCGTCTTAAATGAGAATTTTTATCTTTCTTTAGATATTTGTCACAATACTGCTTGCGTTTAGGCGGCACCCCGTGCCTTGCTATGCTGGTGTTATGTATAGTAGTGCAGGCTGAAGAGTGTTGTGAAGTATACATATGATCCCTGGCTGTCATGTTCTCTTGATGTCACGTTTATTTAAAATGAGAGACTAAAGGATCATGTGCTTTTACAAATTGTCTTCTAGGATAAGAAGAAGACGGCACCGGTTAAACCAGTGGAGATGAAGAGAACCAGAAGGAATCGTGGGGAGCTGGAAGACATTATGTTTAAGTTGTTCGAAAGGAAACCTAATTGGGCTTTGAAGCAATTAGTTCAAGAGACTGAACAACCTGCTGTAAGTCTCTCCTCTCGAGTGAAACCAAGTAGTTTTGCTCAAATATATGTGCACTAGTTAATCTAAGCTGACTAAGGAAATCCATATCCTCGTGTAAGTATACGTCTCAAATTAAAAACTTTATCTCTACTATCCATTTATATCCCATTTACACTCGGTCATCCTAAATAGAATCGATCCCCAAGAACATTCTCTGTTGTGACAAATTTGATAATTAGCAAGCGTAGTTTAACAGCAAGGCCTTAGTTTTCAGTGAATTTGAGTTGACGCTTCTAAAACTGGATAGGAGATACGGGATGTAACTCACTTGCAGTATCCTGCTCTGTTCTTTTCAGTTGATGACTATTTTGTTGCTACATCTGATTTTGTTTGACCAATTCTTGTTCATTTCCTCTTCAGCAATTTTTGAAAGAAATAATGAATGAACTGTGCATATACAACAAAAGAGGAGCAAATCAAGGTACGTACGAGCTTAAGCCGGAATACAAGAAAGCAGTGGATAATACAGCCGCTGAATAGTCATCATCTGTTCTTCTATCCCGTCTGTCAAGCAGCAATGACTACGAAAACGGTAGGTAAAACCAGGTAATACTATAATGCATAAAAGAACTGCTGAACATCACTCCAACTATTCTCAACAAAGACATTTATAGCAAGGGCATAGCTTATGAGTGAGTGCTGCTCACAATGCTCGTATGTCGAGGTCTGACCAATGTTCACCTATTTTATGTATTACTATGTAGCGTTAGTAAACTTCGTATACCATGATGGTAGCCGTAGGTCCGTAGGAAATGTTTAGATGATACTACAGGGGTCGGGAAATATATTTTCTGTTCTTGGCGTTTGGATTTTGAAAGTTCATCATATAAGATTGAAAGCCAGCAGACGAAAGGGACCTGTTTAACACCTATGGTTCACTATGGTTCGTGTATTGAACGGTTGTCGATGTTTTCTTTTTTCACAAATGGAACAGATCTGTACATGAGTCTATCTGGTTTTGCCACTGATTAAGAGTAGTTGTAATAATACTTTCTCCATTTTTCTGTCAACATAGGAACTTATCACTGTGATTGTTTTTTAGATTATAAACGAGTTACGGAGTATAAGTTATAACCACAACTTTGCAGGCTATATTAATAATCTTTTGGTTTTTTTTTTTTTTTTTTTTTTTTTTTTTTTTTATGACGTATCCTTGAGGTTTTTCGTTTTCTATATTATATTTTTACCTTGTTTATATTTCATGGCGTGCCCTTCAACTTTAAAATTTGTCTATGTTATGACCAAAGAATTAGTCATCATTGACTTGATCGTTTATTTAAGCTACCAATTGACTCTTTAATCCAACCGATTGCTTATTAGCCAATTCATTTGCTTTTAATAGCATTTAGTTACACGTTACCATGTCTAATTATATAGTAGATGATTAAAAAATCACGCATAAAGTTATTTAACGATTTACGTTATTTTTCATGCTAAAAAAATGTTATTAAGAGTGACTTTCGAAAACTTCTTTGTAATAGAGTCATTTGGCGTTATTTGGTAAGAAAAGAAGTTAAGTGAAAGACACTCAAAAGAAAAATAGCTAAATGAGGCGCAAGACCGTATACGGAGTAATATTTATAAGGTTACTTACATCTCTGAGGTTATTCTAATCAATCAATCAATATATCTATATAATTGGAGGTTTTTTCGAGCGACGTGGTAGTCTCCAATTTTTTAAGGACTCTTAATTTAGCTTTTTAAAATTATTAATTATGATGTTTTTTAATAACATAAATAAATTATCTAATATTATGATATAGATAGATGGTCATGATTTGTAAAAGGTTTTCTATTTGTATTCAAATAGGTTTTCTAATGTTTACAATTGATATTGATATAAATTTACTTCGGCTACACCATCTTCACGTTAATTATTATGGTGTGCAATGTAATTGTACCAATTATATACCTATAATTTTGTTGATTTAATTTTTAGCTTTTCTAATGTATATACTTGATATTGATCTTTAGGCAATCATTGTTTCTACGTAGCGTAATCTAATTGTACGAATAATTTACATATAATTCGGTTGATTTATTTTCACTTTTTACTAATAAGTGTTTTTATGTATGTTCTGACAGGTTTTGGAGAAAATCTACATCAAGCGATTATCGTAATTTACTACAATAATATTGTGTATCGGTTTGTATCATCGAAATCTTTAATATAAACTTTACAAGGACAAGCGTTACAACTGATATTAATTTTTTTTTTTTTTTTTTAACTTCTAATACAATTGAAATTCTATTATTTTGAGTAATATGCAATTAGCTTTTCATAAGTAAATACCCCTTGAAACCTCTTTCATTCAATCTAAAGTCATTGTTTCCAATAATATGTTTGTTTCCGTAATATTAATTTTAGTTCAGATTTTATGTTATTTTGTCATTTATAAGTATAATATAATATAATTTTTTTTAATATTTTATATTCTAATTAATTTTTTTTAAAATATTTATATTTAATTAGTCTCAAAATGTAAGTAAGTTAAAATAATACGGTCACAAACGAGCTCGATTCGAGTTTGAGCCGAACTCGAGTTTTTTCCGAGCCGAGCTCGATCTTCAATATTCTTGGCTCGACGAGCTTCGAGCCGAGCCCGAGCTCGAGCTCAGATCGGCTCGTTTACACCCCTAGCACTGCCAATATCAAATACAAAGCATGTCACAATTTACAAACTTCCTACGATACCGCGTAATCCGCGAAAGTGATAATTTGTCCCTTTAACTTTATTCAATTGTAATTTGTAAAATTAAGCCCTTTAATTTTCAATTGTACCAAATTAACCTCACAACTTAAAAAAAAAAAAAAAAAAAAAAAAAAAAAAAAAAAAAAAAAAAAAAAAATTCAACCCCAATTTTCAATTTTCACTTAAATATCAACAAAAGAAAATTCATAATTAGTTTATGCAACTAATATCAATTGTAAAAGACTAATTTAAAATTACAGGTGCAAATGTGCAATTGCAAATGAATCCTGGAGATGTGAATTTGATGCAACAGGAACATGAGGTGGCCAAGGAGGTGAAGCTACTGATTAGAGACAGAGATAGTTATCTCAGTCAGAAAGCTAAGATTCCATGGGATAGGGATGGTGATTCTAACACAGCCTATTTCCATAGTGTCATTAAGAGGAGAGTTTATCAGAACAAGGTGCTTCAAATTGAGGATCAGCATGGTCGTTTGCAATCTGATGGGGCTGAAATTCAGCAAGCGTTTCTGGACTATTATCAATACTTATTGGGTACAAAGGCGGATGTCGTTCCTGTTAATGTGGGAATTGTTCAGAGGGGTGCTTGCTGCTCTCTTGAGCATGTTTCAATTCTTTCCAAGGCTGTGACTAAAGAGGAAGTCAAGGAATGTCTATTCAGTATTCCCAAGGACAAGTCCCCAGGTCCCGATGGTTACACAAGCCAATTTTTCAAGGATGCGTGGAGTATTATAGGTGATGATGTATGTGCTGCTGTTATAGATGTGTTTGAAACTGGGCAATTATTGGAGCAGATCAACTCAACAACTATCACACTTGTTCCTAAGATTGAGCACCCTACTAGTGTGAAGCACTTCCGGCCTATTGCTTGTTGCAATGTGATTTATAAGACCATATCAAAGCTGATTTGCAACAGACTTTCACTGGTGCTTCCTGATATAATTAGCAGAAACCAAGGTGCTTTTGTCCAAGGGAGGAGTATTCTTGAAAACATCTTAATTTGCCAAGATCTGGTTAGGATGTATAATAGAGAGACGGCTAGTTCTCGATGCATGATCAAGATGGATCTCCAGAAGGCCTATGACTCTATTGAGTGGAGTTTTATTGAAGGAATGTTGACAGCCTTGCAAATACCAGAAACTTTCAGGAAACTTATCATGAAGTGTGTAACTTCTCCATCCTATTCTCTAAGTCTGAATGGTGTTATGTTTGGCTTTTTCAAAGGGCAGCGAGGGATAAGACAAGGGGACCCTCTATCCCCTTTATTATTTACAATATGTATGGAGTACCTATCACGGGTGCTTGACTTTGCCGTATTGAACTGGAGGTTCAGGTTTCACCCTCTTTGCAAGGGGCTGAAATTGACACACCTCTTATTTGCGGATGACCTTCTGTTATTCTCGAAAGGAGATGCTCAATCAATAATGCTTCTGTTGAGAGGCTTTTCTACTTTTTCCAGAGCTTCTGGTCTCATTGCAAATGCTAGTAAAACTGAAATTGTATTTTGCGGAGTTGCGGATGAATTAAAAACTGAGATTTTGCAGGTGTCGGTGTTCAAAGAAGCTAGGGAGTATGCCATTTAAATACTTGGGTGTGCCCATTCAGCCAGGCTGTTTGACAGGGGCTGACTGTCGAATCTTGGTTGACAAAGTGGTGGCCAGAGTTCGAAGTTTGGGAGCCAGGAAGCTCAGTTATGCAGGTAGATTATCCTTGATTAATTCAGTTCTGAACTGTCTTCACTGCTACTGGGCCTCTATCTTTTTGATTCCAAAAGCTGTGATACATCGAATTGTGTCTATTTGTCGAAGTTTTCTTTGGGAAGGAGGCACTGAACACCACAGAGTCCCTCTTGTGGCTTGGGATAAAATTTATTTGACTAAGGCTGAGGGAGGGCTGAATATCAAACAGCCTGGACTTTGGAATACGGCTATGGTTGGAAAATTGGTGGATTGGATCCATTTGAAAGCTGATCGACTATGGGTACTCTGGATTGACCATGTGTACTTGAAAGGGAGAGAATGGTGGGAGTACAGCCCACCCCCTGATGTCAACTGGAATTGGAAAAATATTTGCAGAGTGAAGGAGCGACTAAAGGATGGTTATATTGACGGGGTTTGGTCTCACAGCCCTAAGGGTTATTCTGTTAAATCAGGGTACAAGTGGTTACGAGGTGTGATGCAAAGGGTGAGATGGTACAAGGAGATTTGGGACCCCTGGAATGTCCCCAAACACGCATTCATTGGATGGCTAATCCAATTGAAGGCTTTGAATACCCGAGATCATTTATGTCGTATAGGTGTATGTGATTCCAATAGTTGCGTGTTATGTGAAGACGGGATTGAAACGCATGAACACCTTTTTTTTGAGTGTGCCTACAGCAGGTTGATCTATGATGAGATTCGACGTGGTATGCTTCTGATTGGTGATGGTTGTCTGCTACAGAAGGTGCGTATTTGTCAAATGGTTGTCTTGACTGTCAAATATTGTGTATGGGAGGAAAGAAATCAGTGTCATCTGTTGAAGGAGCTCAAGCATCCTCGGATGGTGATTAGTCGGATTAAACATTTGGTTCGTAGACGATTATGGACTATAAAGGAGGAATGGCTAGGTACTCATAATGTATTGTGGCTTGTTGCTTTTGAGCAATGGTGTTTACGTCTTGTGTGAAAGTGATCTTATTGTATGATTTGATAATGTAATCTGCGATTAATGAAATGAAATTCTCACATTTTTACCAAAAAAAAATTTATTTATTTGAAATTAATTATTCACCTAAAAATAAAATTTTATATCCATCTTTAATAACCAAAACAAAAATATGATAAAATTTTATGAACTATCATTACAATCATAATATGATAATAAATTGCCTAACAATTACAAAATTATATTTTAAAAACAAAACTTGCTTTTATAGAAGTTATAACTTTATAAAAATAATTTTTGTAATGAATTAATTAAATTATCAAATGAATTTTGGTGGAATTTCATCAAAAATAATAAAAAAAAAGAGTTAAATTTCACGTGTAAGTAAAATTAAGGGGTTTAATTACTACAATTAAAAGTTAAGGGGCCTAATTTCATCATTAAACAAAGTTAAGGGGATAAATTACTACTTTCGCGCTTTATAATCAAATGTCAGTAGTAGAGGTGGCCCTTCGAGCCATAGCGGCCACCATGAGCCAGTCCAACATGCCACTCTAAATGTTTGGCCCGGCACGGCCCATACATTCAGGCCGTCGTGCCGTGCCTAGCCCAGTCCATGGCTAACATTTTGTGCCATGGCCCGCGGTTGGGTCGTGCCTAACCCATGGGCCACAGTGGGTTCACTTCGGGACGCCCATGGACTTGGTCTATTTTGTTCATCTCTTTTATAAAAATTGAATTTTTAAATATTTTTTTATTTGAATTGTAAATATTGTATATTTGTATTTGTTATGAGTTTATATATAACTTAATATAATAAGTAAAATTTACAATTTTTGTAATGATCATTAGGAATTTTTAAAATTGTATAAAAGAATAATGAAAAGATAGAGGAGTTGAATTATGAAAAAATGGATTAAAATATTAAGTGTTTGTCGAAGTTAAAAAAATTAAAAAAATTAAAAAAAAAAAAAAAAAAAACAAAAAAAAACTTTCAAGGCTACAAGCTTAGTGTTGCCTACTCTTCAACTTCAACGACTCATCCACCACTGGCCCACAACCTTGCCAACGGGTTGTCCCACAAGCTGGCCCACATGCTGGCCACGCTGGATGGCATTCTGGGCCAGTCCAAACTTGCAACTATTAAAACCACATTGAAGCAGTTCATATTCTGTACAAGATGTAAATACCCTAAAAGATGAAATTTGCATGTTAACATCCGCTAAAACGGCTATATTGTTCCTCCTTTGAGAGTACCATGAAGATGAATATTAAGTGCTTCAACATTGCAACATTTGTCTCTGAAAATAAACATCTGACATTGTTAAATTCCACGGGCCTGGGCCACACCCGAGAGTATGAGAGAGTCCGCTTATAAGGTTTAGGAGGTTCCATCCTAAAACCAATTGGCAATAGGAGGAGTAACCCCTAAACCTTATAAATAAGAGCAACTCTCATCTCACAACCGATGTGGGATAGCATGTGGGAATATATATTAGGCTGGTTCATTTCCAACACGCCCCCTCACATGCGAGCCCACTTTCAAACCAGACTGGGGGGCAATTGGCCTCTCTTCCAGCTGTACAACGCAAACTGGGGGGAAATTTGTCCTCTCTTCCTGCTGCACAAAGGCCCAGTTTAACGAGAGTCCCAGGTCACACTACCATGGGCTCTGATACCATGTTAAATTCCACGGGCCTGGGCCACACCCAAGAGTATGAGAGAGTCTGCTTATAAGGTTTAGGAGGTTCCATCCTAAAACCAATTGGCAATAGGAGGAGTAACCCCTAAACCTTATAAACAAGAGCAATTCTCATCTCACAACCGATGTGGGATAGCATGTGGGAATGTATATTAGGCTGGTTCATTTCCAACAGACATCAACAAATTAAATGAGTTTGATCAAATTTAAGAAAATTAATTTAATAAAATATATTGGAATAATTGTACAACTAAAAGTGAGCGCAATAAAAAGACGCAACAGTTCGCCTTTACAAAGCATAATAAAATATCGTAAGTGACATCTTTCAAAGCTAATACGCCGTATAAGACTATCTATTTCATTTCAACTTGAGTGAGTTCAGAACAACCCAAACCAACAAACTTTCAAGACCTTCAAAAACACAAAAATCTAACAATGGATAGCTATATTTTAGAAATTGAAACATACTCATTTAATCGTTTGTGACAACAATGAAAACCCGTTTCAGAAGTCAGAGCAAACTGCAGCATCTTCCGTATGATTTTAGTGGATGAAAACGCAGAGCAAAAGACTAACTTCCTGATTAAAAGTCAGGGAAATGGTATCACGGAGGGAGAAGGTCCTCTCGAAGTAGTCGTGGTTGTACGTATTACCGATATCCCTTCCTCCACTCAAGTATCTTCCCGAGCAAGCCATATCTCGTCATAAGAGGCAACTGTATATTTTGAAAAGATCTGCACACAATTGTAAGATGTCAATAATATAGAAAATATTGTAATGTAGGAAAGTCTTGTCTTGTGTAATAATGCATCCAAAGTGTATATATATAGTCCTAGACTCCCTTGTAAATCAATCATCAATAAAATTATTTATCTTATATGTTATCCAAAAGTCATCAACGATCCAAACACTTTAACCTTTCCCCACGCCCTGCCACATTCAAAAGATCTACTACCAAAACTCCCGTTTCAATCACCACCATGGCCAACCCTAAAATCACCATACCCAACCCCCACGACGCCAACGCTCCTCTCACCTCCCTCAACCTCAGTTAATGTGTAAAACTCACCTCGACCAATTACACAACATGGAGGTTTCAGTTAACCCACATACTTTTCGGTTTCAGCCTTCTCGGCTACCTCGACGGGTCAACCCCGCAACCCACAGAAACTCTTCCCTCCGATGATAAATCGGACCAACCAAAACCAAATCCCGCTTACCAGACCTGGTTGAAGCAGGATGGGCTTATTTTAGGTGCCCTAATGGGTACCTTGGCACCCACCATCCAAGCCTTAATCGTCCGCGCCACCACCTCAAAGGAGGCGTGGGACATCTTGGCCCAAACCTTTGTCAACCCGTCTCGTACGCATATTCTCCAAATCAAAGACCGACTCGACTCTATTGTGAAAACCCCTGGTCAAACCGTAACAAAATATATGCATGCCATCAAGGCATGTATTGATCAGCTAGCACTCACGGGCAAGGTTCTCGATCTCGAGGACATTATCTCGAAGGTCCTCCGCGGCCTCGATTACAATGTCTTCAAACCCATGATCGGCGCAGTTCGTGCTCGCGACAACCCGATTTCCTTCGAAGCTCTCCATGAAAAACTCCTTCAACATGAGCTTTTAACCAAACAAAACCCGACTCCCGACCCCTTTTCACCTACTGTTAATGTCGGGTATCGTCCCAACACCCAATACCGTGGCACCCACCGTAACACCACCACCCCCGCCACAGGACCCTCGACAACTAAGCAACCCAAACCTTTCAAACGCCGCTGTCAGTGGTGTCGTCAAGTGGGTTACGTCATCGCTGACTGTCCCCTCTTTCGAAAACTCTTCCCCAATATCATCTTTCCGGCACCCCCGACCCGTCAGCACAACCAAAACCACCAACCCAGCCATCAGGTCCACACGGCCACCGCTCACGGTATCTTAGCACCAAATCCGGCCTACCTCCTCGACAGTGGCGCTTCAAACCGTATCACTTATGACATCGACACCCTCGCCCTCCACTCTCCGTACGCCGGCTCTGACGGCGTCCTCATCGGGGACGGCTCCTCGCTTGACATCGCACATCTTTACCTCACTCCTCTCTTAAACTAATTAATGTATTGCACGCTTCTAAAATTGCACGAAATATAATCTCGATTTATCAATTGTGCAAGGACAATAGTGCTTATGTAATTTTCTCCTCTTTTGATTTTTGTGTGAAGGAGATGAAGACCCACAAAACCCTCCTCAAAGGCAAGGCTAGCAACGACATTTATGAATGGAGCCCGACCCGTAAGACCGTCTCATCCTCACAACTGGGCTCTTTTCCTATCACTAATAATAATTTAAGTTTTACCAATAAAAGCCCACTGGGCTCACTTAGTTCACCTAGTATTTACAGTAGCATTAATAATAATAATAAGAGTCTTGTTGACTCCTCTAGTTTTAGTAATAAAAATTTCAATTCTTGTTGTTTTAATAATAAGGGTCTATCGTGGCACCACAAACTTGGTCATCCGACCAATAATGTAATGCGGGTTATTAATAAAAGTTTACCATTTAGTTTGCCTAAATTTTCTTATTGTGACTCGTGTTTAATTAGTAAAAGTACCAAATTACCATTTTCAACCTCATCACTCACCACTACCGAACCACTTGAGCTTATTTTTTTCCGACCTATGGACTAGCCCTGTTTTCTCTCGTGAAAAATATAAGTACTACCCGCTTAAGAACAAACCCGAAACACCGCAAGTCTTCCTCCGCTTCAAGGCATTAGTCGAAAAACACTTTCAAAAACCCATTCGCCGTTTCTTCTCTGACAATGGCGGTGAGTTTCAAAAACTAACATCGTCTCTCCTAGACAACGGTGTTAGCCATCTAACCTCCGCTCCACACACTCCAGAACATAATGGTTATGTTGAGTGTCGTCATCGACACATTTTTGAAACCGGTCTTGCTTTACTTGCGCATGCCCACCTCCCTATCACTTTTTGGCCTTTTGCCTTCAGTACTGCAGTCTATCTCATAAATCGGCTTCCTACCTTTACCCTCAACGACCTCACTCCATACTTTAAACTACATAACCTTGAACCTAACTATGCCAAGTTACATAACTTTGGCTGTCTCTGCTACCCTTGGCTCCGCTACCCCTGGCTCCGTCCTTATAGCAAACATAAACTTGACTATCGTTCTACTCCGTGTATATTTGTTGGCTACTCCTCCACACAGAGTGCCTTTCACTGTCTTGAACCCAAGACAAATCGTCTATTCACCTCACGACATGTCAAATTCGTCGAGGACGAATTTCCATACCATCGTCTTATATCCTCCTCGTCACAACCCTCTGCATCCACCAACCCTGGCGATTGGTGTCAACTTGTGCTTCCGCTGCTCTCTTCCACCACTCCACCTCCTGACACCACAACTGCTACTCAACCCCCTCGAGCACGACCTCCTATCACCCAAGTCTACACTCGTAGACAACAAATTGCGCCGCCCCCTCCCAACAACCCTCCAACTACCACGGGCCCTACCTCCACTCCATCTCCACCGACCACCGCCAATGTTCCCGCTTTACCTTCAACTCCTACACCACCACTCGCACCCTCTGTTACTCCCCCTCGTCAAACACGACCCCCTCCTCCCCTCACAATGTTGTAACTCATCTTGATCATAACATTCGCAAACCAAATCCTAAGTATGCTCAACTAGGTCTCGCCCCTGACTCACCAACATCTCTACCAAAAACTGTCAAACAAGCCTTGGTCTCCATACAATGGAGACAAGCAACGCAGGCTGAGTACGACGCACTTATTTGAAACAACACCTGGTCACTAGTCCCTCGTCAATCAACTCAAAATATATAGTTGGTTGTAAATGGGTCTATCGGATTAAATACAATCCCGACGGTTCCCTTAAACAACACAAGGCCCGTGTAATTTAATTATAACTTACTTTTGATCAATATGAAAAATAGATAACTAGATTACATTTTTAAAATAGTTTTCACTTATCTCATTGATCACGGACAAAAACTATGTACGTGTAATGAGTTTTTGCAACAACATGTGTTTTAATTTGCGATAAATTTTGTAACCAATTTTTTGTCACAAAAAAAAAAAAAAAAAAATTGCGATCAAATTTGGATGGAATTTATTTTTCCGATAACTTTGTTGTTAAGGGAAATTTATCGTAAAAAAAAAAAAGCTAATCATAATTTTCTTTGTCACAATTTTTTTATCAACATATCTATATTCCGTCGCCAAATTTTCATTGTATTTTATGCATTTCCACTAACAACGCCAAAACTTTTTGCCACATATGTGAAATAATTTGTGGCTAAATACGTGTTTTTGCCACACGCGTGGGTTGATATGTGGCTACAAAGTTGTTTTTGCCACATGAATAACTTGATTGTGGCTAAAAGGATTTTTTTTGCCACAGGTTTAACTATTTCTGTGGCACAAGTGTTTATTTGCCACATAAATATTTCTCTTGTGCCATAAAATTATTTTGTGGCAATTAAGATTGCTTTATTCTGTGGCTAAATAAAATTATGCCACATTATACAAATTTCTGTGGCATAATTTGTGGCACAAGTTCTTATTTGTTGTAGTGGCTTCAAATTTACAATAGTCGATCCAATCATTAGGATTAGTTGTTTTAGCGACCATCTTTTCATAAATATTCCAAACTAATTCATGCTTAGGATGAGTCATTGACATTTCAAACCTTATATATGCCTGGTAAAACATGGGATCATCTAAGTAAGAGTATTTAGCGTTGTCTAACCCATATTCATAAATGAATCATGCTTGAGGAATTTGATTGATATTCAGCTCAAATGCACCAAAATCAATCCAGGGTTACATTGCTCCCGCCTCATGAACAAATCTTTGGTACAAGGTTTCTACAATTGAAAATCTCGGACATGAATTATGGAGACGTTCAAAAGAAATATAAGCGTTCCACACTTCTTCGTTGGGTTTTCGCTTCACCAATCTTTCGTAAACACCTCTAGCACGATCTATGAATCATTTTCCACCTCAAGAGAAATGTAATCAAACAACAAAACATTTACAAGGAAAAATTTCTCAAAAACCTCTCATACTTGCGATAAACGATAACATTTTCATCATCAATATCAAATATATCATCCCATACGGCTTCCGCTCGATCAAACTCCCCCTCCAACTCCTCTCACTCCGCAAATCGTACACGTAACACAATATTCCATGGACGATCACAGATTAATTTCTCAAAACATTCTGTTCTTCTGTACTGAACTCATACACGCGTGGGTTGATATGTGGCTACAAAGTTGTTTTTGCCACATGAATAACTTGATTGTGGCTAAAAGGATTTTTTTTGCCACAGGTTTAACTATTTCTGTGGCACAAGTGTTTATTTGCCACATAAATATTTCTCTTGTGGCATAAAATTATTTTGTGGCAATTAAGATTGCTTTATTCTGTGGCTAAATAAAATTATGCCACATTATACAAATTTTTGTGGCATAATTTGTGGCATAAGTTCTTATTTGTTGTAGTGGCTTCAAACTTACAATAGTCGATCCAATCATTAGGATTAGTTGTTTTAGCGACCATCTTTTCATAAATATTCCAAACTAATTCATGCTTAGGATGAGTCATTGACATTTCAAGCCTTATATATGCCTGGTAAAACTTGGGATCATCTAAGTAAGAGTATTTAGCGTTGTCTAACCCATATTCATAAATGAATCATGCTTGAGGAATTTGATTGATATTCAGCTCAAATGCACCAAAATCAATCCAGGGTTACATTGCTCCCGCCTCATGAACAAATCTTTGGTACAAGGTTTCTACAATTGAAAATCTCGGACATGAATTATGGAGACGTTCAAAAGAAATATAAGCGTTCCACACTTCTTCGTTGGGTTTTCGCTTCACCAATCTTTCGTAAACACCTCTAGCACGATCTATGAATCATTTTCCACCTCAAGAGAAATGTAATCAAACAACAAAACATTTACAAGGAAAAATTTCTCAAAAACCTCTCATACTTGCGATAAACGATAACATTTTCATCATCAATATCAAATATATCATCCCATACGGCTTCCGCTCGATCAAACTCCCCCTCCAACTCCTCTCACTCCGCAAATCGTACACGTAACACAATATTCCATGGACGATCACAGATTAATTTCTCAAAACATTCTGTTCTTCTGTACTGAACTCATACACGCGTGGGTTGATATGTGGCTACAAAGTTGTTTTTGCCACATGAATAACTTGATTGTGGCTAAAAGGATTTTTTTTGCCACAGGTTTAACTATTTCTGTGGCACAAGTGTTTATTTGCCACATAAATATTTCTCTTGTGGCATAAAATTATTTTGTGGCAATTAAGATTGCTTTATTCTGTGGCCAAATAAAATTATGCCACATTATACAAATTTTTGTGGCATAATTTGTGGCACAAGTTCTTATTTGTTGTAGTGGCTTCAAACTTACAATAGTCGATCCAATCATTAGGATTAGTTGTTTTAGCGACCATCTTTTCATAAATATTCCAAACTAATTCATGCTTAGGATGAGTCATTGACATTTCAAGCCTTATATATGCCTGGTAAAACTTGGGATCATCTAAGTAAGAGTATTTAGCGTTGTCTAACCCATATTCATAAATGAATCATGCTTGAGGAATTTGATTGATATTCAGCTCAAATGCACCAAAATCAATCCAGGGTTACATTGCTCCCGCCTCATGAACAAATCTTTGGTACAAGGTTTCTACAATTGAAAATCTCGGACATGAATTATGGAGACGTTCAAAAGAAATATAAGCGTTCCACACTTCTTCGTTGGGTTTTCGCTTCACCAATCTTTCGTAAACACCTCTAGCACGATCTATGAATCATTTTCCACCTCCAGAGAAATGTAATCAAACCACAAAACATTTACAAGGAAAAATTTCTCAAAAACCTCTCATACTTGCGATAAACGATAACATTTTCATCATCAATATCAAATATATCATCCCATACGGCTTCCGCTCGATCAAACTCCCCCTCCAACTCCTCTCACTCCGCAAATCGTACACGTAACACAATATTCCATGGACGATCACAGATTAATTTCTCAAAACATTCTGTTCTTCTGTACTGAACTCATAGTTGCAGAAACCCAAATTGAAATGAATAAACCAAAATCAAAATCAACAGAAAACTCACCTTACAATGTCGGTGGAATACCGTTGCTTTTATCACATAATTAATCAAATATTACAGTAAAAATCAGGTATTTTTATAGGGAGATAGGTCGTACGAAGTATTGAAAATAGAGGAGGGTTTACCGGTTTAGAGATGAACAAAAGGAGTCAATTTTGAAAGACGGAGGACTCATGTGTTTTGATTTTTTTTTTTTATTACGGAGTATTATTTTTTTTAATAGTTATATTCCGTAATTTTTTAAATATATTTGATTTCTCAATAGCAAATTAAAAAAAAAAAAAAATACTCCATCAATTGATTTAATATAATACTCGATACGTGTTTAAGTCATTTACCCAAAATATAAGACGGTAACGATATTATGAAAGAAAGTAAAAAAAATTTAAAATAGAGAATACTCTCATATAAGATCATTTTTATTAAGTATTGGATTAATCACTCTCATAGGAATTCATAAGGGAATATTGATTATTGAATATTGAAAATACAAATCAAAGTTAAATTGGCGATAAAAGTACTGTAGACATAAACTTGTATTTAAATTATCCAACAATATAATCATTATGGATCCCGACATGAAAACTATTCATCAAACAAAAAAAAAACTCAATTTTGTTTTTTTTTTTTTTTGTTTTTTTGTTTTCCCAAAAAAAAAACAAAATTGAGTTTTTAGCAAAGGTTAGGCATAACCCGGTTGGAGTAAGAGTTGTACTATGTGCGGCTTGTTTTAGTGCATTAATTTAAAACTCTACCACGGCCACTACATTTTTTCTCCTTAGTTACTGAAATCGTGTATACATCAGTTTGTCGCAAAAAAACAAGATTTGTACTAAACATTTGAGGATTAATATTTTCGAGTTCCGGAGGGAATGAAAGGAGAACTAAATCTATTTTTCCGTCAAAATCTTGTGTTGGACTTGTATTAATTTATGATATGTAAATAAAATAGTTAATTTAATTTAATTAATACATAAACAAATAACCGACATAGAGTAAATATTTTAATACACTTCAAAATAAATGTTGATGTACTGCAAAGTACCACAATGATAATCCAAATACATAGCTTTTGACAGCATCTCTTTACAACATATCGCTATGTTGAGTTTCTTGATTGTGTTGATTTTCATACTTTGCCTACCCTTTCATTTCATCCTTAGGGTGATTTGAGTAGACTAACTTATAATTTGGCATAGGGACATGTGACGTAGACGGGACGCGTTTCTAAGACTATCCATCCACTTGACATTGTATATGCTCGTACTAGTGAAATAAAAACTTTAATTTATGTCATTATTTGAGCCTATTTGTACTTAAATGATCGAGCATTACACGAAGACGTACTTGTTTTTGGTTATGATATTATTTTAACTCCACATAGCCAAACGGCCTATCTTTCTTGCCCTTTAGACTTAGGTCCCTCATTGTATAGCATGTCCTAACCTTTGTAGCCTGTTTTTGAGCCACATTATATATTTAGCTACATTCCAGAATTTACTCTACCCGGGCTGATCAGTTGCATTAGGGATCTTGAGTTATCACGGAGTATTTGGTTGAGAAGGAAGTGGGTCGAGTCTGTGGTTGTTTATTTTGCGAGTTGGTGTTTATGAGGTTGTTGTTATGGGAGTATTCCCGTTAATTATGCGCTTTCCTACGAATTTCAAATTTTACCCGATCTTATTTCATTTCAAAAAAAAGAAAAAGAAAAAGAAAAAAAATCCAAAAAAATTGAAAAGAAAAGGGAAAAAAAAAGGAAATCTTCAAAAAAAAAAAAAAAAAGTGAAAAAGAGTTGGTTAAACATATGTTTAATTCAATAAAAAGATCGGAAGTATTAAGTTGGAAGCGATGTTTTATCATTCTTATGCGTGAGTTGTGATTCATTTGATATACGGTTGAGAGGTATTTTTGTTGGGATGTGAGTATAGATTTTTAATGCAGTTGTTACGCCGCTGAACTCCACATTTCCAAATGCGTTTACCACCTATTTACCCTCTTAACTAGAGCCTAACATTACAACCGTTGGGAACCTCGCTCGATATGATTTTGAGACATTTTGGGTGACGACGTGCTTTGTTCTAGTAGTTTTCCTAGCTATCGAGTTAGTGAGATTATTTATAGTCTCAGCGTCTTAGTGGATCCATACGGTCGAAAGTCTTTGCACGGAGTTTACGTTATAATATTCCGCCGTCTTTTATATATTTAGTTTGCTCCCTAACTCTTCAATTTATTGAAGAGGAAGCAAGTATTGATTTGCTTCACTTTTGTATGAGACGACGATGCCGGTGACTTTGAGTTGCGATTTTTTGTACTAGTTTGTCCTCGTGATTATGTGCTATGTTTAGGTAGTTTGCTTGAGGACAAGCAAAGGTTTGGTTTGGGGGAGTTTGATGTGTGCATTTTATATAGATGATATGCCCCCGGTTTAGTTGCATTTAGCTTACTTTTAGTTGAGATTATTGTTGTTTTAAGAGTTATTTGCTTTTTATTGCGGTATTGTTGTTCTCGTTTATATTTTGCAGGTTTTGGTGGTCCTGAGCCAAAATCCGAGTCGAGTGGAGCACGTACGACTACCGAGACCTCAAGACCAAGGTCGAGCCAATACGGGAGCTCGGGATAAGAATAAAGACGCATTGGACCAAGGCTTAAATGAATAACAAAACTTTGATGAAGTTGAAGAAGCCCGGCCCAAAATAATTGGGACCGGCCGGTCATAGCAGACGGGCGGCCGGCCTGCCGTCTGGGCCGTTTACTACGTGCGTTTCTGATTTAATCCGAATTGTTTTTTGAAGTTTTTGTATAAATACATTAGGACGAGATTAGGAAACTTATGCTTTATTTTTAGGTCTTAGCTTAAATTAGACTTAGTTATTTTATCTTTCAAAAACTCTCTCAAAAGCTCACAATACTTAGTTAGTTATTACTTCGCAAGATTCGACCTTTGTTTCAAGATTTCAAGATTAATCTTAGGTTTATTTCAATTTTTTTTAATTTATTCAATATGTTTATAATTGATTGCTTTGCTTATTTCTTTATCATGAGTAGCTAATTCTTAATTAGGGTTTAGGGGAATTTGTGACAATTAATTTGGGAACATGTTTTAATTGCTTTGATTGAATGAAATTGTGCAAGTTGATTTCTTCCTACGCGTTATTATTATCAATTGAATATAGGGACGCCTAAATTGAATTGAATCTTGGTAGTTTTAATTTAAGATCGAAAGCCTAATTGAAACTAGACCTACGCGTATTTGATGAGTTAGGTTTAGTAAGTTGCAAGAGCCCGCTAAATCTGCTTAAGGTTAATATTGACTCGAGAGAGCATATTTTATGCCTAATCATTTGCATAGCTTCATTTGATTATGATTTCTTATTGAGTTGAGTTCCTGAGTTGATATCACATTGAACTTGATGCCCTGATCTTTCTCCCATATATTATACTCCTTATTTTTATTGTTCTTAGTTTAGTCATTCTCTTTACCCACGATATTTTGTTACCTTTGAGATAGCCTAGTTTAGCTAAGTAATCCTTTAACTACACCGTTTCTCTGTGGATTCGACCCTACTTGCTGCTACCTACTAGTTAGTTGTTTTGTAGGTATATTTTTGATTGAGGTGATACGACTTCGCCCCATCAGTCGGATCAGGAAAAGGATCACCAACAGAAGATCCAAGTTTGCCAGTAGTGTCAACGGGGGTTTGAGAGGCCTTACACGAGCTCATACCAGCACGTTCAAGAATATCTTCGGCATACTTAGCTTGACTAAGAAAAAGTCTGTTGGAAGTACGAGTGATAGAGATGCCCAATAAATAATTTAACGGACCCAAATCTTTTATAGCAAATTCTGATGCAAAAAGGAAATAATAGTGTGAAGAAGTGCCTGAGAAGACGTTGTAAGAAGGATATCATCAACCTAAAGAAGTAAGTATGCGATGTTAGTGCCACGACAAAAGACAAATAAAGAGTAATCACAACGATTATGGGAAAAACCAATGCGACCAACAAAATCTGCAAAACGTTGATACCAGGCCCTTGCTTGGAGCTTGCTTCAAGCCATATAATGATCGTTTAAGTAAGCAAACATGATCAGGACGAGATGGATCACGAAAGCCAAGAGGTTGATACATGTAAACGGTTTCAGTCAAATGGCCATGTAAGAAGGCATTTTTGACATTAAGCTGATGAATTGGCCAAGAACGGGAAATTGCCAAACTGAGAACCATGCGAATCGTAATCGGTTTAATCACGGGACTAAATGTTTCGTCGCAATCAACACCAACCCGTTGAGACCTGCCATCAAAAACAAGACAAGCTTTGTATCGCTCAAAAGGCCCATCAGATTTCCGCCAATGACGAAAAACCCACATTGAGCGAATAATATTGACATTTTGAGGACGAGGTACTAACACCTACGTCTCATTTTTAATCCCTATTATATTCGTCAAGCATAGCCGCCTTCCAATTGTGGTCGGCTAGTGCAACTCGAGGATTAGGAGGGATCGGTGAAGGATCTATGGTAGTGTGAAGGTTCATTGGGTTACGAGGTTTGTAGATGCCATGCATACTACGAGTAGCCATGGAACGACGAATAAGGGTGGAGGGGTTAGGCGGTGTTGGAGCACGAGAGGAAGAGATATGTGTCGGCAAAAGAGTGGCTTGAGAATGTAAAGGTGGGGATGACGATGTAGCGGAGGGTTGTGGTGGTGTGTGTTCTCGTGAAGGCGTTAAGACGGGAGCACGAGAGGGAGATGCGGGACTCACAAGTGACTGCGGACTCGAGGGAGGAGCACAATGTGGGGAACTAACAGGAAGAAAAGTGAAAGAATCATCATCTACGAAATCATATACCTGACGATCTGGGTTTTGGAGTATGGCATATGGAAAAACAGACTCATCAAATAAAACATGATGAGAGATTGTAACAGCCCCATTTAAATAGGGCGAATCCCACCTAAATAAGAGTGTTACGCTGCCTAAATGAACGGTCTCGTAGTGTAAACCTATATCTCAAACGACACAAGACTTTAAATATAAAACCTGTACGTAACGAAAAGGAACCAAAAACTCCAGACAACAAAACTGTGACAACTGTAACAAAACGGAGCACGAAGACCGCAACTGTGAAAAGTAGTAAGAGTAGTGAGACATCTAAAAGTGATGTCTAGACATAAAAGAAAATCATCGCAAGCCCTCCAAGCGTCCCAGCAAACAGCATATTCCCGTCCGAGTACCTACGGGGTGGGGGAACAAAGAAGACAAAGACACACAAACAACCTGTAACACCCCGTGTTTTTGTAGCATAATTTTGTAAAAGAATTTAATTCCTTAAATTAAACTCATCCTTTTACATTATAATAAAAATGCGACTGAATTTTTTTCGCCAAATAATACTAAATTTTCCTAAGTCCAAATATAAAATTTTTGAAAAATAAAGTTTGTTGCATTACCTTTGGAATTCAAAAAGAAACACAATTCAAAATTTTATAAAAGTCAACACAAAACGTATATCGTCTTTCAAATTTCAAAATGGTCAAGCCTAGTTTACTATTCATAAAGATAAAAGTAAAACCTTTTGTTCATAAAATTCAATTTCGAACACCTTTCGTTTTTAAAATAAAACTGGACACTTATACTTTTCCCGTCTTTGAAATTCAAGTCAACGATTTCAAACACGCAAATCAAAGTCAAGCCACTTTATTTTTCTTCGAAAGTCACGTACACAACACTTACACATCAAAATAAAAATCATTTTGATTATTATTTAATAAATCATACTCCCTCCATTCATATCCACACTACACATTTGCTTTTTCACACTTGCCAACGCGCATTTTGCGCGTTAAATATCTTTAGCTACGTTTATTCAAAAAATGTAAAAATTAGATTTTAATTACGTACTCATAAAGACGAATCAAACAAGATCATTCATGAATATATCTACACTTATGTATCGAGAGATAATTGAAAGTGAACGCTTAAGAGTGAATAGTGTACAAAATAGAAATCTACCATGTGGATTTGAATGGAGGGAGTATTATATTAATAAAAAAAATTACTATTTCGTTTTGATTTAACTAACACTTTCACTAAAAATCGAAATAATGAGTTTCACTAAGCCTAAACTGATAAACTTTTTGACGTTGGAGTATAATGATTTAATTCGATAACATTCAACGAAAAAAATAAGTATTTCGATCAAATAAGGTTTTATTTCAAAGTTGCGAGGACCTAGTACCCAATTTTTGTTTTGATTTCGTTTTGAGTTTTATTTTCATTTTTATTTTCGATCTTACTCCTAAACATTATTTTAAGACTATATATTTTATTTCGAGACTTTTCGCGTGCGCGCAAATCGAAAATTTCAAAAACGAAAAATCGGGACAAGTGCATGCATGGTTGGCCGAGTTCTTTGAACTTATGGGTCAATGTTATCTTCTTCCATTTCTTCCTACTTTACTCAACCATCTAATCCTCTTACACTATCTACTAATTTCATCATCACTTCTAGCTTATTTAAAATTAAAGTTTAAACAAACTAAATACAATACATAATTATACACTACAACTACTACTACATAACTACTACTACACGTATTACTACTACACACAAACACAAAATTTTGCTAACACTTTCCTCTCTAAATAAACTCAACTCAAGAACCTTTGTAAGCATGTCTTCATTCTCAAGAACATGAAGAACACCATCCTTCCATTTCTTCTTCTTCTTTAAATCATTTATTTCTTATTCTTTAAATCTTTTAAGCACATAAATAAATCATTCACCAATTATTTTAGTAATCACATCCTCTTTATGCTTATATTTATTTAAGAAAATAAATCAAATTATATAAAATACAAACATCACCTAAACATAAAATACTACTACACTTTATGTTTTAGTTTAACTAGTTTAGTTTTAAAATAAATTACTTCTACTACTTAGCATCATAAAAACCGTCTTTGCATTCTATGGTAAACATTTTACCTTCGGATCGGATTTTTTAGACTCGGACAAAGGGTTACCTTAACCCAACTCGGTATTGGTTTAACGAACCCGTATTCGTAATACGGTTGTAGTAATTCAGATTCATAATCCGTCTAAACCTCGCCAATACCGCGTAAATACATAACCCACTTTCGCTAAACAAACCGACGTTACTTTTACATTATGCAAACTCTCATTCATGCATTAAATACGACTAAACACGAATTCGACATAAACTTGTACCGTTTCAACTAGTCTTTTTAAACATGCAAAACTGAGGGTTTTTACAAAATATTAGAATTAAACAAAAGTCGGAAAACAGCGTTGATAAGGCTAAATCGTCACGCCTCAATCAAAATAAACCTAGGCAGACAACTAACAGAAGCTAGTGGTAAGCAGGATCGTATCCACAGAGAAACGGTGCAGTTATAAGCTAAAGTCGGAGTACACAGGTCTAACTCAGGTGTGAAAAGGGATGGTTTGAGCTATAAACTAGAGCAATAAAGGAAAAGAGAAGAAATCAATAAAGGGGAAGATTAGGGTATCGGGTTCATCATGACAATGATTCAGGAACTCAAGTTCATAAGAAGGAAGCGATAAACTGTGCAAATGATTAGGTCTGGAAATCGCTCTCTCGAGTCAATTTTAATTAGCCTTAAGTAAATTTAGCGGGCTCTCGCAACTTACTAAATTCAACTTATCAATCTCGCGTTAGTCTAGTTTTAACTCGGCTTTCGATCTTAAATTAAAACTTACTCAGGTTCAATTAAACTCAGACAAAACGTTGATCAGGCGAAAAAATCCTAATTCAATTGACATAAAACGCGCAGAAAGAAATCAATTGCACAATATATTCAACCAGTTTAATCTAAAAACATGTTCCTGAACCAAGGGCACAAATTCCCCTCAAACGCTAATAGGAGATTAGCTAGACATAACTATGGCAAAACAACAATAATAATAATATGAAGACATAGCGATTGAATAAAATAAGCAATTAAAATAAACCTGGAATAAATATGGAGTACTGACGGTTACAATGAAATCAATCTTCAAGCTAAACTAATGGAGTTTTAATGTTTGTGAAAGAGAGAAAAATAAATCAACAGTAAACTTAAACCTAACCTAAGAGCAGAAAAATAAAGCATAAGATGTCTAGTTTTCGTCTTAAGAGTTATATATAGTTTCCAAAAAACATAAACTCGAATTAAAAACAAAACCGTCGAAATAAGCATCACAGTAGTAGATTCTTGCCTGGCTGGACCGGCCTGACCACTTGTGTTGGGCCGGCTCTTCTTCCTTTATTTCTAGCCCAATTCCTCTCCTTGGGCCTTCATTATCTCGTGGTCTTTTGGTCTTCAATTCTTTGGTTCGTATTCCCGAGCTCCTGCGCGAGCTCGAGCTTGGTCTTGTCGTCTCAAATCTCGTATTCGCTCCAATTGTCTCGGGTTTTGGCTCAAAACCACCAAAACCTGCAAAATGTAAATGAAAGGCAGCAGTATCGAGAAATATAACAAATAGCTCATAAAATCATAATGAATACGAATAAATGCAAGCTAAATGCGACTAAACCGGGGGCATAAAATGCATATAAATAGCACTGATCAAACTCCCCCAAACCAAACCTTTGCTTGTCCTCAAGCAAAAAGCGTCGGAGCGAATCAAAGTGACACGAATTTATCACGTTAGTATCTCAAAGTTGACGACCGATGCACATAAACTTACAAACCATAGATTATTTCACCGAAAATAGAGCACAAGTCTCAACCATTCACACCACATTATATTACTAGCCTCTAATGCTTTTGCAAAAATAAAACTTACGATAATTGAATTCAAGCAAGACCAACCAAGCATACCACTTTCCGTTCCACCTTTCTTTCCACAATCCATTTCTTCTTTTCTTTTCTTCCTTTTTCTTTTTTTTTTTCTTTCTTTTTTTTCCTCAAATGTGGAGCATCCCTCGTATGTTATACCGTTTAGCTTGACATTCACTCGGTAAAGATCGCGCTCGAGTACACATATTTCCTTAAGGGTTACATCATTGCTCATACTCTCGGTCACAACCAAATTCATGGCCATTGTGGTTACTCAAATCAATGAGTCCCCTCCGAAAGCATCGAAGCATTGCTCCAACATTATTAGCATACATCCATTTCATTCCACAAGCCAACTTCCAAACATTCCACAAACCAATTGCCTCACTTGAATGCCAAAATCGAAAGTAAAAGATCGAAAAGCGATAAGAATTAAGCAAATACAAGTGGGCTAGCGTTTGAGACTCGCAATCTATTAATAGGAAACAAACATATAGTGCAAGCTACGACGATAGATTTTCAACTCGGAGATGCTAAAGATCAAAATAAGGACACTAATCAACTCTCCAAACGTGACAATTCAAACCAAAAAGACTCGTATTTTTGGGATTTTTTCAAAAATTTTTAACTGCACACAAAAATGAAAATGCAAACGAAAAGCGCGAAAGTGCTTCCCTCCCCCAAACCAGAATCGCACATTGTCCTCAATGTGGAAAACAGCACAACCACAACAGCAGATAAGGACAAATAAGGGACAGGGGTAGGAAATAAGAACGAGAAAAAAGGGTAATGAAAGCTCACATGATTAAGCAGAAGCTCTCCCAAACCGAAGCGAAGCATGGAGTGCGGCTTATAATCCGCGAATATGCGTCCAAATCAGTCCAGCTATGTAGTACTTCAAGCGATACTGAAAACAAACGAAGCGAGAGCGGCGAGCACGGCCGGTCAGGCCAGACTGCCGGCCGGCTGGGGTGCTTTTTTCACGTTTTTTGCGATTTTTTCCTGTTTTCCAAATTTGAGCTACGGCCCCGGTCTGGACCCGGCAGCCGGTAGGCCGGCTGGCACGCCTCCTCGTGAGCGGTTTCTCTAAAATACTAAGGACAAAAGTCCATAAGTACCTGCGCGATAAAATCACAAAATAATACCCTCGTCCTTGCGCGCTCAAGCAAAACCAAAGTCATCAAAAGCAAACCAAACAAAGCAATGTACAATAAAATTACAACGTCATCGGGTTGCCTCCCGGAAGCGCTGGTTTATAGTCCCGCACGACTCTTCAAAGCTCCAAAAATGAAGTCAAATTAGGCCAAGGTCGTTGGCCATTGGCAACAGCTTCACTTGGCGAAACAGCCAAAGAACTCTTCCCTCTCGAGGCAGAGCAGCATAATCCACCACACACGGGATTTCATCCCGAAATGGCTCTCCAAATCTCCCTTGTGCTCCCGGCGACTGAACCGTAGGGTGAACTCCTCCGTCGCTAGCATCGAACAAGTCGGCTTTCAGCAACTTTCTCTCCCCCAAACCATCTTTGCAGCTGACCTGTGATAAACCTGCACAAGGAGAAGAGACATGCAAAACCTCCAAAGTGTCTCCAGTAGTGTGAGACGGAGGTACAGAATCAATAGAGCAAACTGACTCTAGACGCATAGGTGACCGCGAGGTACTAGACTGGGTAAAAGTAAGCTTCTCACCCCCCACCGTGAATGCTAAGGTCTTATTGCCCACGTCAATAACTGCACCAGAAGTGTGCAGAAAAGGTCTCCCCAAAATGATGGGAATGTGGACATCCTCAGGCATATCTAGCACTACAAAGTCCACAGGGATAAAGAACTTTCCAACCTGGACAGGGACGTCTTGTAGGATACCCAGGGACGCTAATGCAGTCAGCCATCTGCAGAGTAATGTGAGTGGGCCCCAAGGTTGTCATATTCATCTTTTGACACATTGAATAAGGGATGACACTAACACTCGCTCCTAGGTCGCACAAAGCATTTCTGACCACAAACGTACCTATGGAGCAGGGGATGGAAAAGGTCCCGGGATCACTAAGTTTAGGCGGTTTACCACCTTGCAACCTAGTACTAGCCTCCCCCACAAAAGCCACAGTCGAGACGTCATCTAACGTACGCTTCCTAGCTAAGACTTCCTTCAAAAACTTAGCGTACGCGGGGATTTGAGTCACAAGGTCAAGGAAAGGGACATTTACCTGAAGCTCTTTGACGACATCCACGAACTTCTTAAACTTAGCCTCGACCCCGGCATTTTGTCGACCTGGAAATGGGAGCTTAATTTGAATCGGGGGCGTTGAGAAGAACAGAACACCGTAAACAATACCCGAATCATCTTTCCTCAAGCAATAGTCCAGTAGGTTAGACGGCCATTTGTCGGTCGGCCGATTGCGCCAGATTTCGGATCATCGTAAAACGTGCCACTCCTCAATGTAATGGCACATGCTGTATCATTGGGAGGATTAGGGGGATTACATTGCGATGGTAGAGAGCCGGGTTGACGCGACGCTTGTGAAGCGGCAAGTTGAGCCACTTGAGTCTCCAGCATTTTTATTGCCGCGTCCTTAGCCTGGTCACGCTTTTGCATATGTTGCAGCATCGTTTCTTGCGACTTCTACACGGCCATTGTCACTTGCTGCATCTGCATCATCATGGCCTTTATCTCGGCCATAGGACCGGGTCCCGGGGGAGGTGGAGGTGGTGTATAGGCAGGCTTTTGGTAATTGGGTGGGGGTGGCTGGAAATTTTTGTGAGGAGGGATGTAGGGTTGATTTTGTGGTGGTTGGGTGGTTGGGTTCAACACGTTTTGGTTACGGTAGGACAAGAGAGAACGATCGTAACCCGGCTGGTTTTGATAGGGCAAGTTTTGATTATAAGATTGGTAAGCGTAAACCTGCTCCTGGGGTGCAGCATACCTCGTAGAATAACCCGAATCGTGCCCTGCAACAGCGTTCACATGAGCACCAGAAGAACCACCCCCATGCAAAGATACTAATCAAGCGGTCGCAAGAACCTGATTAGTGAGTGCACTAATACTCTCCTTATCACGGTCATTATGCGCATACCGTGAATTACCTCGCGGCTTTCCAAACTGAGATAAATGGATAGCCATCTCCTCAATCAAACCCCACGCTTTATCATCGTCCACATTGTTGGCAAAGCGACCCTCTGCAGCAGAATCCAAAATAGCACGACTCTCCGCATATAGACCGTTATAAAAGGTCATGATTACCAACCAGTCGTTCAACCCGTGGTGAGGACAATCCCTTATCGCCTTCTTGTACCTCTCCCATGCTTGGTAAGGACTCGTCATAGGTCCGCTTTGAAGCCACGAATCGACTCCTCATTTGATTTGTGCGTTCCGGAGGATAAAACTTTGAATAGAACGCGAGAGCCAAACTCCTCCAATCAGTGATACCAGCAGCTAGTTTGTCGAGGTCCGTGATCCACTCACGAGCTCGATCCTTCAAAGAAAAAGGGAACAGCATCTCCCTTATTTGATCCTGAGTAATCCCGGCCTGCTTGATCGTAGAGCAATAGTCCGTAAAAACCTGCATATGACGACCAGGATCCTCGGTGGGATAACCACCAAACTGATTCCGCTCCACCAAATTAGAAAGGCGGGGCGAATTTCAAAGTTGCCCGTAAGTGTAGCGGGCATCGTGAATCCATCAGGTATGGACTCGGGCTTAGGTACCGAGTGACTGTAGAGTTTTGGCATGGTCACTGGCTCCTCTAAATCAATAACAACGTGTATATTGTCCTCTTCGCAGGACGATTGTTCTGCACGAGATTCCTCGTCTGAACTTTGCACGCTCTCAATTGCGTAGGCCTCAGCGATTTCCTTGAAAAAGTTACGCGTACGGTGCAAGGTACGCTCAGGTTCAGGATCAAACGGGACTAAACCTGTAGGTGACCTGCGCATAAATAACTCAAAGGAAACGGTGAGAACGGTCTCAAGGAACTAGAGTTCCCTGAGACAAAAAAGAAAAACCTGCAACTAAACAATGACTAAAACTAGCAAAGCCGTTTCCCCGGCAACGGCGCCAAAATTGACAAGGCTAAATCGTCACGCCTCAATCAAAATAAACCTAGGCAGACAACTAACAGAAGCTAGTGGTAAGCAGGATCGTATCCACAGAGAAACGGTGCAGTTATAAGCTAAAGTCGGAGTACACAGGTCTAACTCAGCTGTGAAAAAGGATGGTTTGAGCTATAAACTAGAGCAATAAAGGAAAAGAGAAGAAATCAATAAAGGGGAAGATTAGGGTATCGGGTTCATCATGACAATGATTCAGGAACTCAAGTTCATAAGAAGGAAGCGATAAACTGTGCAAATGATTAGGTTTGGAAAACGCTCTCTCGAGTCAATTTTAGCCTTAAGCAAATTTAGCGGGCTCTCGCAACTTACTAAATTCAACTTATCAATCTCGCGTAAGTCTAGTTTTAACTCGGCTTTCGATCTTAAATTAAAACTTACTTAGGTTCAATTAAACTCAGACAAAACGTTGATCAGGCGAAAAAATCCTAATTCAATTGACATAAAACGCGCAGAAAGAAATCAATTGCACAATATATTCAACCAGTTTAATCTAAAAACATGTTCCTGAACCAAGGGCACAAATTCCCCTCAAACGCTAATAGGAGATTAGCTAGACATAACTATGGCAAAACAACAATAATAATAATATGAAGACATAGCGATTGAATAAAATAAGCAATTAAAATAAACCTGGAGTAAATATGGAGTACTGACGGTTACAATGAAATCAATCTTCAAGCTAAACTAATGGAGTTTTAATGTTTGTGAAAGAGAGAAAAATAAATCAACAGTAAACTTAAACCTAACCTAAGAGCAGAAAAATAAAGCATAAGATGTCTAGTTTTCGTCTTAAGAGTTATATATAGTTTCCAAAAAACATAAACTCGAATTAAAAACAAAACCGTCGAAATAAGCATCACAGCCGACCGGCCGGCTGCCGGCCTGGCTGGATCGGCCTGACCACTTGTGTTGGGCCGGCTCTTCTTCCTTTATTTCTAGCCCAATTCCTCTCTTTGGGCCTTCATTATCTCGTGGTCTTTTTGGTCTTCTATTCTTTGGTTCGTATTCCCGAGCTCCTGCGCGAGCTCGAGCTTGGTCTTGTCGTCTCAAATCTCGTATTCGCTCCAATTGTCTCGGGTTTTGGCTCAAAACCACCAAAACCTACAAAATGTAAATGAAAGGCAGCAGTATCGAGAAATATAACAAATAGCTCATAAAATCATAATGAATACGAATAAATGCAAGCTAAATGCGACTAAACCGGGGGCATAAAATGCATATAAATAGCACTGATCAAGCGTTCATGTAATAATTCAGATACAAAGAATTATTATTTTTGCTTATATTTCCTATAGCAAAACGTCATAGCTTTGACAATTCACATTCATTATTTTTCATATTTATCGACTCATATTTGCACTTGTACGTAGCGTTTTATTAGCTCAAACATCGAAATTAAGCACTTGTTTTCAAATTAGTAAAGACTACTTACGTAGGCTTTTTTATTTCAGTTTTTCATAATACATTTTGATAAAACTTTCGAAAAGTAACCTCACTCCGAATACTCTCTGGTTTCACAATAACCTTAAAAGGATAGGTATCGACGCGCCTTGAATTTTGAGACCTGCGTCGTATGATTTAAGACGTGCTAAAAGGTACCAAATTCCTTAAATATTTGGTGGCGACTCCAAAACCGACTTCAAAACGATTTTCAAACAACTTTAGCAATGATGTCCCATATAGCAATAAGTCGGCAAAAACAACTCATCTCGACAAACCGCCTGAGCCAGAAGTGGTTTAAAAGCAAATAATCTCGCGTAGCGTCCGCGCTCCTATTCAGGTGGGCCCGCGCGAGGCGTCAAGGGGTGACCAGATTCCCGGTACCTTTACTAACTCGGACATTTCACAATCAAAACAAACATTTTAAAATCCCACCGTGTGACTCCCACACGGTGGTCTTACCGTCATGCCATCACCCCTCGTACACTCGTAATATCATCACTCTGCATTCACTCTTTATCATCGTCGTCAATCACTCGTGATAAAACATTTCTACTCATTTTCAACATCGTCAAACGCTCATAATCAACTCATCATCACTCAAAATCATCATCGCTCTTCACTCATAATCATCATCGACATTCACTTAGTACAATCATACACTCGTAGTCATCATTGTCATTCACTTATTATAATCATACTCTCGTAGTCAAGCAATCGTTCTCTCATAAGTAATGCAAATATTCATTCATGATTGAACTATTCTTTCACTCGTATTCAAAAGATATTATTTCAAAGACGTACTTCGCGACGTGGCAAATAAAAAAGTGATATTAGTCAATACATTCACATATACTCCACTAACTTAATTCGATTTTTGCCAAAGTACCAAGTTTAACATGATACGCAATTTCACCAAAAATCATAAACACTCCTAAGGTTAAGCATCCAACTCACACGACCACAACATTGGTTTGCATAACACGACCATGTCTCAGCTAACAGCAACACCGAGACACAAGCAGCAGTCCCTATACACGGCCAGCAGCCCTTAACCGTGGCAAGCAGCCCCTGAACACGACCAACAGTCCACAAACGCGGCAGCAGCCCACAAATACAGAAAAAGGCAATAGTAAACAGCAGAAACCAGCAACAATTAACAACAGAAACAAATTTTCACTACGGAAAAAGGGCGACCATACACGATGACATAAAGCCTATACTTGGCAAATTAAAGATACTACACACGGCAAATTATAGCTACTATACACAGCTTAAATTCATGACTATAGCTCGACCACAACACTGATTACTTCTTGACATAACACACACACACGCATTCATACTTCCAACACATTAGTATGCATCACACAATACCACAACATAAGTTCATACTATCAATTATTCACACACAATTACACTTAGAAACTAAGTAAGGGTTAGGCCCTTACCTTGCGATGCAAAGGAGTTTTAGGTTGAACCAAAAGAGGGGAAAATCGACTCAAAGGAATCCTTCAAAGAAACCGTCTTCTTATCGTGAATAAACAGCAACTTTCAAATCCTAAGTGAACTCGACTCCAACATGACTAACTAATGTCCTCATCTAGCACTGTCTAATCCATAGCTTCACTAATAGTACTGACGAGTATTGAGTAGTTCGCAACATAGCACACACAAAAAATGAAGAGGAAAAAAGCAAAAATGAGAGTCGATAAACTGATTTGGGAATTGAAATAGAAGTGGAAGAAGCAAAGACTCACAGAGAAAGGTGGGGGACACCGGGGAAGGGTCACAGTGAGGGATAAACGGGTGAGACGAGTCGAACAACTACGACTAGGTGTCGCCGAAGTGAACAGTAAACAAATCAGGGAAGGAAGCAAGGGAGCATTGGGGTCGTCGTTCCAATGACGGCTTGGTGGTGGTCAACGATTTCCGGCAAAAGGTTTCAGATCTGACATCGGGGAAAATGTGAGGCGATTTCCGACAAGGATTTCCGGTGGTATTCCGGCATTGTAACCGAGACAGAGGAGAAGTAGAGGAGCGAGAGAACTAACCACGGTGGTGAGTGAAGGAGGCCATGGTGGTCGCGCATAGGTGTTGGCCATCAGCGACAATGATTGTGGTGGTCACTTCAGATCTGGTTAAGAGAGAAAGGTCGTCAATGGTGAGGAGAGCAGGGTGGTGCTCCGGTGATTGTTGGCAGCGTGACCGAGGAAGGGAGAGGACAACCGGTGCTGCTGTTGATGTTGTTATTGCTTTAGTCGTTGTTGTTATCGGTGGTTATAGTGGTGTTAATGAAGTTGGTGTTTTGAATTATTCATGTAGGTTTAGAGAAGAGGAAAAATGAAAGAGAGGTTGAAGACTATGGTTTTCCCAATTTTTATTTCAATCAATATGGGATAAGGGGAAGAAGAAATAAGGTGTTTTTACTTTAAAGTATTATTATTATTATTATTCTTATTAATTTTTTTTTTTTTTTTTATTATTTTTTTTTTTTTAAACGCATTTTTATTAAAGAAATATAAATAACGTTTACACAAAATTGGTGGGCAGCCGAGATACAATCTGGGCCCCCACTCCCTTAGCTACAGCAAAGCCAAGTCTAATAAAAATATAAGCGGATGCCCGAGCCCCGGCATCATGGGAGGCAGAGAAGTTCTGAATCCGCTTGAGTAAAGCTATGGCTGCCGAATCCAGCTCCCCCAAAGTAGAGAAAGAGAACGATAGAAATCAGAGTACCGTTGTCGCACATGAATCCCTCAGATTTAGCACATTTCATACTGAAAGTCAGATCAAAGAATAACCCTATCAGACACGAACTCGGCCAACCCAGTTTGAGTCAAGGGGGAGGAACCCGTGAGGTCCACACAAACATCCCGCCCCCTGTCCCAAGAGTACAGAAGCAAATCCGCAGGACGAAAGGATCCGCCGTGCCCATCAACCAGACCAATGTCGACCTCCTTCCCCGCCGAGATGCCAGCCCTATAGCAGATATCCAGTAAGGTGTCGCGGACAAGGTTATGCTGATGCTTAACCCCGATAGTACCAGTACACGAGACCACATGATCACCGTACACGTCATCAGCGTACACCCGAGAAAAGGCAGAACAGGGCCTAGACGCCATAAATAACGGAACCCCAAGCCGGTAACCAAGCACACCACGGTAAGTCCTCCAATTCATAGTCTGCCCTAACCCGAAAATAGGCACCGCGCGCAACCAGTCCGAAGAATGGGCACCCTGCTGAGACCTCCATAAGGCGATCTGTCGCGGGGAGAGCGAAAAGCGGTCGCAGAAGCAAAGAACCTTCGTGAAATATATTCCTGCCAATTTCTTCATATGTCTAGTGGCAGCGACTTCACTTGGGTCCCGTGCGAAAGCAAACCCCGTAGTCTCGGTAAACACCCTTAATACAACTTGTAATACTAGCAACTACGAATGACTTAACACTAAAAGGAGAAATCATTATATAACTCTTCGCGAATGCCTAACCAAAACTCAGCCACTCGAGCACACCTATAATAGAAACATGACCCATCACACAAAGCAACAACAAGTAGAGAACATAACGTAGCACAAACGATAGCTACATGACCCATATATACTACCCTGTACATATTCACTAATAGCAGCGCACCTCGCAACATGGAATTTCACGACATACACATCATTTTTACATCTTACGAGTCACGACACACTAGGACGCACATCATTTTCACAAGTACTCGTAACGGTTTCTTTCATATATTTCTCGTTCTTATCATCGGTATATCAATCTCACCGTACTACAATTTCTCATTCTATCGAGCATCAAACAATCGTCATACAGAATAACTCTAAATCATCGATAATGCGATACAACTTGAACATCTCAATTATGATAATTTAGCAGCAGCAACCATTAAGTATAATCAGAGCAATGCGACAGTTTCCACAGCAAACAATGTCATAACAAGACATGTTCATGGAAAATATATCCATACATTAAACACACATGTATCAAGTATAACGAAAACAAAGTTATGGTTCCTCTGCAACAATATACAAATATATCTAGCAACAAACAAATTCACAATTCCTCAAAATGCACCATAAGATGCCTCCATTGACCATAAGGTCCTAATCCCGTCCTCCATCAACAATATTCAACATAATATAAGATATAAACAACAAGTGTGTATACGAAAGCATACAATTATAGTATTGCGATGACATATTAAAGCAACATATATGAAACATTAGTATAGACGATAGCGTTAGTATAAACAATTGTAAGGCAAGAATAAACAACATCATTAGTGGTCATGCATGTTTCATTCTCGGATATTATCAACGATAACTTTTTTATTTATCTTAATTCTACATTAATTTTCGTTTTTACTAGAACTATTTAAGAAAACATTGTTTTTAATTTCATATAAGTCATTTTAAAATGCTCACTTTACAAACTCTTTCTTTTTAAACAACATTCATTACCAGTTGTCCCTACTTAAACTCCTTAAACAACTATCCGTGCAATTTGTACGGACATAAAATTGTTAGGGTTTAGTTAGGTGAGTGAGTGGGCGAGGGTGAGGGTGAGGGTGAGGGTGAGTGAGCATGAATGTGAGTGAGTGAATAAGTGTGAAATACATGTGAGTGTGTTTTTTTAGTTTGTTTTAGAGTTTCATAACGGGCCAGTTAGATTGGTCCATTTAATCGAATTTAGCTTAATTGGACCATTTAACATGACGTCTTTTTGGATTTAATATTGAAAACGAAATATCGAGCCACTTAGTATTCTTTCAATCTACTCTTTATACAATTCACACAATTACAAAGACGTACAGAGTATATTTTACAATTAGACGATTATAATTTTTTTATATTTGATCATTTTATTTTCGATTTGGGTTGAAATTGAACGTTCTAATTCTTTTTAATAGGCCCCTCCTTTAGCTACATCATCATCTACACCAATTTTGAACAACTGTGTAGCAAATAATAACGGTGTCCAACGCGTATCTAATTCAACAATTCAAGATTCGAGCGTTAGTCATCGTGTTCCATTCTCCGATATTATGAACGGTAACTTTCTTATTTACCTTAATCCTACATTAATATTTGACTCTATTTGCACTTTCTTTTCTTTTTTTTTAAAAAAAAAAAAAAAAACATCGTATTGATTATTTTTGTTATCTCTTTAAAACAATTTGTATGAATTTTCAATTATAATATCTAATTTTTGTAGGTAACTTCTATCTACACGGACATAAATGTCAAAATACGGGCATTAAATAATGGATGAACAATTTACAAATAATTGTACGACGTACCATCTTATTGTTATATTTTTTGTTTTTTCATCTTTACATTTTCTGTAATGCTTTAAAATTTTCGATTAGTTATTGTTATTTGTCATATAATTTAAAACAACATACCCATGTTTTTGAGAAATTATAGTACTGTATATGATCTTATTGTTATATTATTTCATTTTATCAAAACTTTTTCTTTAATACTTTGAATTATTCTATTGCATATGGTTATTTATTATATAATTTCGTTGTTTTAAGTATTTTTCAGTGATACATATACACATTTGATCATTTTATAAAACTCCTTTATTAAACCCAATATACAACGATTTCCTTATTTGTACATTCCTACGTGAACTTCGTAAACAACATTCCCGTGCAATTTTGCACGGCCATAAGACTAGTAAATTGTAATACTACGACTGTGTCATTTTAGCATTTGTAATACTCCCTCCATTCAAATCCAACACTAACATTCACTATTGGGTGGTCTTCGAGGCGGTAGTTTAACCGTTAACTTCTTTATGTATACTTGAAAATTTCTCGTTTAAATTTTGATTTTGTGAAAGATTATGTTATAATGTTTTCAAATATATTATTTTCATATTTTAATTTTATGTATTTCACAATTTATTTCAGGCGTCAAATTTAACAAAGGTTGAGTTCATAAAGCAAATGTTGTTGTTGGATTTGAATGGAGGGAGTACTACATAGGAAATGTTTATAAGAAGAAATATTATACGTATATCCTATAGATTTTTCTTCATTATTTTTTAAAAAAAAATTGATAGATTCTCCAAGTGACCATGTCATATACTGAGTATATCGCAACCAAATGAAATTTTTTTAGTACTGCATAACATTTATTTCCAAAAGTATTAAAGAAAAATAACTAAAATTAAAATTAAAATTTCTTATTGATTTCATGGCTAATATGAATCACTTACCCTTCCACCAACGTGCAATGTGGTCAGAGGCGAATTTAGGGTACTGCTATATGGGCTATAGCCCAAGTAGATTTTGGGCTTCGAAAAAAAAATCAATATTTGAATTATAAATAAATTTGTCACAATGCAACTTTATTCAATAAGTAATTGGTTGTGCAGTTGGCTGGCCATTATTTTTGTTGGGTGACATCTTTGCTAGGTTAGGGGTTCAAATCCCATGAGTCATATTTTTTGAGGAAATTTTAATTTTATTATTTTCCTATTAAATTTTCCCTTTCATTTGGTTGTGAAAGGAGTGAAATAATTTACTTTGGCACTATATTTTTAGAATGTCTTTTTTTTTTTTCAAAAAAAATTCAACTAGTATGCATACTCCTAGTTTCGAATGTGAATAATAAATAATAATAAAATTAAAGGTTTAATTGAAAATTTCTTCGATATTTTTTAACTAATGCATTTAATAATTTATACTTAACAATAATACTAACAATTTAAAATGATGTTATTTGTCCACTTTGACGACCTTGGGTTAGTTGTAGTGCAGTATTTTGGGTCGTTCAGCCGTTAAATGTATTCACTATCGATTTTTACGCTTTCGATGAAAATTTTGAACTCAAAATAGCTGTTTTGAATTATTTTTTTTAGCCCAAGGTAATTTCAATTCCTGGACCCGCCCCTAAATATGGATGCTCTAATAAAAACTTGATACCCTAGAAACGTGAGTATCATGACTAATATGAATCACTTACTTTTCCACCAACGTGCAATGTTAATAAAAACTTGGTACCCTAAAAATGTTGGGTATACTTTGACATGGTATATTAACCGGATTTACCGATAATTTCACGAAGAAGAAGGCGTGGGTGGGCAGGAAACCCATATTGTAGTATAAATACCTTGCTTGTACAAATGAAACATTGACATATAAGACGTTAAGACGGCCGTATCGATTGCTTATTGCTCCACAAGTTTTAGTTGAAAGTGACAAACTGAAAGTGACTCAACCGTTAAAAAATTGACGGAGTTTGATAATATACTCCGTAAGCAAACAAACAAAAAGGTTGAAGTTTGGTTTGGTATGACAAGCAAATGTAAGACAAATTCTCAACGCATATCCGACTTTCCTTTTTGTGTAAGTCTCTCTATCCAATCTTTCGCATGTAAATAGTGAACTAGATCCTTAATAATTTCATATAGGTCTGAAAATAAAAATTAAATATTTTATAAAGTCTAGTAACTCACTGAATATTTTATGGCTTAGTAATTAGGACGGAGGTACCCTGAGCAATTAGTCTCAAGTTTGAATTTTCCTCCCTGTTGTAATGACCTTATGAATCTGTATAAGTATAACTTTTTTTCCTTCCATTTGTGGGTGTGGCTCGGCCCGTCTGTGGTTTCACAGGATTTTGCATAAAAATTTAAGTGAGATTTCGATAATAATTCATCTGTCTCGATCATTTATTTACCTTTCTCTTAAATTAAACCCTCCTAAAAAAAAAATCAAAGTGTAAACAATTCACTGAAACGGATGAAACAAATTGATTGATAATTAAAGTCAAGAGTCGATTTAATAAGTATAGATGTATAGTATTCATTGAGGTTTGTTACATTAGAAGGAAAACTCTTAGAAAAGACCGACGTCTTCTTATTTAGTACTTCCTCCATTCCAATAGGTTCTATACGTTTCACCTTTTGGACACTATTCATAAGTGTGTAGAATCTCGAACGATATCTTTCCATCCATTCATTTAATTTGGCGTCATCCCTTTTGGCACTATTCAATGGTGAATAATATTCAATATAACTTGTAAAGTATAAATAAAAATATAGTCGTATGAGATTTTGTTTTATTAAATGTGATAAGTCTGACATTAATATCAAAATTTTATATTTTTATACAATTTAGAACTATAGATATTGTCGTGACAAAATGCGTCTCGACAAATGTGAAAAAGTGGAGGATGCCAATGGAATTGAATGGAGGGAGTAACTTTTAACATACAAAATAAAAAACAGTCAAGTGTGATTTTGTTTTAATCGTCTTATCGAGCACATTAATAATATCAAAATTTTAAAATTTTCGAGATTACGAAAGCAAAGATATGAACGAAACAAAACGAGTATTGATGTACGTGCATAAAGTAAACGTATAGAACCTATTGGAATGGAGGAAGTATGTTTGTGTAGATTAAGTGTGGTCCCATAAAATTTCTCACCATTCATTTTCTACCAGATCATTATTTTTTTTTCTTATTTTTCTCACTCATCCATACATGAACTTGACCGTTTGAAAAAGCTAGCAACTAATTACAGTCACAAAAATAGGCCACCACAACTCCATGTAATCCCTCAAAGTGACACCTGAAAAAGGGTGACTAAAATCGATCGCCAATACCTCCAACACCGACGATAGTCGCCCTCCGATAGCACTACCAAGAGTACCAACCTCTGTACACCACCGCCAACCTTTGCACACCAACACTCACTCACCTTTTTTTTTCCGTTTAAATTTAGATATATTTTTTGTTTTTATTTTTATTTTCTTAACCTAATTTGAATTTTTTTTTTAGTCCATAATTAGTAATTATAATTTGTATTAAGATGTTATATGTTTATATTAACATTTGTTAAGTTTATCAGGTTCTAATTGTTGTTTAATTAGGATTTGTAATAAATTCACATAAATAATCCCAACTATCACTCATCTTCCAATAATAATTTATTTCAGAAATAATCAAAATAATCTGTTATTGAAAATTATTAGATAATATCACTTTTTAAATTTTACTTAGCAAACGGCAGTCTGAAAAGAAAGTTAAACCGCTTTTAAATTTTTCTCACTTTTATTCTATCTAAAATTAAAATCTGTTTGACCGTTTTTTGTATCCGTTTGAGTCGGTTAAAATTGGTTAAAGTATATTATTAGAATAATTTTCAATAGTTGGGATTATTTTGGGATTATTTTGATGTGGAATTATTATTGGAAGATGAGTGATAGTTGAGATTATTCATGTGAATATTTAATATTACGAGTATATTAATTGAACTTAAAATTCATGCGATTATCCATTTCGATTTTTATTTATAAGATATTTGATGAAGCTTGATTAATAAGTTTACGGTAAACGCCGTAGTTACGTTGCAAACACCACAAGCACTCGCACACTTGCTTAAAGTCTTCAACATTTAATCCAAAGACCTCCTAACAATCAGATTTTTTTGGTATACAAAATTGGTTATCACAATTTTAGTCAAGATTCTTTGCAACAATCATACTCCCAATCCAACGGCTTCACCAAATACACGTGTCAAAATCCCAACGGCTGCATCATCAACATTTTTCCAACCTCGTGGGTCTCATTAACCAATAAATACAAACCTCACTTCAACCACTCACACAACAATGGCGTCCTTCTCACTCCTCCTCTCACTCTCTCTCCTCGCTCTACTTTCTCTCTCCACCGTCTTCGCCGCCGAAGATGACATCATAATCCGGCAAGTCACCACCACCGACGCCGGCGCCGGCGACGACATCGACTCCATGCTCCTCCACGCCGACCACCACTTCAACCTCTTCAAGGCGGAATTCAACAAACAATACTCGTCGCCGGAGGAACATGACCACCGCTTAGGAGTGTTCAAGGCGAATCTCCGCTGCGCGAAACGCCACCAGTCGCTGGACCCCTCCGCCGTGCACGGCGTCACGAAATTCTCTGATTTAACTCCGAAAGAGTTTAAGGAGAAGTTTCTAGGGTTGAAAGGCGGGAGGAAGAAGATGAAGCTTCCAGCTGACGCGAATAAAGCGCCGACTTTGCCTACCGATGATTTGCCGGAAGATTTTGACTGGCGTGACAAAGGCGCCGTTACTCCGGTCAAAGATCAGGTGTTGTTTTTTCTCGCTTTTCTTAAAATTTAATCGTCTGATCTTTTGTTTATATTGATGACATGATCATTATTGATACGTCGATAGATTTAATTGACTGATCGTTTGTTTTTATTGATGACATGATCGTATATATGTGGAGTGTATTATTACTGTGTCGATGAATTTTAGTCGTTTGATTATTTGTTTCAATTGACGACATGATCATCAATTTGTGGGGTGTACGTGTTAATTTAATCGTCTGATAGTTGTCGATAAATTTTGTCGTTTAAATCATTTGTTTTTATTGATGACATGATCAGCGATTTTTGGAGAAATCATGGAATTTTGATACTTGAGTAACATGCTCTGTTTGGAGAATGATGATGATGATTGTTGTACGATAAAACAAGCTTTAAAACTGATTATATGTTATTGTGTGTCGTCTTTAGAATCGTTAGATTCATGGTGCACCACGTTAATTTCCGCAGCTCAATTCCTTCTGATCATTTGTTTGGCAACCAAGTTGTCAAATTCAAGAGTTTGTTTGTGTGAGAGGCTGTGATTAACGTAGGCTATCAACGTGATGAAACAGGGGTCTTGCGGATCATGCTGGTCATTTAGTGCGACAGGTGCGTTGGAAGGTGCCCATTTTCTGTCCACCGGTGAACTCGTCAGTCTCAGTGAGCAACAGTTGGTGGATTGTGACCATGAGGTCTGTTGCTTTTCACTTCTTCCGTGGATTGTTTCTTCTCGTTTCATTTCCGCTCTTTCGATATTTACTTTTCAAACTAGTATCGTCATTTGGTTCCTCTCTTTCTGTAAACTGTTGTTGTAAATTGGGTGGAGATTGAAGGTGTTGAGTATGTTTTGCGGTTTCCTGGATTCATAATTCATCCTTACTACTCAATTTCTTTTGTCTCGTAATTCCAAACGTCTTTCTTTACCCAATACTAAGCTTGGAGACTTGGAGTAGGTTGTTCGTCATTTTAACTGCTGTATTTCAGGTTATTTACCAAACCGCTTGAGTTTTCTCACCGATGCTTTTTTGGATAGTTCTTGATCTCAGTTCTCAAATGATGGTGAGTCGATGTGGAATTCATTTGATAGTGATTCCTTACTATCTTTCTGTTTTGCAGTGCGATCCTAACGAGTACAATTCCTGCGATGCCGGTTGTAACGGTGGCCTAATGAACAATGCTTTTGAGTACATTTATAAGGCTGGTGGAGTTGAGCGTGAGAAAGATTACCCGTACACTGGCAGAGACGAAACCTGCAAATTTGACAAATCCAAGATTGCTGCTAAAGTCTCCAACTTTAGCGTCATATCTACCAACGAAGACCAAATTGCTGCCAATTTGGTGAAGAACGGTCCTCTTGCAGGTATGATACTATACTCCACCAGACATACGCACCTGTTTTAGGCTTTTAGCCACGCCATGTTAATGCTGCATTAAAGTTATCTCATGTTTTTTTAAAGTTGTCTGAAATTTCTGAAGATTTTTTGGTAGTCTTTTCATGAAGAGTGTGATAAATAAAGAAAAAGAAAAGAGAAAGTATTACTAGGTTTAGAGAGGTGTACCATCTTAATCTAAAGCTTTTAGATTTGGCGTTGGAGTGCTTTATCTGATAAAGCTTTGTTGGTCGATGCAGTTGGTATAAATGCAGCGTTCATGCAGACTTACATCGGTGGAGTTTCGTGCCCATACATCTGCACAAGGCGTATGGACCATGGTGTGTTATTGGTCGGGTATGGATCAGCTGGATATTCCATCATCCGGTTAAAGGACAAGCCGTATTGGATCCTCAAGAATTCATGGGGTGCAAACTGGGGTGAGAAAGGTTATTACAAAATCTGCAAAGGCCGCAACATCTGTGGTGTTGACTCCATGGTCTCCGCAGTTGCTTCCATTAACACTCATTAAGTCTGCGACGGACCCTCTTGGCTATGGGACCAATTTGCACTTGTAAATACATATCGTGCAGCAGCATCTACTGCAGTGAACATTTTCTCGAATTTAAGCTTTTTAATTCGGCTGCCTTATGTATTTTAGGGGCATTCAGTAATTTGCTGTAATCAGGAATCGAAACCGTAATACGGTGTACTATTTATGTATGTATTTGGATGGTAATTGCAACGGTGTAAGCTCTTATATTATAATCCTAAATTGCATTGCTATGGTTGCCTTTGCTGCCAACTAGCGATGTTATTGTAATAATCTTGATTGTAGGTAAGAGTACTGTTGAACTGTGCTAGGTCTGACACCAGCATACCATTGTCATGTGTTTGGGTGGTCTGCGTGCAGTGTAGTCCTGCTGGTCGATGTACCTAAATAATCTGCGGACTTCCAGCACTCGTGTTGCACAAATATGGTGCTGTTGTGTCTATGGGCAAGTGGCGGAGAACGTTAACTAATACAACCCTATATTTCAATGGAAAAGCTCCACAAGATTACTTACCTCGGGGAAAGTACTTCGTACCAACTAACACAGTCTTCTGAGATGATGATCTAGTTACACATGCACCATGCGGTATAGACATTAACGCGGCAATATACACTCACACCATTCTCATGAATTCAAATTATGAATCTAAATTAGGTATTCTTTAGGGACAAGCGGTTCAAGAATGATCAAGTAATGGATATGCTGACCCTTAGACGACAGAGCACAAGAAGTCAGTTAGATGATTCCTTCATCACATTTTGCAAGATTAAAACTCTTGCAAGGCTACACTGTTTGCCATTAATGACTACTCGTATTACACAGAAATGACGATTAATGACTATTAGCAGCAGAAAAAAATTGATAGTCTAGAATAATATGTCGGCGTACATTGGCCATAATAATCAAATAAGAGTACAGAAAGCCAATAATATGAAGTTAATAAAAGTTGTTGCTACACAGCAACATGTAAAAGATACTGTAATACAGGGCCCAAAAAAAACCTATTTCAATAATGGTACCTACGACTCGAACAAATCAAAGTATCAAACTGATCCTTGCGTACTCCATGTTTTGACTACTTGGTACCTATTTCCCGCTCAAGAAATCACTTCTCATATCCAAATAACAGCCTAGAAATCTCCGATAGTTTATTACACAAAAATACAGTCGAAACTTGGAAGAACAAACGACACTAACCAGGATTGGGAGGAAAAAAAATGTGAGAAAAAAGACCCATATTGTGCAACATAAAACGGAAAAGACTATATAAACCACCAAACTCGTGCCCTTCAAATTTCTTACCTAGGTTTCAGCAGCCGCTTCCAGCAATATCAACTCCACGGAGTCTTAGTTGAAATGAGCCATCGATGATATTGATCATCCTACCTTTTCTGCGAAGGGGAGCAAAGCAAGCCGGATGCATCAGCACCAACCACCGCAAGATCACAAACAGCACAAATCTGGCCTTCTTGAGCTGGGACAAACCGCGAGGAACAGTAAGGACAAGAGACGTCCTTTTGACCCCGATATATAGGTACATAGGTCGCTCCACAAACCACAAACGGATTCCTAAAATCATAGTTCAACTGAGTTGAATCTTTCATGTTCCTTTCAGCAGCCTGGAGAACCTGACGGGCTGTCTTTGCTTGCTTCTCAAAAGTGGGATTAGTTTCAAGAAGACGACGAGCAAAATTAGCAGCTGTTACGAGATTCCCAGCTTTGTAGCAGTTTGTCATGGCAGTAAGTAACGCGAGTCTGGCATGAGGCAGTTGGAGGTTACAGTGAGTGAAGTATGCAGCCAGTTCCTGCTGACGTACTGGATCGTCTTTCAGCTCCCTCCTCTTCAGCTCCATCTTCAAGCCCAGAACATACTCCTTGACGATAATGATTAATTCCTTGACTTCGTCGACCTCCCTTCTTGACTCAACCACTATCAATGGAATGCTGTGGAGTATATTGACAAAGGTGCGGAGTGCTTCACTCAATTTCCCGTCATTAGTTAACTTGTAGGCAGCTCTAAGTTTTTCCTCCAACTGAGAAAACCCTATTACCAGAGCAGGTGGGTTCCTAACATTAGGGCTGGCTGATTCATTCCAACCCCTCTCTAATGCGACGGAAATCACTGGTGCAGAAGTGAAGGCAAGCACGTAAGAGTGACTTCCGGCAAAAAGATCAACAAACAGTTGCTTCAGCGGGGCAAAGTTCTTGATGCCCAATTGCCTGTTAAGCAAACGCATAGCAGCATCAAAGTTTCCAGCAGCAGCATGTTCAGCAGCAAGGGACGACTTTTGTGTCCATATCTGGCTCACAGGCATTCCTGGGGAAGGTGCAACAAAAACAGAGGAACGACCACCATGCGTCACCTTGGGAGTTTCAACCTCGGGAGGGAGGTCAAGATCTTCAAGATCCCATCCTCCTTCGCCACCTTCAGGTACTCCGTCTTCTCCATCTTCTTCATAAAGGCCAGAAGAGCCGTCTCCATTTTCAACAATATCGAGGGCCTCTCCCCACTCCTCTCCAGGATCTTCCTCTCCCTCGTCTGGTGCTTCTTGCCTTCCATATTCATAACCATCAAAAATCCCCTTCATAACAGTCAGTAGAGGCCAGTTTGCAGCACAGCTTATAGGGCTAGGTGGCATCAACAGTGACGGTGCTTTTCCCTTGGGGAGCTCAGGTATGTTATCCCCAAGTTGAACGGCAAGATGGCTAGCAGCATCATCAAGTCCATGGACTTTAGCAGTAACATAAGCAAGAGGAAGATGTCCAGCGGCTTCCAGAATCTTGACACGCTCTTGGACATCGCCCAAGTAAAGAGCATTATGGAACTGACCCATAACATTATTTTTAACCTCGGCAATTTTCAACATTTTGGACAATTTTTCTGCATTTCCAGTGATCAAATAAAGGAACGACAGCCTCTCAAAATTCTTTGTTTTCTGGTATGCATACTCCACTATGTCTGCATTGCCCTGACGAAGGGCCTCAACCCCCAACCTGTACCAATGATTCTTGTCATCAATTACATTAGCTGAGGCAACAGCAACCTCAATATTACCACTCTCCAAGGCCAAGTTAAAGCGAGTCTTCTCATCCTTAACAAAATGAAGAGCAACCTCTGGAAAACCTTTTTGCTGAAGATAGGCAATCATGGCTTGCCCACAAAGCTCCGAGCGCTTAATCATGCCCATGACCTGGTCATATCTCTTTCTCAAAAGGGAAAGCTTGAAAAAGTACTCCGTTGCATCAATAGAGATATTACGGTTTTTCCCATCTCGATCTAAGCAATATATGGTGTTTCCAATCACTTTTGTGATGTATAATGGCACATCAAGAGTCTTAATAATACCATTGTCCCCATTTGGGAGACAGTACTTCATGTGATTCAGAGTTGTATAGATGAAAACACCATTATCATCCCAAGCTCCACTCTTCACACGGATAGTTTCATGGAGAGTGCAACGGTGCTCGAGCGTCTTGGTGGCTATAATTATTGAATGCTTGCTCAACAAAGCAACACTATCCATATCATTCGACCAGACAATGTATCTGACCAAAGCACTTTGAAGTTCACCAAGCACAAGCCTCTGCTGGAGGTCAAACACAATTACCCTATCCTCAGCTCTACATAGGAGATTACCTGATATAACATAAACAATCCTATGAATTTCAGACACTAAGGAGCTTCAAATGAACAACCACTACCACAACAAAAAAGGGAAGGGAAGGGGGAATATTGCTACAGAAGAAAGTAAACGCACAAAGTTAGAATATTGCTACAGATGAAAGTAAACGCACAAAGTTACCTGTTCCAGCATAAAATATAGCATCCGTCAGAACAGGAAGGGCAACCTTCTTGACCAACTCATTCTTGAGATTTTTAACAACAACTTGGTTGCTACTCCTCTCTAATACAGCAAACCTGTTCCGAGCAATAAAGACAGCTGAACCACCAAGGCCTCTCTTAGCCTCTTGGACTATGTCACCCCTACCCAGACCGTCTTTAGGCACCAAATAAAGTTCATAAGATCCACCATCTATATCTGAAGCTATCAAAATAGCATTTTCTGTAGGACTGTAAGAAAGAGTTCTTGGGCTTTGATTGAGAATGCTGCTACCAGGTCTTCTGATGGGGATGACTTGAGTATCCTTTTGGGTCGAGTACTCATACACACGTAGAAAACGATCTTTCACATAATACACGAGATCACCACTAACTGCAAAAGCAGGGCGTTCTCTTTCCAGCTTAAAGACGATCATTCCACTATCATGACCAGCAGCAAAAAGATTCATCTCAGGATGAGCTGTAAGAATCCAGAAACGATCATGCTCCCTCCTAAAAGTCTGGAGACCAGTTCGCTTAGTGGCATCCCACACACGGATACTTTTGTCCTCAGAATTTGACACAATAATATCTTGCCTGGCATGAAATAATACACAAGAAACATTGTTCATGTGCCCTCTTAAAGTGTCCACTTCCCATGCTTTTGTATCTGCACACATTTAGATAATGACTTTCCATGTCAATCTCTAATATCTATAGAACAGCCCTGAAACAGTAGCCATTCAGATGTTTTTATCAAAATGCATCGAGCAATAGTCAAGTATAATTGCATTTAAAATTTCACGTTATATACAGATTAGAAAGTTGTAAGTAAAGTCATGTTGGTAAAAATAAAAAACTTGCTTTGCAGAATGAGTTTTCTAGAAAAAAGACACCAACTTTGAAGCCTAAATCGAACACTTGACCTATAGCAACCAGACTCTGGAAGCAAAGTTGCCTCATACGGGAAGCTTTTACTCAAAACACTGCCACAACACTCTAAAACTAGTAAGAAAAGCTAACAATAAATGAATATATCATACCATTCATGCGCCAGATTTTCACTTGACGATCATCAGCACCAGACACAATCAAGGGGAGCGTTGGATGGAAAGAAGCCCAGTTAACTCCCCGGTCATGACCCTCTAAGACATACTTAACAACAGCATCAACACCACCAAACAGATCTGTATTCATCTGACTCAGTCGCAAAATGTCATCTGCAGGAGAAACTGTTTTCTTCCTTAAGGCGCCGATATCCCAAACACGAACTGTCTGATCCAATGAAGCAGAAACAACAAGGTCCTCCTTGGGGTGAAATGAGGCACACATAACATAGTGATTGTGTCCGGTTAATACAGAAATGCAGGTGCGTGATTGCCAGTTCCATATCCTTATGGTTTGGTCATCACTAGCGCTGACAATCCAGGGAGATTCATGGTGAAATTGCACAGTACGGATATAATCAAGGTGTCCAAGAAGAGTAAATAGGCATCTATGCAGTTTATAATTCCAGACTTTAATCTTGTAATCATCTCCTGCAAACCCACAGTTAAGATATTATTATCACTTAGCAGCTGACAAAAATAACAATAGTTCAGAAGACCACTCAATCTAGACACAAAATGGCATAGTTATACTTCTTCCTTAATGGGACTAGGTCAACTCTACAGAAGCAACATGAACTGCTGGACAGAAAGCAGAGCAAAATACCAGACCGGAACGTTACAAGTTGAAGTGCAACTACGTAGGAGTGTAGGACCATTGGCATGAGATGTGGACGTATAAGCGATTTACACAGTGAAGACATCTCCGATCACAATGAATGTAGAGCATCTCCAATGGTAGGGTAAAGCACGCCAAAAAGTTGATTGTACCAATTATCATAAACAAAGTACATATAAAACTTTTTCTTCTTGCTATGTGTACAATGAAAGACTAAGCTTTTTCGTTCCTACAATATGAGCTATCTACCCAAAATAGGAACAACTTATCAGACCAAAAACACAACTTCATGTTGCACTCTCTTTTAGTACATTGATCCGATTAATAATTGATCTTTCTATATGATAATTTAAACAATGCCTTGCTGTCCAAGGATATTTTCATCAGTCAAACTCATCAACTACTGTGTCAGAACATGTTCGACAATCACGGGTAGGCCATACTTATTAAACATCCAACGATTTAACCAATAAAATGTGCAACAGGCACCAATCGGACATAAGCTCACACCTACGGTACAAGTACTCATGAGACCCAATCATCTACTGTTTTTCAACTAAACAAAGTATTGCGGTATTAATCAGCAGGTTATGATTTAGAAGCAAAATTATAATTGTCAACAGATACACAGCAATATGTATGGAACCCAATCACACTTAATTCCGACGCACACATGTTTTATACACCAACATACACTTACAAATCTGGAAGTCTGGAACATAAGATCTAAACATGTAGAAAGTAAACTCCATAATACTAGTAAGTGGTAAATCAAAACACACAGTGATCAAATACAACAATATAACACTGCCAAATTATAATTAGTCTGTGAGTTGAGGGTGACAAGACTGACAACCATGCCTCATTCTAACACAAATCCTGACACAGTTGCTGGCATCATCACAAAAGATTAGATTAATGAAGGTTAGTATACACACTTGAGCCTAATGAAACACCATGTTCAAATCAAATGCAAGTGATTGAAAACCCTTCACTATGGACTTGTGGTGATACTAATGGATCCACTTTCAAATCATTGAATGGTGAGTCAACCCAATTTTGACATGCATAATTTTAAGTTCAAAGTGGATCGAAATACCACTAAACTGGTAACCTAGTCATCCCGGTCGTGTAAAAGTAGCCTTATGGAGGTTGCGTGTTTATGAGTTGAGGCACATCAGATTCAGTTGAAATTTGTTAAAAAGCACCCTAAGGATGCACATTGTGGTAATGATAACAAATGATTAATTTAAAAATATACATGTGTTGCCCAAAATATACATGATCTGTTTAATAATATACATGTTGGAACACGGCCAAATCGTTAATCTATGAACCCATCTAACAAGTAGTCCTATGCAGTGTATGAGTTGGTGGTGATAACGACGAGTCATTTCAACAGTCATCAAGGTTGGTCATGAATAGCTAATATCTGAATGTTATTACGTATGATTGAGATGGCTTAAAAGAGTACCTAAGAATTGTGTAAAGTAATAGGGTTGCGTGTTAGTTGTGGAAATACCAAATTAACACTAGATCAATTTTTAAATCAAACTAATTTTCAAGGTATTTTCTACATTTCTCATGTTCTAGGCAATGTCGACAAAAAGAACATTAAAGGGTTAAGTGAACAAACAATATAGTGACTCAGAAGCACATGGAATCAATCAACAATTGTTGAGAAGCACTCCTAATATGCACATTAGAGTGATATAATGATGACAACTGATCCATATTGAAACCATAAGATGCAAGTGGTGCTTAAAGCCATTTTTGGGATACGAACAATTATGGTATCTAGCACTCGTCAAACAAGAAGATAGTCTTATGGTGTTTATGTGTTGGTAGTGATGTTCAAAACTCACACATTTTTTTCGGACAGAGAAACATAAAAGGGAAAGACATGGGAGGGGGAAGGAGGGAATGGTAAGGGAGGGAAGAGAAAGGGAGGTAGAATAGAAGGGAGTTTTCTTTCAAAATGTTGCCTATGTAGCTTAGTTTAAAAAGGCGAACCCAAAGTGCACCTAAGGTGCGCCTTGGATGAGGCATTGGCCAAAACGCCTTGGTGCATTTTATGTGCACCTTATGGGCAATGCTCTGACACACTAGTATATATTGTCCGTAACTTTTTGACAGAGACCTTAAATGAGGCGTCAAAAAAGGCGTGCACCTTTGCGTTGCGCTTTGCGCCTTGTCGCTTCGGCCCCTTAACGCCTTGGTGGGCATTACGCCTCTTTAAACTAAGCTATGTAGGAAATTACCTTCGTCCAAATCCTTGTACCTTCATTTTACTTTCCCAACTACGGATACCACCCTCCAAATCTCTTCCCTCTCAGTACCTCTAAATTCTTCTATCCAATAAAGCTCTCGAATAAAATCACATTAGGTTTTCTCGAAAAGCTAATATTTGAAGGCATAGTACACACTCAAGAATTAAGATGGCTTATTAAGACACGATTCCGAATCAGGTGTTAATTGCTAATGTATCGTAATTCGTATGTATGCAAATTAGTTGGGGAAATGGCAATTAATCCATTTCTCAAACCATAATAATCCATTTCTCATACCATAGAGCAACATGTCAAACTATTTTCCATGTATCATATTCAGCGGACCATATGGACCGATCAACGAAGTATTTCTAATTTGAGTCCGCTGTGATACTAATACGATTCAAATAAACGTATAGAAAAATGCATTTGTTCACTGATAGTTTACTGATTACCAAAATAATACAACTGTGGTGAATAAATTACCTAGATGATATTGAAAGGCTAATAATATAACGGAACCATAGTGAATAAATCACCTAGATTCTATTAGCCATATGAGAGAAATCTTACTATTTTTATTCATATAATTTTAAATCATTACAACTTAACTAATGTCTATATATAAGTTACAATACCTTGGATATTGGGGAGTACGAAATAGAAGAGTTAAGTTAATCCCTCTGATCCACCCATTTCTTTACGTTTACCTTTTCAGATGATTCACCTATTTCTTTACATTGCATTTTAAGGTAAACATTTTACCCTAAAAATCAATGTAAGGACTAAGGACCACATTTTACCCACTTGAATGTGTTGTCCTAAACAGAAGTTTCAAAGTAAACGTAAAGTAATGGATGGATTAGAGGGAGTACTAAACTACCTCTAGAGCGTATATCTACTGAAATACAAGTTGATGACGAAGGTTTTTGCTCATGAAGTCCATGTCAAATAGGAAGTCAATTTGGAATACAAGTTGCATATTCACTGAAATAGTTGCATTGGATGCCCCATATTTCCGAGATCTGGTCATCATTGGTGCTAAATGCTAATTGAGGGTGTTTATCCACACCTCAAAGTTCGACCTTCCACGTTTGTCCGCTAAATGATTATGATAAGATCTATGATGAAAATAGATGCTCAAAATATCAATGAATTCAGTTGACAAAAGGTTCTTTACCTTGTCAATTGTCACACAAAATACATCCTCTTAAGTATTGTAGAAAATGTTTTTATTTTTTTTGGCGTTTCAAACTTTGAGCAACTGCCAATGTTCATGTAAAACCTCAACTTAAAATGATGACCTCAAAAACACAACCAAAGAAATTGTCCATTCAAGTGAGTGATGGAGAGAATTCCGAACTCTTGCTCAAAACAAATTTGAGAATAGCCATCAAATGGTTGAGCAACTGGTCATCACTTGCATGTTTGATCTGGGTGGATATTACATATCTACGAAATTTGATCCTTGAGGACAAGCATCATTCAATGGAGTAAATTACCACGGAGGATAGTTTACTAAATTACCACTTTTATTTCTTATTCTCCAAGGCATTATATCCTATACATACACATTAGCTAAGTTGTAATGATCCACGAAATTTACGAATGCAACTAATGAGATCCCTCTCATTAGCTCGATCGAATCTTGGTGATCTATTCATTGCAATTCTATCTTTCCACCGTTTATTTATGATCGCATCAGACACCAATGTAGTGTTATACTCCGAGGTTTTTGCTCACACCTTAAGCACAACATCACATGAAACACGATCTTCATTGTCTCTTTCGACAAACCTAAGTATTGCAGTGCAGATCAGCAGCTTATGACGTAGAAACAATGAGATCGACAATGTGGATCGTATACAAATCAACTCAATATACTAATCAGATCACACATTCACACAAGACATTCATTCGGATCAAATACAATTGAATCAAAATTCATAATCACAGAAAAAAAAATAATGAAACGAGACAATGTGGAAGAGAATATAATACCTCCGGAAACAAAAAGAGGCTGAGTTTTGTGGAAATCGACACCGCGAACAGGACCGTCGTGCTCGTCGAAGCGATCAATGAGAGTACCCATGCGATAATCCCACAATTGAATAACACCGCTGTGTAAACTCGCTAAGATCCATGGCCTCTTTGGGTGAAAGCTCAGACCTTTCACCCTGTTGCTCTTTGTTTCGAATTTCGTCAACATCTTGTTGTGATTGTGATTATTTTCTGGGAATCAAAGAGATCAATCATCAAATTGATTGAAACAATAATTAGGGTTTGATGAAGGTGGATGGATCAATTCGAAGATTGAAGATGGAAAAGGGAAGGGAAAATGATGAAGATGAATGTTGATGATTCAAATGTTTGAGAATTCAGAGAGAGAAAGAGAGAGTGTGTGTGTGAGATCTAATTTGGAGGGTACAGCGCGGGGGAGTTGTGCTCTATTTTTCACACCGACGCCCACGGATTATTTACCTAACTAGTATAATACCCGTGCATAAATGTACGGGGCGTATAAAAAAGTTAGTAGTTAATTGAAAAATTGTAAATTGAATCAGATATTTAGCTAATTAAAGTAAGAATAGTGGTTATATAAACACGCCCCGAAAACATGTGTAAAAAATGTGATAGAATTGTGTAAAATATAGTCAAAATCTTATTTTACCTGACCCCGTAACAATAGTGGTTACATAATTCCATATTTGATGGATAATACGGAGTACTATACTATTCCATATCGGAAGGTGATAGGTTGACACAGCGTGTCAAACCCGTTTTTGACACAGCGAATAACATTGCGCCATGTGGCAAGCTTTGAGAATCTATTTTAATTGTAATTAGGAATCTTGTTGTCTTAATTATAATTTCTTTTTATCTAATTTTATAACGTAATTGATTTTTCATATACGGATTTTACTCAAGTTATATACTTTTTGTCATTATTTTTCCCACCCTTCCCTTTTTACTCCAAGAATATACAAACTTTTTTTTTTTTTCTAAAAAATCTTAAATCAATTTAATTCAAGTTTCTAAATTTTCAATTATAAACTTCAATCATAAATTCAATGGAGTAATAATGATATTTTAATTCTTGTTGTAGACAATTCGGATGATATTGAGGTGGAAGATGTCCGAACAAAGGAGTTCAACCCTTGGCAGTATAGTAATTTGTCTGCCGCTTGAGGTCAATGTACACCTAAATACTTCAAACAATTTTCCAATGAAAATGGTTTACATGTACAACGAGAGGATTGTTACTAGCAATGACGAGTATAATGCATATATTCGCGTGTTCTGAGATCTGAGATTTCATTCGATCATAACTCAGATTACACAAAATTGAAAATAAAAAATAATTATTATTTCATTGAATTTATGATTGGAGTTTATGATTGAAAATTTAGAAACTTGAATGAAATTATTTAAGATTTGGTAGAAAATTAAAAAGAGAGAATTCTGTATATTCTTGAAGTAAAAAGGGTAGAGTGGGAAAAATAATGACAAAAAGTATATAACTTGAGTAAAATCCGTATATGAAAAATTAATACCCTTTTATAAATTGTAATTTAATTTTTCTGTATTTGTTTTAATTTTATACTGTGTATTGTACTTTTATACGTATTTTATACGGTCCGTATTTATACGTGATTTTTATACATAATTTTACATTTTCACAATTTAGACTTTGTATATATTTTTTTAATGAATTTCTTTTTTTGGAATTTTTTTATTAATAACTGAAACTTTTTTTATTTTAATTTATACATTAGTTTGAGATATTTATTTTAATTTTGTACTGAGTAATGATTTTAAAAATTAATTTTGTGAAGTTAGAGGTAGTCATGCATTATCAAAAACTTATTCAATGGATGAATTCATTTGGAAGTATATAAACATCAACAACTTTACTTGCTTGGTCGATGTGGGATGCTGATTCATTTAAGAATAATATTGAATATTTTTTTACTAAAAAAAATATTCCAGATTTAAAACATTATAAAATCGTTTTTTTTACTAAAAAAAAATATATTCAATAACTCGACTAATGGCATAAGATAATTGAATGTAAGCAAATATTTGATGTTTCCCTTTTATCTTTACCAGATCTATCAAATTATAACAAGTAAATATAAGATCGACAAGAAAAAAAATTTAAGGTCGTCATCTTTACCCTCAATAATGAATTTTTTTCGTTAAATATCATTAAAATTGAATTTTTTTTGTTAAATATAAACAATTAAATCAATAAAGTCGCAATCTTTAACATAAAATTATTAATTTTTACCATAAAAATTGCAAATTTCCTGTTAAAAACCCATAAAACTTGAATAATTGTATCGAAAAATTTGATCTTCTCATTTTATGCTCCTTTAATCACTAGATCTATTATATTAGACCTGTGTAATATAAGAGCAAATAAAAAAAATCGACGAAAAATTTATAATTTTACCCAAAATTAATAAATATGTTTAAAAAAAATAAAAAATAAAAATAAACAAAGATGAAACATTGAATCGTACAAAAAACGGTTCCAAAACGATGAACAACTGATATGAAGATGGATCGGATATGGAGAGCTCGCATGGATGAAAAATATCAATGTTTTTATTGATTATTGATGTTTTTTGTGGGTAGAGTGAGAGTGAGATGAGACTGAGAGTGATAGTGAGATGAGAGGCGAGAGTGAGAGGTAAGAGTCGGCAAAAATGAGGGTTTTTACTTAGGTTTTTAGTGTGGGTAGTATAAATGAGTGAGAGAGTTTTAGGGTTAAAAAATGGGCTTTTTAAAGTAGGCTTAAATAATAGATTCAGTGTATAATTGGTCCAATTTATATTACGTTTTTATATATTTAACATTTAAAATATGTAGAATCTTTTTGGTTGCTTTCAATTTACCCTTCATAAATTTTACATAACTACAAAGGTAAAAGCACCCAAAAAGTTCTATTGCATTAAATATTTTCTAAAACGTGAAAGCACCCAAAAACTTCTATTGCATTAAATATTTTTGTTATTGCATTAGATATTTGTTTGTGTCTGTAATTGGGTCGTTCGTTTATGGTATGTGAACTTATTCGAGTATATTATACGGGTCACGAGTCTGATTGTTAATTTATTGGAAGTTAAAATCTAATTTTAAAAACTTTTTTTTTTAATCACTAGGTGTTTTAAAATATATATATTTTATTTAAAAAACAATAATTTTCTATTGTCATTTTAATCACTCGACTAATTGACCGGGTCAAATAACATTTATTAGTGTTTAATTTTATTTTTTTTGGTGAGTGCTTATTAGTGTTTAATAAAACAATAAAAGTTTCTATTATAATTAGACCTGTCAAAAGAGTCGGGCGGGTCAGGTACGGGTTCTACGTCAGGTCAGAATAGAGGTCGAATCAATAAGGGTTCGCTTTAAATACGGGTCGGTTGGTTTCGGGTCAAAATATGGTCAAAACCACTTTTTCCGCACCTTTATATTTAGCACATTTTAATTAAAAATTATAATTTTATTGTTATTTTGCGCGCGCGCGCACACACACACATATATATTTTATATGTACATATGTAATTCTAAAATTGATATTTAAAAAAAAAATTGTAATTTAAGAAAATTTAAATACGTAGTAGTATATTTATAAATATCATCACAACATATCAACCTTCATTTTCGATATCATTTTCATATTTCAACTAATATGAAATAATAATTAATACTAAATTATTACGTACTTTTTTCATGATATATTAATTTATTGGTTCATAAAGTCTTTTTACACGAAGTTACATTTGACCCAACAGGTCGAACGGGTCGGGTCGGGTTTTAACCCTAAATTAACGGGTCAAACGGGTTCAGGTAATTTCGGGTCACGGGTCAAAATTACGGGTCCTTGACCCTAAATTTCAGGTCAGATCGTGTCGTGTTTTGACAGGTCTAAAGTCTACAATTGTATGAATTAATAATCTTTCGACTATAGTTGCACGAGTACAAATTGGAAAGGTTATGCCAAAATTTTAAAAGCAATTTATAATAAACTTTCTATTGCAGTTGCGCGGGTACAAATTGATGAGTTCACATTCATCGTGGTTTATAGATGAATAATCTCTTATATCGTCTTGCTTAGCTAAGGTAAATGAGTAATTATTGTTTAAAATAGGATATCATGGCATATTACTGCAATTTGCACGGGCATAAAACATATACTCATCTAAAATACAAAAAACTCTTTACATGAAAATCACTTAGCTAAGCAAGAGGATAGAGCAGATTACTCGACTAATTGATCTTAATATATTATTTACGCTAATTGCAAGTAAAATTTATTGATTTAAATCTAAAAATTTAATTATGACTTAAATTAAAATTTTACTTTACTTTAAAAAAAATAAGAGGTTATAGTACTTTACTTTAAAATTTTATCTATAAAAATAATTACGAAAAGATTATAATTAATGAATATTAAAAGTTTCCTAAGTGCAAATTTTAAACAGCATACGCGAGCTTAAAACATGTCTCAAATAGAACAAATAACGTAATTTATAAAGAAGTGTTTTTGAAATTATAATACCGTGTATCATTTTATCGTTATATTATTTCCTTTTATCTTAATTAATTATGGTTGTATGTCATACTCCCTCTATTCAAATCCAAAGGCATCATTTGCTTTATTAAATCAACCTTCATTAAATTTGACTCCTCAAATATATCGTGAAATACAAAAAATTAAAATATGAAAATAATATATTTGAATACGTTATAACATAATCTTTCACAAAATTAAATTTTTAACGAGAAATTTCCATGTATACATAGAGAAATTGACGGTCAAACTACCGCCTCGAATGTAACAACCTGGTTTTTAGTCGACTTTAATTACTAAGGCGGAATTTAATTAAGTCTTAAACCAGCGTTATTATTTATACATAAAACCCAAAATGATACATCATCGTTCAAGAGTCGATTTAAACGACTCTAAATACGGAATTTAAAAGAGTATAGGTTATATATTACATATCTCTCAAAAACAACTGAAGGTAAAGCAATAAAAGCGTCTTGTGGCCCCGTCCAAAATCCAGCTCCTGGTCTACGGTTATCCTGCACAATAAATCGATGGGGATGCTACTGGCGATGACAGTGACTAGCTACGCTCATACTTACCCTCGGTTTCGATTACTTTGGTTTATTACTATCGCTTTATAACTATAACATTATGATAAAAATGTAAACATGCTTATTACATATAGCATATAAAGACATATAAGTCATAATAAGCATGCGGTTTAAAGCGATAAATCATATAAACATGATATTCAGTTTTGAAGGCAATTAACAGATAATAACATAGCAATAGTGTCACAACATAACAACAAGATTACAAAGCGATATCAGATCGCATACAAACAGGCATATTGTAACATACTCATCATGCAGACTCGATTCACTTCAGAAAGTCGTGGTCTTTAGTTTTCAAAAAGGTTTTGACTCACTTTCATTTAATCAAACAACATATATCGCTTCACGAGCCCGACCAATCGAGTAGGCCTTTGTACTCTAGTCGTTTGCATCTCACTACCATAGTCATGACTTACTCGACTCGTAAACCACACCGAATACTATAGTACTTGCATCTCATCGTCTAGTGTTCGAAATGGTTCGAACTTGATTATAATCCCGTCAAGTGATCCTGCATACGTGGTAAGAGTGAATGCTAGTGTCGCCCACTAAGAACGAAACACGGCAAGGAGACAGAACCGCGTATCCAGCCCAAATCCATAAAGCTGATGTATGACCCAAATCCATAAAGTCACACAAGACGCAAATCCATAACGCCGATACAAAACCCAAATCCATAAAGTTCGCGGTGGCCCTGATACCTCTAGCGAAATAAGGTGAATTAAACCCAAGTCTAATATGCATATATGAGTATCCTCGATAAGAGTAGGCTATGCTATTCATAGAGCACCTTACCACTGGATAAAACGACTATTTCCTAGAGACTGATTCAACAAAGAATTGGCATATTCATTATCTTGTACGGCTTAGGCAGTACGACTTAAGGCGTAAAGGCATGGGCAGCATGCTAAGCAATAAAGCTGCCGGCTAAAACCACACTAACCGGGATGACCAAATACGAGACCGAGATAGTGGTATCCGGAGTTCAAGACTATCTTACCCCACTTCACTCACGATTGACGTTTTCATAACGGAGGCCCAAGTTTTGACCTTTTATTTAAACTTACTCAATATTCATTAATTATTTGATATTTATATATCACATGTTACTAGACTCTCCTAGTTTCATCGTCAAACGTTTTATTTGAATTGTAGGTTTCATATGATCACATAACACATTCGTTTATTATTTAAAGTGTGGTTAATTATATATGTCAAAATTGATTTATTTCTTTTAATTTCTTAATTCTAACTTATTAATTTATAATTAAATTATTTTAACAATAAACTAAAAAGTGATAAAAATACATTTTTGGTCCAAGAATTTAAGGAATACCGTGAGTTTTAATATATATGTATGAATTTTCATTTTCGATTTGTAATCACTTTAAACTCATTGTTAATATTTAACATAATTTTTATATAAGATTACTACTTAACTAAAACATAAATAACCATATAAATCATATGAACAATAATTAAAAAAAATGCTCAAAAACAATTTAACTATTATCAATATTACTTATTTATTATCATTTTATTATACTTCACATAACATATAAACACACATAAATGATGTTTAACATATTTTAACATAATTTTCATACTCATAAAATTATAATAACAAAACAAATTAATTTACTAAAAGGATAATATGAGATATAACTAGTCACCTTAAATTAGATGTTAATCGTCGGGGATCTAAAATAAATTTTAGATCGGAATTTCTTCACCCATATTACTTAAATTCTTTACCCAAAAATCCAAGAGCTGTGAACCCGAATGAGAATGGCAGCTCGGTTCGACAGCCGCGACATTGAAAACAATGAAATAAAAGAGGAAGAGAGTGAGACTCGAATTAAAATATCGTTAAATTATAGACGGAAAACGAATTGAATATCGATAGTTATTTAATTGATTGAATGATTTATAATAAGAAAAATGAGGTAAAAAGGAAGCTGAAATCGAGTGTATTATAGAATTGAAATCGAATTATAAAAGCGGAGTTGTATAAGAGGCTCACCGGTGAGAACTCCGGTGGTCGAAGTCGAAAGCGAGCCGGAAGCAGGGGAAAGCTAGAGAGGCGAGTGAGCAGGGCACGGTGGTGCTCATGGGGTCAGCAAGCAGGGGCGGCTGTGCTCCGGCGAGCTGAGAAAGAGACACGGCCGAGGTGGTGGTTTGCTAGGCTAAACTCCGGTGTCGTAACCGAAACCGAAAAGAGGGAAAGGAACGAGGGAGAGGAAAGGAGGGAGCTCGAGAGGCAATTTGAGCATGGTCATGGCGCCGGCTAGGTGGTCGGGATCGATGGTGATGCACTCGAGCTCGACATGGTTGCCGTCGGTTGTTGTCGTTCGTTATTGTTGTTGTTGCCGAGTTATTATTATTATCATTATTATTATTATTATATTATTATCATTAGTTGTGTTGAGTTGTGCTTGCTGTTGTTATTGTTGAATGTTGTTGTTATTTATAGTAGTATCATCATTACTATTATTATTATTATTATTATTATTATTATTATTATTATTATATGATCATTATTGATGTTATTGTGTGTTATGTGCTGTTGTTGTTGTGCTACTACTATATATTAACACTATTATTATTATTATTATTATATTAATTGTTATTATTATATATATCTTGCTTTCGGCTGCTTTCGGTAGTTGTAGTGCTGCTTGCTTTGTATTATCATTATTATTGATTGTTGTAGTGGGTTGTTAGTTGTAAAGTCGACACACACATGGGGTTAAATTTGGGTCTGTTTGATTTGTAAGAATATTTTCGATAAAATTATATTTTATTTGAGTAATAGTATCATTTAAAGTAACAAGAAACTTTATAAATTTTAATAAAAGCAGTTGAATCAAAGTTTTAGTTTTGACAAGTATTTTGGAAATAAAAATATACTAAAGATTAATAAAATCAAGAAAGTTTAATTAGAAATGTCTTGAAAAAGTTTATTTAAACGAAATTTTTCAGCCGTGTTTTCAAAACAAAGGAATAAAAATTAAATTATACAAATTTTAATTTAAAATATTTGTTAAAATAATTAATTTGTATTAATAAAACACGGGGTGTTACAAACCTACCCCCTTAAGAAAAGTTTCGTCCCGAAACTTGGATAGAGTGGATAACTACTCGCAGTTAGGCAAGGTAGTTAGAGAGTATAACAAGATTTTACAGATTTCGATAATGATGTTTTATTTTGGTAGAATAAGACTTTTCCAAAAGTTTGAATTTTTGAATCATTATAAAGATATTAGATAGAGTAGGAAGATATAATTGTTTTATATTTACAGATGAAATATTTTGTTTTAATATCGAAATATTGCTAGATTAATCATTTTTGAAATCGACTTCAAAGGGATTTTCAAAAAGGTGGGAGCTAGAAGTTTTGTACGGAATTAAATTAAATTAAAAATAATAAGCGTTTCAAGAATTACAACAATTAATTTAAATTTGAAAATAAATGTTAACCATAAAATAGTTTGAAGTAAAGAATTTTAAGATTTAATTAGGAATTTAATATAATCGAATTATTGTCATACCCCCTTAAGAATTTCTTAAACGTATATATATAATATTATTTTTGTTACTTTTAATGATCACGTGTATATGAAATATAGCCTTAGAAAAAACGGCATTTAGGGAAAATAGGTAAAAGTCGTAGTGATCATAATGAAAATATGAGCTTTAAAGAAATTAAGAGAATTAGGTTATCGTTGAATGATTAAATAAAATTTTAGAGAATTATGGATAACCTAGTTAATATAGCTCATTTCCTTAAAATTATTATTACAATGTTATTAGATGAAACAGAAATGTTATAAATCATCCTTAGGATAAGATTCGAGATTTATAACAAGGGGTTATATAGAGAAAAAATATGATACATGTATTTATATTTTGACGAGAGATAACTGTAATAGGTAGGACAAGTTCAAAAGCTATTAAACATTTAGAGAGAAGGAAGTCGAAACAAATAAGTTTTGAAAGTATCTAAAATTAAGAAATAAGGAATTTATGAAGGGAAGTGAAAATACGAAATCCAATTTAATGATTAATACGTAGAAAAACTATAAGTTTTAAAACAATTGAAAATTCACGAGAAGGTAATTTTTTTTTTTTTTTTTTTTTTTTTTTTTTTTTTTTTTTTTGTTTTATAAAAAAAAAAATAGGGTTCGAAAGTGGATGAAATAAGAATAAGCAATTTAAGATAATTACTATCAGAGATATTTCAAATGACAAAATAAAAATTTTACAAAACAATTGAACAATTTTCTAAGATGTTTTAAAGACGAAATACGAAGATAAATTTTCGAAGGTACTTAGAAATTTATGATGTCAAAAATTTAAAATGAGATAGTAAGGCTAAGATTTTGAAAATAATTTCCTTGCGATATTTTTCATTTTTTTTTTTTTTTGTTTGTTTGTCAATAGGAGGACATGGAGTTTATCACTGATGAAACTGTTGATGACCTTCAACAAGAATTTGATGCTTCAGTGAACGAGACCTCTGAGTTTACCGAGTTTGAATATCTAAAGATAACTACAAAAAGGCACACCAAACCAAAACTAAAACTAAGAATTAATCTAAAGTACTTGGACTAAAACAAATTTTAAATCCTAATAAGCCATAACAAGTTCTTAATACAAGCCCCATTAATTAATTTGTCCTAGCCCTAAATGAGGTTAATACACTAGTTAACCACTATTATCGATGATGAACAACGCTAGTGAGTACGTAAGGCAAGTGAAGCCCTCTTCTTCTTGTGATCGGTCTTAAAACAAACTTGCCTTAGCCTTTTTGTTTCTTCACTTAATTCAAGTCCTGGTAAATAAAGCAATTTCTCCTTGTTTTCTTCCAATGTTTGAACAACTTCCATCATCCCCATCTCCTTAATCTTTGCAACAAGAGATTCCAAACTCTTAATCTTTCTGTAGGGTCACCTTTTAATTTTTAATTTCCTACATCTCCTCCTCAAAGCAGAAATCGATACCTTCAACTCTTTTGCTGCCCTAGAAACTGGCATGTCAAAATACTTCCTTATATCTTCATAATGTATTGAATTAATTTTTGAAGTATTATTATTATTATTATTATGTTTAACCTCCTTGCTAACCATGTTATAATCATCACCCTGTGTATTCCCTTGAATTGAACACTTATTAATCTCGTCGACGCCAACCGTGTTTAAGGGTGCATCAATGAAATAATCAATGTGTTTATTAGGGTCGTTAAGAAAAGAAGAAAGAAAATTTGAGTTATCTAACTCATTTTGATCAATAGAGGTAGGGTAATTAGGAATAGGGTCCATATCGACCGGGCATGGCACTGCATTATTATTAGTAGTAGTAGTAGTAGTCGTCGGACAAATTCGAAAAAGCGGTGTCGAGAAACACTCTTCATATAATAGAGAACATTCACTCCATGGAAGAAAATCAGCTTCACAACTTACGTTGTTGTTTTCAAATGTTTGTGAAATAAAGTCATTATTATTGAAATTTTCTTGTGTAAAAAATGATGGAAGATATTCTATGAGAGAATTATCTGGTGAATGATACGTCAAAACATTTGTTTCGAATGATACTTGCATTGATCTTTGTAATGGTTCATCCAATGACATGGAATCATCAAACTCAAATTTTTCAACATGAATTTGGTTATTAGTTTCCATGATGATTAGAAGAATGAACACACGAGTTGAGTAGTAAAAATTGTTACTGATGAGTGTTGTTGTTTTAATGGAGGGAAATAAAGTAAGGGAAAAGAGAAGAAGAAAGGAGGAAGGAGATGAATTTTTTTTTTTTTTTTTTCAGAGAGTGAAATGAGAAAGTGAGTAAATGAGGGAGGTGAATGAATTGGGTAATGGCTACAGGAGCGAATGAATTACGTTCGTTGCTTTTGGGTAGTGGCTACAGGAGCGAATGAATTACGTTCGTTGCTTTTGGGTAGTGGCTACAGGAGGTGTTGCTAAGGAGTCTTCCTGTAGAGCTTGACCTTTCGACTGCGTATTATACCTAAAGCAGTACCTTATACAAACTGACTCGTACATAAAGCATATATATACGTAGAGCGACCTTTGTAAATACTGAAATACATAGATTATACCCGTATATAAATTCTATGCCTCTTTGAAAATTAAATTGAAAGATGAACAGTTTTGAAAAGTACAAATTATAAGTTTGAAGATATTTTAAATTATGAAATAGAATTTAGAGAATTATTTTAATAAGTTTCAAATATGTTTTAAAAGGGAAAACATGAAAGTTCATTTTAGAGTAAAATTAGAAACTTTTGAATTTAAGAAAATCTTTATATTTTAAAAGATATAGAAAGTTTAAGAGGTAAAAAAAAATTTTCAAAAATAATAAAATTTGATAGAAAATGAAGTAAATAATATACGATTTAAAACAAAATATTTTTTTTTTTTTTTTTTTTTTGAAGATATTTGAAATTGCAAAATAAAGTTTTTAAGAATAATTGAATAAATATCAAATATGTTTTAAAGAGGAAACATGAAAATTAGTTTTAGGAGATAATTAGAACTTATAAATTTTCAAAAATCTTTAAACTTTGAAAGAGATAGTAGGTTTAAAAGATTTAAAAAGAAATAAAGTTCCATGGTTTTTGAGAATGAATTACAAGAAGTTTACGAAATTGAAACGGAAAAGTGAAATCATTTTGCGAGATTCAGGAATAGGAATGGAAATTCATTTGAGGAGTAGTTATTTGAAATTATAGGTCTAGAAAATTAGAGAGTTAGAAGGAAAAAGTTAAAGAGGTTAAAAATTTTAAAAGAGAATGAAATAAAATTTGTGTTAAAGAGGATAATTAGATAGAGTTGTAGAAATCCTTTCTGCGACAGAAATCTTCGAGATTTTGAACGTCTTATCAGTTGTAAGGTCTTTGATGCGTCCATTTGTTGCGTTTGAGGTCTTGTCGTCTGGTACTCGATTACTGGCTTCGTTTTTCGAGAGTTAAACTTATTACTTAGATTTTACATCCGAGGATAATTGTTAGTTTTAGTTAGTCACATCAGCAGGTAGCAAGCATATGATAGTTAGTGTATTTTATTTTGAGGGCAGTAGTTCGTTATTTAAAAGTCCTTACCTATGGTCGGTCCTTAAGGTTTCTACCCATCCTCACACTTTAAAGCGATTTTAAGTTATTATTTAAGTGATCTAAATAAAGAAAAATCTAATTCATTATTTGATCCTAGTAATCTTGCGGTTTAGCATATTAATATGTTAACCCGCCCAGGTGTCTCTCGTTAGATAAGCATAAATCGCATTAGGCCATTTATGTTACGGTCACGAGTCAGCTCTGATACCAACTGTAACAACCTGGTTTTTAGTCGACTTTAATTACTAAGGCGGAATTTAATTAAGTCTTAAACCAGCGTTATTATTTATACATAAAACCCAAAATGATACATCATCGTTCAAGAGTCGATTTAAACGACTCTAAATACGGAATTTAAAAGAGTATAGGTTATATATTACATATCTCTCAAAAACAACTGAAGGTAAAGCAATAAAAGCGTCTTGTGGCCCCGTCCAAAATCCAGCTCCTGGTCTACGGTTATCCTGCACAATAAACTGATGGGGGGATGCCCGCTGAGCGGACAGTGACTAGCTACGCTCATACTTACCCTCGGTTTCGATTACTTTGGTTTATTACTATCGCTTTATAACTATAACATTATGATAAAAATGTAAACATGCTTATTACATATAGCATATAAAGACATATAAGTCATAATAAGCATGCGGTTTAAAGCGATAAATCATATAAACATGATATTCAGTTTTGAAGGCAATTAACAGATAATAACATAGCAATAGTGTCACAACATAACAACAAGATTACAAAGCGATATCAGATCGCATACAAACAGGCATATTGTAACATACTCATCATGCACTGATTCACTTCGTAAAGTCGTGGTCTTTAGTTTTCAAAAAGGTTTTGACTCACTTTCATTTAATCAAACAACATATCGCTTCACGAGCACGACCCTTTGAGTAGGCCTTTGTACTCTAGTCGTTTGCATCTCACTACCATAGTGCAGCGACTTACTCGACTCGTAAACCACGCCGAATACTATAGTACTTGCATCTCATCGTCTAGTGTTCGAAATGGTTCGAACTTCAGTTATAATCCCGTCAAGTGATCTGTACATGTGGTAAGAGTGAATGCTAGTGTCGCGCCCACTAAGAACGAAACACGGCAAGGAGACAGAACCGCGTATCCAGCCCAAATCCATAAAGCTGATGTATGACCCAAATCCATAAAGTCACACAAGACGCAAATCCATAACGCCGATACAAAACCCAAATCCATAAAGTTCGCGGTGGCCCTGATACCTCTAGCGAAATAAGGTGAATTAAACCCAAGTCTAATATGCATATATGAGTATCCTCGATAAGAGTAGGCTATGCTATTCATAGAGCACCTTACCTCTGGATAAAACGACTATTTCCTAGAGACTGATTCAACAAAGAATTGGCATATTTATTATCTTGTACGGCTTAGGCAGTACGACTTAAGGCGTAAAGGCATGGGCAGCATGCTAAGCAATAAAGCTGTCGGCTAAAACCACACTAACCGGGATGACCAGCGTCAGAGACCGAGATAGTGGTATCCGTAGTTCAAGACTATCTTACCCCACTTCACTCACGATTGACGTTTTCATAACGGAGGCCCAAGTTTTGACCTTTTATTTAAACTTACTCAATATTCATTAATTATTTGATATTTATATATCACATGTTACTAGACTCTCCTAGTTTCATCGTCAAACGTTTTATTTGAATTGTAGGTTTCATATGATCACATAACACATTCGTTTATTATTTAAAGTGTGGTTAATTATACATGTCAAAATTGATTTATTTCTTTTAATTTCTTAATTCTAACTTATTAATTTATAATTAAATTATTTTAACAATAAACTAAAAAGTGATAAAAATACATTTTTGGTCCAAGAATTTAAGGAATACCGTGAGTTTTAATATATATGTATGAATTTTCATTTTCGATTTGTAATCACTTTAAACTCATTGTTAATATTTAACATAATTTTTATATAAGATTACTACTTAACTAAAACATAAATAACCATATAAATCATATGAACAATAATTAAAAAAAATGCTCAAAAACAATTTAACTATTATCAATATTACTTATTTATTATCATTTTATTATACTTCACATAACATATAAACACACATAAATGATGTTTAACATATTTTAACATAATTTTCATACTCATAAAATTATAATAACAAAACAAATTAATTTACTAAAAGGATAATATGAGATATAACTAGTCACCTTAAATTAGATGTTAATCGTCGGGGATCTAAAATAAATTTTAGATCGGAATTTCTTCACCCATATTACTTAAATTCTTTACCCAAAAATCCAAGAGCTGTGAACCCGAATGAGAATGGTAGCTCGGTTCGACAGCCGCGACATTGAAAACAATGAAATAAAAGAGGAAGAGAGTGAGACTCGAATTAAAATATCGTTAAATTATAGACGGAAAACGAATTGAATATCGATAGTTATTTAATTGATTGAATGATTTATAATAAGAAAAATGAGGTAAAAAGGAAGCTGAAATCGAGTGTATTATAGAATTGAAATCGAATTATAAAAGCGGAGTTGTATAAGAGGCTCACCGGTGAGAACTCCGGTGGTCGAAGTCAGCGGCCGGAGCGGGGGAAAGCTAGAGGCGAGTGAAGCGAGGCACGCGGTGGTGCTCATGGGGTCGACAAGCGGCGATGTGCTCGTGGTGAGAAAGAGACACGGCCGAGGTGGTGGTTTGCTAGGCTAAACTCCGGTGTCGAATGGCAAAGCGAAAAGAGGGAAAGGAACGAGGGAGAGGAAAGGAGGGAGCTCGAGAGACGGCTGAGCATGGTCATGGCGCCGGCTAGGTGGTCGGGATCGATGGTGATGCACTCGAGCTCGACATGGTTGCCGTCGGGTGTTGTCGTTCGTTATTGTTGTTGTTCTTAGAGTTATTATTATTATCATTATTATTATTATATTATTATCATTAGTTGTGTTGAGTTGTGCTTGCTGTTGTTATTGTTGAATGTTGTTGTTATTTATAGTAGTATCATCATTACTATTATTATTATTATTATTATTATTATTATATGATCATTATTGATGTTATTGTGTGTTATGTGCTGTTGTTGTTGTGCTACTACTATATATTAACACTATTATTATTATTATTATATTAATTGTTATTATTATATATATCTTGCTTTCGGCTGCTTTCGGTAGTTGTAGTGCTGCTTGCTTTGTATTATCATTATTATTGATTGTTGTAGTGGGTTGTTAGTTGTAAAGTCGACACACACATGGGGTTAAATTTGGGTCTGTTTGATTTGTAAGAATATTTTCGATAAAATTATATTTTATTTGAGTAATAGTATCATTTAAAGTAACAAGAAACTTTATAAATTTTAATAAAAGCAGTTGAATCAAAGTTTTAGTTTTGACAAGTATTTTGGAAATAAAAATATACTAAAGATTAATAAAATCAAGAAAGTTTAATTAGAAATGTCTTGAAAAAGTTTATTTAAACGAAATTTTTCAGCCGTATTTTCAAAACAAAGGAATAAAAATTAAATTATACAAATTTTAATTTAAAATATTTGTTAAAATAATTAATTTGTATTAATAAAACACGGGGTGTTACATCGAAGACCACCCCAATAGTGAATGATGCTTTTGGATTTGAATGGAGGGAGTATAATTTTATTGTTTTAAGTGCTTTTTAGTGATACATATATACACATTTGATCAATTTAAGAGACGTGTTTATTAAACTTATTATGCAACGACTTTATTATTTGGCAGTTTGTACTTGAACTTTACAAAAAAACATACCCGTGCAATTTGCACGGGCATAACACTAGTTCCATATCAAATGATACTCCATCCTTCCCATAGGGAAGATGATAGGTTGACACAGCGTGTCAAACCCGTTTTTGACACAGCGAATAACATTGCGCCATGTGGCAAGCTTTGAGAATCTATTTTAATTGTAATTAGGAATCTTGTTGTCTTAATTATAATTTCTTTTTATCTAATTTTATAAATTGTAATTTAATTTTTCCGTATTTGTTTTAATTTTATACTGTGTATTGTACTCCCTCCGTCCCGGTCATTTGTTTACACTTTCTATTTTGGGGGGTACGGTTCATTTGTTTACACTTTCCATTAATGGTCATAGGTGACCCATGTGGGGGATGGACCCCTACTCCCTTAACCAATTACATTTCATAATTTTAAGCAAGCGGGACCCCCGTTGTACTTATATTATTATTTTATTAGTTTTTTCTCTACCTCTCTCCTCACATCGATAAATGTAATGTGTATAAAGTAAACGTAAACAAATCACCGAGACAGAGGGAGTACTTTTATACGTATTTTATACGGTCCGTATTTATACGTGATTTTTATACATAATTTTACATTTTCACAATTTAGACTTTGTATATATTTTTTTAATGAATTTCTTTTCTTGGAATTTTTTTTATTAATAACTGAAACTTTTTTTTAATTTTAATTTATACACTAGTTTGAGATATTTATTTTAATTTTGTACTGAGTAGTGATTTTAAAAATTAATTGTGTGAAGTTTAGGTGGTCATGCATTATCAGAAACTTATTCAAAGGATGTATTCATTTGGAAGTATATAAACATCAACAACTTTACTTGCTTGGTCGATGTAGGATGCTGATTCATTTAAGAATAAATTTTTTTTTTTGGTGAAGTAAAGGTTTTAAGTTAGAGTAGTTAAGTTATAGGTGGTCATGCATTGTTAGAAACTTATCCAATAGACGTTTTTATTTCGAAGTATATAAACATCAACAATTTTCTTTGCTTGGTCGATGTGGGATGTTGTTGCTTGTAAGAAGTAAAAAGAATATTTTGGTGAAGTAAAGGTGTTAATTAGATGAGATAAGGGGAAGTTAGGAGCTTACTGAATGATATTGTTCATATACAAGTATATAAACATCAATAATTGACGTTCTTTTGTCGATGTGGGATACAATTAACCGATACTTAACGTTGTAAACATCAAGTAATTTACTTTGTTATGTATACATTCATATTATGACTAAGTAATAACAATCAATGTTCGTAATTCCTCATTTATGTAGACGCGTTTTATATTAAGAAATATTAAGTAAGAGAAGTTCAAAATTAGGTTTGATTACGATGAAGAATAAGCAAAGCAAAATCGTTTACAACTAATTATCGAACGCAAAATCGATTACAACATACAATTACAAATAACGGCTAAATTGAGAGTTCGATTGTTGCGGTGTGAGTTGTGAACCCGACATGAATTGGAATTGTGAATCCCGTAGTCCAGATGAACTAAATCCACTCATTTGTGAAGACGCGTCGTCAACCGGCGACATTGTTGCGGTGGGGTTGGAGTTGGGTTTTGCGAATCCGTCTTTCGTCCCTTAGCCTGTTTTGGAATGCGCCTTCTACCGGGTCCACGTTTATTTGGAGGGTCTCCAATTTGAGGTTGTTGTTGAGTTGCACGGGTTTTTGGTTCCTGCCGTTGTACCCTCCTCCTTCCCCATACCTTCAAGGGCACTTGACCCGGCCTATTTGCGTCGTTGATCTCTATACCCGCATTCTTCTAGAACGGCGATAATGTCTTTCATTTTTTCCTTGAATAATGGGTAGGCTTCCCCGTTATGCATCGCAAGCTGACCCGCGTACTCGGTAATGGCCTTCACATCAACCCATATTAATGCACGTTCGGATTCCTCCGGATCGTAATACCCAACACGAATGTTTTCGTAGCCTCGAACTACGTCCTTCCGCCATCGTTCCACAATATACTTGTCGGGTATTGAAGTTATATTTAGAACAGTAATACAGTTTATGATATGCCTACACAATATTCCCCTAAACTCAAACAACTTACACTGACATTTGTAATCACCGGTGAGCGTGTCAATTGATACGTTGAAAGACCTGCGTTCTTTTTTCCAAAATGGACTGTCGGCCAGAGAAGTTGCTTTGTATCTCTTTATGAATCCTTGACTATTCGGTTGATCCTCTATGTGCGTGCGAATGCAAGCGTAGACCTCGCCTTTAACCTCTTCAAATTTCTTGTTCGTGTACACCTTATGAAAGACGTCCTCGACCAACCATCTACCATCCCATTTTAGCGGCCGCTCCTTGTCGATGAAGTTTAATGTCTTCTCCTCCTCAACTTTTTTCTTTAGGACAAACTCATATTGCTCTATGAACTGTCGTAGTCCGGTCTCTACGCTTACGAACCCTTTCAGAAATCGGTTAGTTTGCTCACTACGTTGAGTTGAGGACATTCCCGCACAAAATGTGTCCCTCCAATAAACGGGCACCCATTTTCTCCTTATAGCGTACGAATCTTTGACCCACGTATTCTGTTCCAAGTTGTACTTCACCACCATTTCGGCTCAAGAATCGATAAATTCCTGCTCCGTGAACCTCTCATGAACAAGGGCCCGCAAGTCCCGATCTAAGCTGGTGAAGTGAGGGTGTGACCTAAGGTTTTTGGGAGAATATACCAAAGACACAACCTGTGTTTTGTGTACGGAAAAACCTTCCTAATTGCTGCGTCCATCGCTTTGTCTTGATCCGTGAGCACGGCCGTGGGCTGCCTACCCATACATTCAATCCATTTTTCGAAAACCCACTCAAACGACTCGGTGTCCTCGCACGATACTAATGCCGCGGCAAATAGGACCGTGCTCCCGTGATGATTTACCCCGACGAATGGACTAAACGGCAAACGATACCTA